>CM033651.1:28315972-28793104 GCA_019512145.1 Engystomops pustulosus
TATACTGGCCACCTGATGTAACCGCAGCAGCCTTATACTGGCCACCTGATGTAACCGCAGCAGCCTTATACTGGCCACCTGATGTAACTGCAGCAGCCTTATACTGGCCACATGATGTAATTGCAGCAGCATTATACTGGCCACCTGATGTAACTGCAGCAGCCTTATACTGGCCACATGATGTAACCGCAGCTAGCTTAAACTGGCAACCTGATGTAACCGCCAGCAGCATATACTGGGGGCCAACATGATGTAAACCGCAGCAGCTTATATGGCCAACCTGATTACCCGCACGACACTTATACTGACCACACATGATGTAATGCAGCAGCATATACGGCCACATGATGTTAATTGCAGCAGCATTATACTGGCCACTCGTATGTAACTGCAGCAGCCTTATACTGGCCACATGATGTAATTGCAGCAGCATTATACTGACCACCTGATGTAATTGCAGCAGCATTATACTGGCCACATGATGTAACTGCAGCAGCATTATACTGGCCACATGATGTCACTTGCAGCCAGCATTATACTGGGCACCTGATGTAATTGCCAGCATTAGAACTGGCCACCTGATGGTAACCGCAGCCAGCTTATACTGGCCACCTGATGTAACAGTAGCAGCCTTACCACTGGCCACCTGATGTAACCGCAGCAGCATTATACTGGCCACCTGATGTAACCGCTGCCAGCCTTATACTGGCACCTGATGTAACCGCAGCAACCTTATACTGGCCACGATGTAACAGCCAGCAGCCTTATACTGGCCACCGGATGTAACAGAGCAGCCTTAACTGGACCACCTGATGTAACCGCAGCAGCATTATACTGGCCACCTGATGTAACCGCAGCAGCCTTATACTGGCCACATGATGTAATTGCAGCAGCATTATACTACCCATGAATGGATGAAAGGTTTTACATTACAGGTTCCCTTTAATAGGGTACTATGACCACAATAGTAACATCCCATCCAGTGGATAGTGTTACATTGGTAGAATCTCTGGAACCCAACCATTTGGATGAAGCATGTGCATATCTTCCAATCAAAACTTTTTGGAACAACGGCTAAACATAGAAAATAGAAAAAGATTAGTGATACTATATATATTTCTATATTAAGAACTAAGTTCTAGACAAATACTTAGCAAACCTCTTACCTTTTCCCCAGCAACAACATCAAACTCCACCACCTCTCCATCCCCCTACACTCCGCAGGTATTTGCGCGGATTATTTTTCTTGATGCTGTCTGTGAAGTAAAAAAAACAGTACAATTTCATAAAGTTGTATAATAAAAGAATTTTGGAGATGTTAGGCTGCATTCACACTAGCACACATACGGGTAGCATACGGCCCCATTCATTCATGAGCAATACAACCATCCTTTACACTCATAATAAGAAAGTTACAAATTACAAAAAATGTTATTGATAAACTAGCATTTACTGGATCAGTAACTACTAGAGCTGGTACATTTTATGAATACCCTGGGTAGAAATTTTGGGTTTCTTTTTTTTCTAATCAGTCCTTAAGGGATACTCCCATCTCATGATTTTTGACAAACCCATTAGATATAAGCAGTCCCGACATTACGTACAAGATAGGTCCATAGGTTTGTTTTTAAGTTGAATTTGTTGAAACTGTATATTTTATAATTGTAGCTCCAGACAAATTTTTTGTCCTAATGCAATTGGAGTTGCAATTTTTCCTCTAATGGGACGAAGAATATCAATAAGATTAACCTCATAGCTGATCATTGCAGTCTGGGATATAGTAAAGATCCAGAGAGCTTCACAAGGTCACAGTTGGCAGAGGGCCCGTCTTTAACTAGGGATGTCTGTAAGTTAGGTGTACTTAAGTAGGGGACTGCCTGTATACCTGATGGGTCTAATCTGGGATAGAAATTACAGAATACGATGTATTGTATTGACCTTTGTCTCACTCACTAAAGGGTTGTCCGACACGTTAAAAAACATTGGTGGTCGGGAGGGGGCTGCTTAAAAATAAACATTACTAATAACATTCACTTAAAACATTTACGTCCTTTGTTGCGTTTTCTCCAGTCCGGAAACTGAAAAGCGCTTCGACCGAGGTACCGGCCATGCCCACCAATCCACATTATATAGCACTGGGAATAGTGACGGGTAGGCGTGGCCCTGCCACCTCGACTGGCTTGAAGCTGAACGCATCCGTTCCGTGCTCCTGTTTTTTTTTTACAAGGTCATGGGCCAGAGAGACAGAAGCGCGGGACGCCTTGAGAACCGCGGAGGTAAGTGAATGTTTATTCTTTTCAGTAGCCCCCTCCGACCACTAATGTTTTTTTTTTTTCGAACAACCCCGTTAAAGGAATATGGTAAGCATAACAAAATGTGCCCTCTATTAAATTGGTTATGTATGTGTTGTTAATGTGAGAGTTGGAGGAGAGTTGACATGCCCCGATATTGTTTTGGTCAGGTGGACCTTTCTCTATTGTAGTAAAAGCTGCAGAGGGGACTATTATTATCTTGGCACTAGGCCTTGGTTTTGGCGTGTGGTGATTTGTACTGTGATTTTATATTGTGAAGCACAGCCTTATATATTTGGCATACCATAAGATGAACAAACAGAGAACAGCACTGATAAACCACATCATGAAGGGGTTTTGAATTGGTAGAACTGCAGTAGTATTGCAGGAAGGTCCCGGGATTGAGAGCTGCGCCCCAAATTAGCAGCATAAAAAGTGTCATAAAGAAGCTGAATTGGGGTGCTGACCTATATAAAATATGACGTACATTGCGCAGGAACAAAAAAATCTGGTGCAAAGTCAATAAAAAGTCCTCCCATAGGTCTAGGAACATGGAGGGGTGCGGTGCTGCCGATACAACACCACAACACTTAACCCGATAAAAAAAACATATCTCCATTACTCATACACAATGCAAATTAAAAAAACTTGTCTTTGTAAAGTGTGCCAAGAATATACAATAAGTGCAAATGGCTTAAAATAAAATAGGAGTGTCACGCCAGGACAAGGGGAAAGCTCCTGCTTCATTCTAAAACCTAGACTAAAAGTTGACTTCCTCAGCACTTTCGCTGTGCATGGCATTATGTGAAGGGAACAGGTGCCTTCTCCATAGGACGGCAGTATAAACAGGCTCTGTGCCATGACATGGAATAGAACACTGCTAGAAAACTGGAACCCGTCCAGCCACACGACTACCTCTCACCAAGTTAGGCAAAGTGGTCCTCATACAGACAAATAGCTTTGTCAGTCCTACTATATTGTTTTCATATTTCAGTCCCTCGCTATGAGGTGAATTGTCTGGATGCTTTCTCAGTATGAAACATGAGTTTAACTACTATTCAGACATGATTGTCCTACTGACTTCTCCCAATTGACCCTTCCCTCTGCTCTCAGTGTTAGTGACTTTCTCAGGTTACAGGTCTGACAGCGTGGCAGGAGATGGGTGTTCTATTTTAAACTACTCAGCTCAACACCTTACCAAGAAGGGATGAAGTCAGCGACCAATCAATCAATCATTATCCTTACCATAAAACATTCTGGAGAGAAAGACACAAACTAATATATATATAATATCTTAGTAACAGGGGCTCCGTGGCAAAATTCATCATGGGGTTCCCGTCCCATAATCGTGAACACCACTACAACGACTGTTGAAAAAAAAACAACTGCTAGCACACATCCATGGCAGGTGCTATGTCTTCTACCACTGTAGTTCCAACCATGCTTAGTAAATATTAAGAGTGTAGATGTCAATTTGTACCACAATTTAACATATTATGACCCAAAAAATGGAAAACATGCCTGCACAATATTTTCTAAACTGTAAAATCTTTTGGAACCTCTACCAACTCCCTGTTTTGGCACAAGATAGAGTTTTTTCTCAACCCCCACCAATCAGTGCTGTTACTTCAACGCCCGATATTCCAGTTAGGCTCACTACTGACTGAGTGTAATACAATTTTGGGTTCCTTGGAAAAAAACTCTGTACAACAGCACTTTAAATTGTCAACCTTTTTTGAGGATACAGAGTTGTAGTTCATCACAAAGATAGGGGATCATATTTTTAGTATTTAACGTAAAATTATTGCCTAAATTTACGACTATTCACATCTTTCAATCGACTAGCAAAATTAGCGCGCAGAGAATTTCAGAGTTGTGCCTGATATATTTTAAAATCCTGATGTGGAGGTAGGAAAAATTTAAAATTTTGGCACAAATCGTGGTTAAAAAGTTGCAAATAAACTCCAGTCCTGGCCAGTTGTAGGAAAAACTTTAGAAGACATTGCAGAAAAGTTGCGGACTTCTGTGCAATTTTTTAAAAAAGTCGCAAAACCTATAGACTCAGCTGCTGATATATCAACCTCTAAGATAAATCAAAGAAGTCCAAAAGTTGGAAAAAAACCACAGAAAAAACATGCACAAATGTCTGACTAAAGATAAATGACCCCCTCAGTGTCTTTGCCCATCTCAGGTTTTTGATATCTGTAGGATTCATCACAAAAAAGTACCTAATTGATATCGGTCTTACACCTACACCGCATACTGTGAGAGGGAGTGTCAATTCATGTAATTTGCAGCAGCAAAATTACTGTAGCAGAGAAAGCGGTAAGGTAACGCTATTTTTGGTGCTTGAACAAAGAGGGATAAGCCCAATGCTTATTAAATATTCTATAATATGTCCAAAGGATAGTTTCATATGTACACAAGATGAGGATACACCTTTAAGTATTTTAGACATTTTTATGTTGTTAAAAATTGGGTATTGGCTTATAGGGGAGGGAACATGGCTTTCTGGAATCATGGGATAACCAGACCTAGTACGAAAAAAATTGGAAAGTACGGTAGTGTACATGAGGCCTACACTTATAGGTGAAATGAACTGTGTACAAACAGTCTAGAGATCCATTAACTTTATAATCTATAGACCTTCTCTAATCCCTTACATATATAATAGAAATTTTACAATGGATTGAAATACACTGGTGGACAAAGACATCTTCTTTGGTGTCGTTTCTAGGAAGATAACATATAAAAAGATATTAATAAATAATAATTCTTTATTAATATAGCGCAGCACAGATTACTCAGCGTGCACAAGCATGGAAAATCGTGCCTGTCCCCATGGGGCTCACAATCTAAACAACTAACCATATGTTTTGGAGTGTGGGAGGAAACGGAGTACCCGGGAGAAACCCACGCAAACACGGAGATATTAGTTAATAGTTTGTTCTACAGGTACAGTATATTGTGAGAGAAAAGCCATAGATTGAGATGAGGGAAGCTCAGCTCGGATATTTGTAAAGTCAATGCAGAGTATTAATGGAATGTAGATAACCTTCAAAATCTATACAGATCTGGGGGTGTTCCCAGAGTCCCTATGTGATGCAACTTCACAAGGCTTCACATTTCTCCCCTCTCCCCTGCTCCCTCAGCATTCCCCATCCCCATCCTCACTGCAGCAAGAGTGTAGTTTAGAACATGGTGGGAGGGAAAGTGCTGATGCTCTGTTAACAGCTGTGAAGCTACAGCATGGATGGCTCTGGTACAGCCCTTCCGGCTCATTAGCAGAATTTAAAAGTTGATTTAAAAGGAAGGAGACCATGGATAACAAATAAAAGGGAAATATACTGAAGAACTTTATTTACATTATTAGTTTAATGGGTGGCCACTACAAACTTAAAAGCTAAGTATAGGGAAGGGAGACATGTCCTATCCTTGCGGCGCTCGGCAACCTGGCAGGTCACGGTGCGTCATCAAAACCTGGTGCCCTAGACCTTTACTGTGGCTGTGATCTGGTGGCACCAGATCACGGCCACAATTTCGGTCGTGTGTATGTAGCCTTAAGCGATGGCAGAGTCTGGAGCATAGACTTCCTGCTTTTCTTCTTAAAAGGAGATATGTATTAGGCATCCCCCAAACTTAACTACTCAGGCAGAGCGAGAGATGCCAATCTACATTTGACCATATAGTTTAGTATTTAAATGTGTTGTCAAGTGACAACTTGCTGATCAGAAAAGGCTTCGTTACACTCCCAATAATAAGCAGCCACGCATGCGCGTGTGATCAGCTATCTCCTGCGGTTCTATAGACATTGAATGCAGTGTGTATGGTGAACGGCCGCTTATTCTTTGGGGTGCACAGTTCTCATGATATGTGGGGGTGCCATCTGTGGGGAGGGGTCCTGTTGTCAATGGATAACCTTATAATGTGTGACAATTTGGAAGTATAGCAGTCGGTACAAGAAAGGTCTGTTGTGAAGTATCGTGTATATGGCGTGGTCTGGGTCTGTACTTGGATATATAGCACTCCATGTGCTGCTCTATAACGACAACACACAAAATCTCTATTTAAAATCCATCATACACAGAGGCGCTGTAGTCCTCAGTATTTGTAAGTCTTATAACAGGTTTTGTAATGTGCTCTATTTTAAAGACCTTCGTCTGTATTATAACTAAAATTTTTGGAAACTTACCTATTTATGAATCCATAGCCTTCTTACATTGAACCATTTTACAGTTCCCTGGACTTTGTTGCTAAAAAAAAAAATTTGGGGGTTTCGTCATTTTGCAGAGCATGAAGTTTTTACAGATGCAAATTTTCAATATTTAGGTGAAAAAAGTACAAAAGTGGTCACACTCTTATTTAATCTACTCTTGGTTTAATATAAAACATCTAAGATAAGACTGATAGTAGAAACATGTTCCTTCTCTTGCCTCACTACGCTGAGCAATTTAGCACATTAGCTGAACAGATGGGATTCATCCAGGCCAGAATAGACCATGACAGGGACATTATGGATTAATTCACAAAAACTTACTATAACACAGAAATCACATGTTGTGGTGCAGCAAAAGTTTTAACTACAACAGAATTACTAGATATTGTACGTTCATTACTAGATATTGATAGTTCATTGTACTCACCAATACTTTCCTCTCCACTTCACCGGACCAGGGCGGCGAGCAAAATGGCTCCGTCCTGGAGCTTGGGCTTGGTTCTTCAGCTGTTCCTTCACCTCATAACTGTGAATCCTTGGTGTTTTCTTATGTTCCCTGCCTAATGGTTTGGAGAGGAGGGAAGGAGAGGCGGGAGGATTGCAGATGTTATTCGAGGGATCTCTGTCCTCGATCGGTGTTCTCTTTCTGTCACTGATCTTACTGACCTAAATTGGCCCTTCGCTGTTTAATATGGTGGGGGAAGTCCACTCCTACTCTTCTCTCCTTTCTTAAAGAAACATGCCATCTGGTTATCGGATGAGTAGAAAGTTTTTTTCGAGATGATGATTCTATTTAAGTCATCTGGAATTATGTATTAGGCCACATTTTAAAATGCCAACATCTGCTTAATTCATAACTATTGAGCTTTAAAATGTACTCTGCCCAACTATTACACCACTAAACTACCACCCCTCAGGTAGGGCATGAAGTATCTTTTCTAGATTATGTGAAATTCCACCTGTTTATCCATTGAAAATTATCACACTCAAATGAGCTGAACGTGTCATTTTTTATCTAAGATGGTATACAATAAGAAAAAAAGAATCGTTTTCCTTTGCAATTTTTCATATATATGCATATTCTAAACACCATGAATACAGAATGAAGATTGATATATATCAGAATGTATTTGTTGTGATTCATTCCAAAGACTTTTTTCACACACCATCCTTGATGAGATGTTTCAGGGTGCGCCAGAGGGATAAGAGGATGGTATGAGAAGGTGAGAAGGAATAGCAACACTATAGACATCTGTATCTTGAGCTCTATAGCACTAGACATTGGCTTCTGGGTGATTCTAAAGAGGACAAATCTATATTAGGTGTGTATTTCTGCATTGCAATGAAATTATACGCAGCCATAGACAAAGGGGCTTATTTACTAAAGGTCGCGGATCACATTTCATTGGACTGTTCGCCTGTTTGTATTAAAGGGGTTTGTGCTGGGATTGGTCGCACAATTGATGTTTGCGCAGTCAGCACGCACTGATTGTGAAAACTGAGCACAGGATTTAAGATTCAAATTGTGTCGCCAGAATAGCACTTACATGCCCACGAAGAAGATGAACCTCTGGCGGACCTGAGTGGGGAAACGACACATACGGGCGCACAATTAGTGAATCTATGAACTCCAAGGAATGGTAAGCAAATGGCCCAAGTGTTCCAACAATGTATTTAACTGACACCATCTCATCTTGAAATAATACCAGAATAATGCTTTCAGGGCTATAAAACCCGGGTAGAGAGTTGAAAATAACTAGTGGCTCCTTTCAACTTATTTACATGTGAGGTAATTTATGTAGTTAAACAAGTGAGTTTTTACTTAATAGAATAAAACTTTTATAAACTGTCAGCACACTGTTCTTTTCACCACTGTGGGAATGCTGAAAAGGATAAGTTATACCACTACCTGTGGGAGCTGCTTTCTTTAGTGCTTTGGAAGCTTTGTAAAAAGTTCCCTTTAAATTTATATAGCGCTATCATATTCCAAACGCTTTAACCAATTATGGGGCACATAAAACAACAAAAATAAAAACATTACAGAGTGATAACATGTTTATATGAAACAATAGGATATGAGGTCCTGCTCGCAGGAGTTTACATCTATGAGTTATTACACAAATTCCAGGACAATTAGAGCGACATCATTCGGACTTATCGAATCGAACCTGCACCAAATCTCCAAAAAAAATTGGTTGATGAAGGTACAGTGGAGCAAATCTTGCACGATTGGCTCATCCCTCACTAAAATCAGAAAAATGTTTTAAAGGAAACTACCATCAAGAATCTAAGTTTCTCTTTCTATCCTCAGCCCTAAAGTATTTTGCTCTAATCTTCTATGTAGCCAAAACTGAAATAAATTTATATTTGATTTATCAAATATTGGCAGAAGATTACTAGATCGGGGAGTAGCCTGTACAGCTATGGGAGCAAAGGTTATTCGTCTCGTAGGCTCGCTGATCTGCCTACTTGTGATCCTCGTGATTTTTGCTCGTGCACATGCTATGGTCTTGCCATTGGTTTCTTCGGAGGTCTGCGCATGGTGCGACTCTTCATACATTCATATAGTCGCTCTGCCACTGGCAGTGAAGGAGGAGCTAACTGTGCATGCGCAGAGCTTCGCAGTAGCCGGCAGCGTGACTACAGCTTGTGCAGAAGATCAAATGCCAAGAAGTCTCTGCTAATAATTTGCGGAATTCAAGATAGTCAATTCAAAGTTAATTCAGGTTTGGCTATATAAAAGGATTCACATTAGGGCTGAGGAGGAAGGAACCATCGAATCTGCCTTAATAGGTACACTTCTGATGGTAGTTTTTCTTATGGACTAAAACGAATATTAACATATTTGGGAGGAATCTTGTTCTAAAGAATTGATTTTATAAATTAGGAAATTCTAAGACTTTTCAGATAACAATAAGTAAGCCAGAGCTTAAAATAGACAGGAACACTCATAGACCTTTGATTTAGTGGTTTATTCTACTTGAGCCATTTGACCTTGATAAAATCCAGAGCAATCCTAAATGTCAACCCATAAACAGGATTTCTTCCCCACCAGAGCCTAGCTTGCTAAACTCTGCGAGTCTTACTTGACCAGTCTGTAAACTGCAGTGGTACATTTTCAAATGTTTATCTCAGTAGAAAAAGATCTATAACTTTTCTAGAGTATAATAAATAGGTAAGAAATCAATCTTTACAGTGTGCATCCCATATGACAGTTTCATGTTACAGGGTGTGCACACATAAGTGTGGCCTATGAGTAACTTCTAAGATGTTCTTCGGGTTCTATTGTAAAATAATACATGACATACTTTGTAGGATGCTGCCCCCATCTTGTTGCAATTGGTTGCTGCTTGAGGCAAGAGGTTAAACTCGGCTGATGGCTGGTGCACCGCTGGTTCTTCTTCCAAGTGTTAACAGCTGAAACATGGTTTTGACATTGGAACAGAGTTATTTATTGCCATCACTTCCTTAGCCATTAGCCAGCCATTATTATGAAGTCCAGAAACGGAGAATACCTTACAATGATCTGAGGGGGAGGAAAAAAATTTGGGGGATTTTTTTGAGCCAGGCGCCAAAGAACGTGTGCACAAAAGAGAGGGGGGGGGAGAGTGGGGGGCTGTTGTGATGGAGTTGCGCGTCAGGCCCCGGGCTGGTTGTGAATCGATGAAATATGCTGGCACGAAGAAGAGAATGCGGGGTCAAGTAGTGAGACGCTACGCTTCCAAAGTAAGTATTAAGGGTTTTATTAGAATTTATACAACGCGTTTCAACACCGTATGGCATCTCATCAGGTCAAAAACTACAGGGATCCTGCTGTTTGAGTGGCAGATTCTGTGCTGCCCAAGGCCCAAACCGAGATGTTGAGTGCAGCAGAGAAACGGCTGCTGCTTCTGTCACTGACGCGGGATAACGGGATGCCGCTTACATGATCTAGGGTACATGCAAACATCCAATTAGAGGGGTAATCTGGGATTTGTGTTAGGCAGCTGCTATATATAAAAATAACGTTCCTGCCCCACAAATCTTGGCCACGGTTTTGTGCCTTGGTGCAACAAACAAAGGAACAAACAGATCTGGCTGCAAAGACTAACAGAATAGGACCTGAGCTATAATTTGCAGAGCATGGCTTGCAGCATTGGGTATGACAGTGGGTATCAACCCATAGACAGTATAAGGCTTTGTGTAACTGCAGAAAAAATGGATAGCAACAGTGGCTCATTGGTGCAGCACTGTGGCTCTCAGTTGTTAGCATTACAGCCTTAACACGAGTGGAGGTGAAACAGCGGTGACGGATTTCGGCAGGTAGAAAACAAGCGAGTGAAGGAGTGTAAGAGGAGACCCCGCTCCACCTTCAGGGAGAAAGACAGAATGGGAAGAAAGGAAAGGACGGAAGATTGAAAGGAAACAAAGGGGCAAGGGAAAAAGAGTCTAGCTACACGTAAGAAGAGGGAGAGAGGGACGCAGGGAAAGAAGCTGGGTTATGCCATGCAACGCATGGGGTCGTATGGGATCAAGCTCTCCCTTGTCAGGGCTGAGAGTTGGTGGATATACCAAACTCATGGGGAACGTATGGTAAAGTTACTAGCCGACCTTATACACCTGGGACGTGACCGTCTAAGCTGTGGCACCCGGTCTTTCGATAATCAGGACCGCGCCGCCTGCAAAGAGAGAGTGGGCCGTTTGTCTGCGGTTTTATTCAGGATGCTGATCCCAGGTGGTGTGCACGAGTAAGTGAGACGAATAGGCCGCACGATCTTGTAATGGGCTACCAAGGTAGAAGCATGGTATGCTAGTCTGTATCCAGGGTGACGAAGATGAATAGCTAGAGGACGGCAAACACCACGGATCACTGATCCAGGAGGATAGGAGAAAATGCAAAAAGGAGGCTGGCATAAGAACACGAGGAAGCACAGCACGTGGCACACCAGGACAAGCAGATATTCACATGGAACGGGACTGGCACACAAGAAGAACGCAGCAAGAAGAAACCACAAGAACGGACAGGCACGTACGGAAATGCGGCATCACAGGAACGCAGGAACCCACAGGAAGCTTTGTTCTTCAGGTTTGAAGCACTGGCAAGTGGTCGCAGTGATAATAGATGTTTGGCAGGAACTTTTAAGACTCAGGCCAGCGCGGGGCCGGTAAATTTTATCGAGCCGGCATGTAAAGGTGCTTGCGGTTACATCAGGCGGGCAGTATAAGGTTGCTGCGGGGGATGACATTCAGATGGCCACAGTATAAGGGAATTGGCTGCGGGGGATTACATGAGTCATACCGTATAATGCTGCTGCGGTTTTACATCAAGGGGGCCAGTTAGTATAATGCTGCTGCTGGTTACATCAGGTGGCCAGTTATAATGATGCTTTGCGTATTACATCAGGTGGCCAGTTAAATGCTGCTGCGGTTAACCTCAGGTGGTGAACATCTAGTATTCATTAAGGCTTTGAATCTCTGCGGTTACAAATCCGGTGCCAGTGTTATTAAGGGCATGCGCGGATACATCAGTGGCCAGTATAAGTGCGCTTGGTTCAACTAACTGCACACAGACGTTGGCACGGAATAAGGGTACTTTGCTGCAGTTAATTGCAGTCGTGGACGGCTAGTATTAAAACCTGCTGCGGAAATCAGAGTGAGGCCAGTATAAAACTGCTCTGCCTTTACTATCAGATTTATACTGGCCACATGATGTATCCGCAGCAGCCTTATACTGGCCACCTGATGTATCCGCAGCAGCCTCTCCTGGCCACCTGATGTAACCGCAGCAGCATTATACTGGCCACCTGATGTAACCGCAGCAGCATTATACTGGTCATGTCATGTATCCGCAGCATCCTTATACTGGCCATCTGATGTATCCGCAGCAACCTTATACTGGCAGCCTGATGTAACCGCAGCAGCCTTATACATGCCGGCTCGATAAGATTTAAAGGCCCAGCGCTGGCCTGATATAAATTCCTGCCACTTCCTGCGACCCTTGCCAGATCTTCAAACCTGAAGAGAAAGCTCTCCTGTGTTTCCTGCGTTCCTGTGATTCCTGCATTTCTGTGTGCCTGTCCGTTCTTGTGGTTTCTGCGTTTCTGTGTGCCAGTCCGTTCCTGTGAATTCTGCGTTCCTGGTGCCAGTCTGTTCCTGTGTTCCTTATGCCAGCTCCTTTGTTTCCTGACGTGAGTCCTGGTGTGCCTTCCTCTGCTATTCTCCTGTCGTCACCCTGGATACAGACTGCCTCCTGTATTGCTACCTTGGTAGCCACCGCGGGCTAGTCGCACATGTGGAACGACCTGGTGGCATCCTGCAGCAGCAAGCCCATCTTTCTTTGCAGCAGGCTCTGGTGAAGACCGGGTGCCACTTAGACTCCGGTCCCAGGTCGGCTAGTACCATCTTCCGCGGTGGTCCACAGACTCCCAGCCCTGACAATGAGACTTGATCCCGGGACCCCAGTGCTGCAAGGCTGTAATGCTAACCACTGAGCCACAGTGCTGCACCAATGAGCCACTGTGCTATCCATTTTTTCTGCAGTTAACACAAGGCCTTATTACTGTCTATGGGTTGATACCCACTGTCATACCCAATGCTGACAGCCCATGCTGCAAATTATAGCTCAGGTCCTATTCCTGTTAGTCTTTGCAGCCAGATCTGTTTGTTCCTTTGTTTGTTGCCTACCAAGTGCACAAAACCGTGGCCTAAGATTTGTGGGGACAGGAACGTTATTTTTTATATAAGGCCTAGCTGCCTAACACAAATCCCAGATTACCCCTCTAATTGGATGTTTGCATGTACCCTAGATCATTGTAAGCGGCATCCCGTTCATCCCGCGTCAGTGACAGCACGCAGCCGTTTCTCTGCTGCACTCGAACATCTCGGTTTGGGCACTTGGGCAGCACAGAATCTGCCACTCAAACAGCAGGATCCCCTGTAGTTTTTGACCTGATGAAGATGCCATTACGGTGTTGAAACGCGTTGTAATAATTCTAATAAAACCCTTAATACTTTACTTTGGACGTAGCGCGTCTCACTACTTGACCCCGCATTTTCCTTCGTTGCCGCATATTTCATCTGGATTCACAACCAGCCCCGGGGCCTGACGCTGCAACTCCATCACAACATCCCCCAACTCTCCCCCCCCCCCTCTCTTTTGTGCACACGTTCTTTGGCGCCTGGCTCAAAAAAATCCCCCAAATTTTTTTTCCTCCCCCTCAGATCATTGCAAGGTATTCTCCGTTCTTGTGACTTCATAATAATGGCTGGCTAATGGCTAAGGAAGTGATGGCAATAGAATAACTCTGTTCCAATGTCAAAACCATGTTTCTAGCTGTTAACACTTGGAAAAGAACCAGCGGTGCACCAGCCATCAGCCGAGTTTAACCTCTTGCCTCAAGCAGCACCAATTGCAACAAGATGGGGGGCAGCATCCTACAAAGTATGTCATGTATTATTTTACAATAGAACCCGAAGCAAACATTCTTAGAAGTTTACTCATAGGCCACAGCTAATATGTGTGCACACCCTGTAACATGAACTGTTCATATGGGATGCATCACTGTAAAGAATTGATTTCTTACCTTATTTATTATACTCTAGAAAAGTTATAGATCTTGTTCTACTGAGATAAACATTTGAAAATGTAACCACTGCAGTTTACAGACATGGTCAAGTAAGACTCGCAGAGTTTAGCACAGCTAGGCTCTGGTTGGGAAGAAATCCTGTTTATGGGTTGACATTTAGGATTGCTCTGGATGTTTATCAAGGTCAAATGGCTCAAGTAGAAATAAACCACTAAATCAAAGGTCTATGAGTGTTCCTGTCTATTTTAAGCTTCTGGCTTACTTATTGTTATTCCTGAAAAGTCTTAGAATTTCCTAATTTGAATAAAATCAATTCTTAGAACAAGATTCCTCCAAATATGTTAATATTCGTTTTAGTCCTAAAGAAAAACTACCATCAGAAGTGTACCTATTAAGGCAGATTCGATGGTTCCTTCTCTCCTCAGCCCTAATGTTGAATCCTTTTATATAGCCAAACCTGAAATTAACTTTGAATTACTATCTTTGAATTCCGCAAATTATTAGCAGAGACTTCTTGGGCATTTTTGATCTTCTGCACAAGCTGTAGTCACGCTGCCGGCTACTGCGAAGCTCTGCGCATGCACAGTAGCTCCTCCTTCAGTGCCAGTGGCAGCGACTAGATATGAATGTATGAAGAGTCGCACATGCGCAGACCTCCGAAGAAACCAATGGCAAGACCATAGCATGTGCACGAGCAAAAATCACGAGGATGCACAAGTAGGCAGATCAGCAGAGCCTACTGAGACGAATAACCTTTGCTCCCATAGCCTGTACAGGCTACTCCCCGATCTAGTAATCTCTGCCAATAATTTGTATAAATCAAATATAAAATTTATTTCAGTTTTGGCTACATAGAAAGATTAGAGCAAAATACTTTAGGGCTGAGGATAGAAAGAGAAACTTAGATTCTTGATGGTAGTTTTCCTTTAAAACATTTTTCTGATTTTAGTGAGGGATGAGCCAATCGTGCAAGATTTGCTCCACTGTACCTTCAACCAATTTTTTTGGGAGATTTGGTGCAGGTTCGATTCGAATAAGTCCGAACTGATGTCGCTCTAATTGTCCTGGAATTTGGTATATAACTCATAGATGGTAAACTCCTGCGAGCTGGACCATCACTCCTATTGTTTCATATAAACATGTTATCACTCTGTAATGTTTTATTTTGTTTGTTTTTGTGCCCCATAATTGGTAAAGCGTTGTGGAATATGATAGCGCTATATAAATTTAAAGGGAACTTTTTACAAGCTTCCAAAGCACTAAAGAAAGCAGCTCCCACAGGTAGGGTATAACTTATCCTTTTCAGCATTCCCACAGTGGTGAAAAGAACAGTGTGCCCACAGGTTTAATAAAGTTTTATTCTATTTAAGTAAAAACTCACTTTTTTACCTACATAAATTACCTCACATGTAAATAAGTTGAAAGGAGCCACTAAGTTACTTTCAACTCTCCTACCCGGGTTTTATAGCACCTGAAAGCATTATTCTGGTATTATTTCAAAGATGAGATGTGGTCAGTTAAATACATTGTTGGAAACACTTTGGGCACATTTGCTTACCATTCCTTTGAGTTCATAGATTCACTAATATTGTGCGCCCGTTATGTGTCGTTTCCCCCACTCAGGTCCGCCAGAGGTTCATCTTCTTCGTGGTGCATGTAAGTGCATTATCTTGCGACACAATTTGAATCTTAAATCCTGTGCTCAGTCCAAATCAGTTGCGCGGCTGCGCAACAATCCGATTGTGTGCGACACAATCCCAGCACAAACCCCTATTAAATACAGAAACTGGCGAACAGTCCAATGAAAGTGTGATCCGCGACCTTTAGTAAATAAGCCCCTTTGTCTATGGCTGCGTATATGTTTCAATAGCATGAAAATTACAACCCTAATATAAGATTGTCCTCTTTAGAATCACACCAGAAGCAAATGTCTAGGTGCTATAGAGCTCAAGATACAGATGTCTATAGTGTTGCTATTCCTTCATCACCTTCATCATGACTCATCTCTCTTATCCTCTTGGCGCACCTGAACATACATCATCAAGGCTGGTGTTGAAAAATGTCTTTGGAATGGAAGATCCACCAACAAAATACTTAACCTGATATAACAATACATTTCTTGTATTACCATGGTGTTTAGAAATTATGCATATATATGAATAAATTGCAAAGGAAAACGATTCTTTTTTTCTTATTGTTACTCATCTTAGATAAAAAATGACACTTTTCAGCTCATTTGAGTGTGATAATTTTTCATGGATAAACAGGTGGAATTTCACATAATGCTAGAAAAGATACTTCATGCCCTACCTGAGGGGGTGGTAGTTTAGTGGTGTAATAGTTGGGCAGAGTACATTTTAAAGCTCAATAGTTATGAATTAAGCAGATGGTTGGCATTTTTAAAATGTGGCCTAATACATAATTCCAGATGACTTAAATAGGAAATCATCATCTCGAAAAAAAACTTTCTACTCATCCCGAGTAACCAGATGGCATGTTTCTTTAAGAAAGGAGAGAAGAGTAGGAGTGGACATTCCCCACCATATAAAAGACAGCGAAGGGCCAATTTTAGGTCAGTAAGATCAGTGACAGAAAGAGAACAAGACCGATCGAGGACAGAGATCCCTCGAAATACCATCTGCAATCCTCCCTGCCTCTCCTTCCCTCCTCTCCCAAAACCATTTAGCAGGGAACATAAGAAAACACCAAGGATTCACAGTCATGAGTGAAGGAACAGCTGAAGAACCAAAGCCCAAAGCTCCAGGGACGGAGCCAATTGCTGCCGCCCCTGGTCCTGGTGAAGTGGAGAGGAAAGTATTGGGTGAGTACAATGAACATATCAATATCTAGTAATGAACGTACAATATCTAGTAATTCTGTTGTAGTTAAAACTTTTGCTGCACCACAACATGTGGATTTTCTGTGTTATAGTAAGTTTTGTGAATTAATCGCATAATGTCCCTGTCATGGTCTATTTCTGGCCTGGATGAATCCCATCTGTTCAGCTAATGTGCTAAATTTGGCTCAGCGTAGTGAGGCAACAGAAAGGAACACATGTTTCTACTATCAGTCTTATCTTAGATGTTTTATATTAAACCAAGAGTAGATTACAATAAGAGTGTGACCACTTTTGTACTTTTTTCACTAAAATATTGAAAATTTGCATCTGTAAAAACTTCATGCTCCTGCAAAAAATGACATGAAACCCCAAATTTTTTTTTTTAGCAACAAAAGTCCAGGGAACTGTAAAATGGTTCAATGTAAGGAATGGCTATGGATTCATAAATAGGTAAGTTTCCAAAAATTTTAGTTTATAATACAGACGAAGGTCTTAAAAATAGAAGCACATTACAAAACCTGTTATATAGACTTACAAAATACTGAGGACTACAGCGCCTCTGTGTGTATGTATGGATTTTAAATAGAGATATTTGTGTTGTCGTTATAGAGCAGCACATGGAGTGCCTATAGATCCAAAGTACAGACCCAGAACCACGCCATATACCGATACTTCATAACAGACCTTATCTGTACCGACTGCTATACTTCCAAATTGTCACATTATTAAAGGGGTTATCCATTGACAACAGGTTAGCCCCTACCCACAGATGGCACCCCCACATATCATGAGAACTGTGCACCCCAAAGAATAAAGCGGCCGTTCGCACATACACACTGCATTCAATGTCTATAGAACCGCAGGAGATAGCTGATCACAGCGCATGCGTGGCTGCTTTATTTATTGGGAGTGTAACGAAGCCCTTTTCTGATCAGCAAGTTGTCACTTGACAACACATTTAAATACTAAACTATATGGTCAAATGTAGATTTGGCATCTCTCTGCCTGAGTAAAGTTAAGTTTGGGGGATGCCTAATACATATCTCCTTTTCAAGAAGAAAAGCAGGAAGTCTATGCTCCAGACTCTGCCATCGCTTTAAGGCTACATACACACGACCGAAATTGTGGCCGTGATCTGGTGCCACCAGATCACAGCCACAGTAAAGGTCTAGGGCACCAGATTTTGATGAGCGCACCGTGACCTGGCCAGGTTGCCGAGCCGCCAAGGATAGGACATGTCTCCCTTCCCTTATACTTAGCTTTTTAAAGTTTTGTAGTGGCCAACCCATTAAACTATATAATAGTAAATAAAAGGTCTTCAGTATATTTCCCTTTTATTTGTTATCCATGGTCTCCTTCCTTTTAAAATCAACTTTTTAAATTCTGCTAATGAGCCGGAAGGGCTGTACCAGAGCCCATCCATGCTGTAGCTTCACAGGCTGTTAAACAGAGCAATCAGCACTTTCCCCTCCCACCATGTTCTGAAACTACCTCTGCTGCAGTGAGGATGGGGATGGGGAAATGCTGAGGGAGCAGGGGAGAGGGGAGAAAATGTGAAGCCTTGTGAAGTTGCATCACATAGGGACTCTGGGAACACCCCCAGATCTGTATAGATTTTTGAAGGTTCTCTACATTCCCATTAATACTCTGCATTGACTTTACAAATATCCGAGCTGAGCTTCCGCTCATCTACAATCTATGGCTTTTCTCTCACAATATACTGTACCTGTGTAGAACAAACTATTAACTAATATCTCCGTGTTTGCGTGGGTTTCCTCCGGGTACTCCGGTTTCCTCCCACACTCCAAAACATATGGTTAGGCTGTTTAGATTGTGAGCCCCATGGGGACAGGCACGATTTTACATGCTTTGTGCAGTGCTGAGTAATCTGTGCTGTGCTATATTAATAAAGGAATTATTATTATTATTAATATCTTTTTTATATGTTATCTTCCTAGAAACGACACCAAAGAAGATGTCTTTGTCCACCAGGTATTTCAATCCATTGTAAAATTTCTATTATTATATGGTAGAGGGATTATAGAAGGTCTATAGATTATAAAGTTAATGGATCTCTAGACTGTTTGTTACACAGTTCATTTCACCTATAAGTGTAGGCCTCATGTACACTACCGTATACTTTCCAATTTTTTTTCGTACAATAGGTCTGGTTATCCCATGATCCTAGAAAGCCATGTCCTTCCCCTATAAGCCAATACCCAATTTTTAACAACATAAAAAATGTCTAAAATACTTAAAGGTGTATCCTCATCTTGTGTACATATGAAATATCCTTTGGACATATTATAAATATTATAAATAAGCATTGGGCTTATCCCTCTTGGTTCAAGCACCAAAAATAGCTGTTACCGCTTTCTCTGCTACAGTAATTTTGCTGCTGCAAATTACATGAATTGACCTCCCTTCTCACAGTAGTGCGGTGTCAGGTGTAAGACCGATATCAATTAGGTACTTTGTGATGAATCCTACAGATATCAAAACCTGAGATAGGGCAAAGACACTGAGGGGGTCATTTATCTTTAGTCAGGACATTTGTGCATGTTTTTTCTTGGGTTTTTTTCCAACTTTTGGACTTCTTTGATTTATCTTAGAGGTTGATATATCAGGCAGCTGAGTCTATAGGGGTTTTGCGACTTTTTGTTAAAAAATTGCACAGAAGTCGCAAACTTTTCTGCAATGTCTTCTAAAGTTTTTCCTACAACTGGCCAGGACTGGAGTTTATTTGCAACTTTTTAACCACAATTTGTGCCAAAATTTTAAATTTTTCCTACCTCCACATCAGGATTTTAAAGATATATCAGGCACAACTCTGAAAAATTCTTGCGCGCTAATTTTGCTAGTCGATTGAAAGATTGGAATAGTCGTAAATTTAGGCAATAATATATTACGTTAAATACTAAAATAATTGATCCCCTAAGTCTTTTGATGAACTACAACTCTGTATCCTCAAAAAGGTTGACAATTTAAAGTGCTGTTGTACAGAGTTTTTTCCAAGGAACCCAAAATTGTATTTACACTATCAGTCAGTAGTGAGCCTAACTGGAATATCGGGCGTTGAAAGTAACAGCACTGATTGGTGGGGGGTTGAGAAAAAACTCTATCTGTGCCAAAAACAGGGAGTTGGTAGAGGTTCCAAAAGATTTTACAGTTTAGAAAATATTGTGCAGGGCATGTTTTCCATTTTTTGGGTGCATAATATGTTAGAATTGTGGTACAAATTGACATCTACATCTTAATATATTACTAAGCATGGTTGGAACTACAGTGGTAGAAGACATAGCACCTGCCATGGATGTGTGCTAGCAGTTTTTTTTTCAACAGTCGTTGTAGTGGTGTTCATGATTATGGGACGGGAACCCCATGATGAATTTTGCCACGGAGCCCACTGTTACTAAGTATATTATATATAGTATATAGTTTGTGTCTTTCTCTCCAGAATGTTTTATGGTAAGGATAATGATTGATTGGTCACTGACTTCATCCCTTCTGGTAAGGTGTTAGAGCTGAGTAGTTAAAATAGAACACCCATCTCCTTCCAGCGCTGTCAGCCTGTAACCTGAGAAAGTCACTAACACTGAGAGCAGAGGGAAGGGTCAATTGGAGAAGTCAGTAGGACAATCATGTCTGAATAGTAGTAAACTCATGTTTCATACTGAGAAAGCATCCAGACAATTCACCGTCATAGCGAGGGACTGAAATATGAAAACAATATAGTAGGACTGACAAAGCTATTTGTCTGTATGAGGACCAGCTTTGCCTAACTTGGTGATAGGTAGTCGGTGTGGCTGGACGGGTTCCAGTTTTCTAGCAGTGTTCTATTCCATGTCATGGCACAGAGCCTGTTATTACTGCCGTCCTATGGAGAAGGCACCTGTTCCCTTCACATAATGCCATGCACAGCGAAAGTGCTGAGGAAGTCAACTTTATAGTCTAGGTTTTAAGATGAAGCAGGAGCTTTCCCCTTGTCCTGGTCGTGACACTCCTATTTTATTTTAAGCCATTTGCACTTATTGTATATTCTTGGCACACTTTACAAAGACAAGTTTTTTTAATTTGCATTGTGTATGAGTAATGGAGATATGTTTTTTTTTTATCTGGGTTAAGTTGTTTGTGGTAGTTGTATAGGCAGCACCGCACCCACTCCATGGTTTCCTAGACACTATGGGGAGGACGTTTTTTATTGACTTTGCACCAGATTTTTTGTTCCTGCGCAATGTACGTCATATTTATTATATGTCAGCACCCACAACTCAGCTTCTTTATGACACTTTTTTATGCTGCTCAATTTGGGCGCAGCTCTTCAATCCCGGGACCTTTCCTGCAATACTACTGCAGGTCTACCAATTTCAAAACCCCTTCATGAATGTGGTTTATCAGTGCTGTTCTTCTGTTTGTTCATCTTATGGTATGCCAAATATATTAAGGCTGTGCTTCACAATATAAAATCACAGTACAAATCACCACGCCAAAAACCAAGGCCTAGTGCCAAAGATAATAAATAGTCCCCTCTGCAGCTTTTACTACATCAGAGAAAGGTCCACCTGACCAAAAACTATATCGGGGCATGTCAACTCTCCTCCCACTCTCACATTAACAACACATACATAAACCAATTTAAATAGAGGGCACATTTTTATGCTTACCAGTATTCCTTTAAAGGGGGTTGTTCGAAAAAAAAAAAAAAACATTAGTGGTCGGGAGGGGGCTACTGAAAAGAAATAAACATTCACTTACCTCCGCGGTTCCTCAAGGCGTCCCGCGCTTCTGTCTCTCTGGCCCATGACCTTGTAAAAAAAAACAGGAGCACGGAAGCGGAGATGCGTTCAGCTTCAAGCCAGTCGAGGTGGCAGGGCCACGCCTACCCGTCACTATTCCCAGTGCTATATAATGTGGGATTGGTGGGCATGGCCGGTCACCTCGGTCGAAGCGCTTTTCAGTTTCCGGACTGGAGAGACAGCAACAAAGGACGTAAATGTTTATTAAGTGAATGTTATTAAGTAAATGTTTATTTTTTAAGCAGCCCCCTCCCGACCACCAATGTTTTTTTACAGTGTCGGACAACCCTTTAAGTGAGTGAGACAAAGGTCAATACAATACATCGTATTCTGTAATTTCTATCCCACAGATTAGACCCATCAGGTATACAGGCAGTCCCCTACTTAAGTACACCTAACTTACAGACAATCCCTAGTTAAAGACGGGCCCCTCTGCCAACTGTGACCTCTAGTGAAGCTCTCTGGATGCTTTACTATAATCCCAGACTGCAATGATCAGCTATGAGGTTAATCTTTATTGATATTCTTCGGTCCCATTAGAGGAAAAAATTTGCAACTCCAATTGTCATTAGGACAAAGAAAATTTTTGTCTGGAGCTACAATTATAAAATATACAGTTTCAACAAATTCAACTTAAAAACAAACCTATGGAACCTATCTTGTACGTAATGTGGGGACTGCTTATATCTAATGGGTTTGTCAAAAATCATGAGATGGGAGTATCCCTTTAAGGACTGATTAGAAAAAAAGAAAACCCAAATTTCTACCCAGGGGTATTCATAAAATGTATCCCAGCTCTAGTAGTTACTGATCCAGTAAATGCTAGTTTAATCAATAACATTTTTTTGTAACTTTGTAACCTTCTTATTATGAGTGTAAATGGATGGCCGTATTGCTCATTGAAATGAATGGGGCCGTATGCTACCCGTATGTGTGCTAGTGTGAATGCAGCCTAACATCTCCAAAAAGTTGCTTTTATTATACAACTTTATGAAATTGTACTGTTTTTTTACTTCACAGACAGCAATCAAGAAAAATAATCCTCGCAAATACCTGCGGAGTGTAGGGGATGGAGAGGTGGTGGAGTTTGATGTTGTTGCTGGGGAAAAGGTAAGAGGTTTGCTAAGTATTTGTCTAGAACTTAGTTCTTAATATTTAGAAATATATATAAGTATCACTAATCTTTTTCCTATTTTACTATGTTTAGCCGTTGTTCCCAAAAAGTTTTGATTGGAAGATAGTGCACATGCTTCATCCAAATGGTTGGGTTCCAGAGATTCTACCAATGTAACAACTATCCACTGGATGGGTGATTACTATTGTTGGTCATAGTACCCTATTAAAGGGAACCTGTAATGTAAAACCTTTCATCCAATGCATGGGTAGATGTTATAGAGCAGTACCCTTACTTAAAGAAAACCTACCATCAGAAATCTACCGATTAATCTAGATGTGATGGTAGGTGGCTAGTAACATGCTAAGCCCTAATCTATTTTTACCTAATCCTGACATACTTTCTAAACTAAACTACACTCTATCTAGCCCAGTAGCCTCTGCCGATAATTAGCATATTAGTTAAATAAAGTGTAGTTTAGTTTAGGAAGTATTCTAGAATTAGGTAAAAATAGAGATTTAGTATGTTACTAGCCACCTACCATCTCATCTACCTTAGTAGGTAGATTTCTGATGGTAGGTTACCTTGAAGAATAGGGTGTATTAACATAGCAAGAAATGTTTTTTACCTACATTTAAAGTTCATCTTGTCTACCAAACCTATAGGGTGCCGAAGCAGCTAACGTAACAGGCCCAAAAGGAGCTCCAGTCCAAGGCAGTCGTTATGCTGCTGATCGTCGCAGATATCGCCGCGGTTATTATGGACGCAGAAGAGGACCACCAAGAGAGGTTTGTGAAAGATATAATTGTTGTATATTGTGGAACAAAGAGGGCAAGGAAGAAAAAAAAGTTCCAGCATTCTTAAAATCTCCATGTTTTATTAGTTACAAAATATTCGTAAAATGCATGAAGTTCATTGTATGGGCATACAGACACGGCGATATTCCAGATGAGAACAGAAACGTACTCAGATTTTCAAATCCACAGTCCTTTGTCAAGCATAGCAGCCTAATCATACAAACGAAATGTATATTACAAAAACCAGGGCTAGTGGTCAAAACAGTTGTATATTGTGACTTAGGTGTGATCATATTAGCTTTGTGTATAGTACGAATGTATGAAAACAGCCGTATGCTACCCGTACTGTACTGTTTTCATATGTTAGCATATGGCCACATTCATTTGAATGGGCAATCTGGCCATCCACTTGAATGAATGGCCATATATTTCCAGCCACCAGCCAGCCCACCGTATTTTATACCGATACGATACAGATATAGTGACATACGTATCAAAAATATCCTGTATATACAAATTCATACAGCACAGAAATACAGGACTGGTGGCTGATCGTGGGTGTTACACTGGGGTGCCGGCTATATGTTACGATATATCGGACGCAGAGCAGGAAAGGGTTAAGGACACCCGACATACAGACACCCCTTAGTTACAGACGGACTTCTCTGCCCACTGTGACTTCTGGTGAAGCTCTCTGGATGCTATTACTTAAGTCCCAAGCTGCAATGATCAGCTGTATTGTGTCTGTAATGAAGTTTTATTGATAATACTTGTTCCCATAACAGCACATAATTGTGAAAATCCAAATGTCACAGGAACAAAATCAAAATTCTAATTCACATACAAATTCAACTTAAAACAATCCCAAAGAATCTTGTATGTAACCTGGTGGCTGTCTGCACTACCAAAAAAACTATTTAGATGCATAAAATAGTTCTGTAAATATCTATTTGATTGCTTGTTCTTTACAAATGTCTCAGCTTTGTGTACATCTGGATCTGGAATTTTCTTACCAGGTGTGCACTATTTTCGGTAAATTGACAACCAAATCTAGCGAAGTAATAGACCTAAAAGAGATGTCACAGTTCTAACTTGTATATGACTGCCAGCCGGTTCTTCCTGGAAATGAATGGGTAGATGAAGAATTAACTGGAGCAGCTGCTGTTGTTGAAAGTCTAAATTGGTCTCCTGAATTTCAGACTTTGAGAGAGAGAAACAGATGCTTAGGATTATGAGAGAAAAAGGAGTGTGATAGCCCAGTCAACTTGAACAACTCGGGTTACAAGCACACATGTCTAAGGGTCATCCCACAATGACTTGTCATGTTTTAACGGCTGTAGAATTGCTTAATGGCCATGTCTATCGGGTAACCTACCCATATTTAGGAATTACGGATTATGGATATGAATTTTCTTTGCAAGACCTTCGCTGGTCAAGTTGGTTCTTTTCAGATACAATGGGGCACATATACTAAGGGCCATGCGCCAGTTTTCTGTCGGACTTTGCACATCCTTTGTAGCACAAACTGCTACGCAAAATGGGCATTCTGGTGCTCAGTCGGGCCGTGAGCCACATTTAATATGCAAAGTCCGACAGAAATGTGCCACACACACTCTGGTGCACTCTGTCGGGGCAGTGCAGGGGGGGCTAGATTCATGAAGAATGGGCACCACAATTCATGAATCTGGTGCAACCTGCACAATACACAGGCAAACTGCACACAGCACAGACTTTACTGTTTTTACTAAATGTGCTGCATTCAGTTGAAATTTAATGGACTTTCTTTTTATTTAATAATGTCAAATAATTCCTGCACTATTTTACAATAAAGTCCCTTCTTCCAAAGGTACTTTGCTCTTTGTTCATAACTCCATTGCTCCATTACATTCCATCTTAAGTTGACCATACACATTAAAAGCATCTTAGGTAGATCCAATTGGGCATAAATGGCTGATTATCTAATATGTACAAAGGCCAACTCAAATGTTAAACCTACCCAAAATTTTTGTCTTCATGGAGATAAGCCAACAGAGGTGTATGGCTGCAGTTTACAACCCTATCTCATTCAGAACGTATACACACTATGCGATTCCATGCTGAGTCAGCATGTGTAAAGCAAGCTTAAAGCACACCTGTCACCAGGAATGTCATGTTTAGTTGGTGACAGGTTCCTACGCTATGCTGATTTTAAAAATGTCATTTCATTTCATTAGTTTCTATAAGTTTAATTCACATTACGTGGCTCCCTGCCAGCAAATTGTGGTGAGTCCTGGGGGAAGGGAGAGGCAGCTGCGGCCTGTGTGTGTCTCAGTTGCTGTACTTTTTACACTATAGTTATTTAATGACCCTGTTCCAGCCCTGAGTTAAAGCCATTTTCTAATCTAGTTTTAAGGAGTTGTGCAGGTTTAAATATTTGTTTGTACATGGCTGGAGGAGGGGCTTGAAAGATAATAAAGAACATATATTCACTTCCCCTAGCCTCTGTATACAATGAGAGTATGTTCTTCAATATTTTTAAAGCCCCCCCCCCAGTCATGTATAAAAACATCTTTAAACTGTGATAACCCCTTAAAAATTGATTGATTTCAGGGCACAAGGACATATACAGTATGCTTTCATTCAGATTTGCTACACGGGGCCCACTGTATGAATGTATGAGATTTTAATTACATTTTAATCCTAATAACTGAGCTAATCCTTTACCAAACTTCAGGGAGGTGATGGAGAGTTTAAAGACGGTGCCCCTGACGCAACCCAAGCCCAGCAACCAATTCGCCAGCCTACCAACTACAGACCAAGGTATCGCAGGTAGGCTTTACTAGTTATCCTTATCTTTTTTACTAATAATTAATTAGTTAATATTTGAATTTGTTTGATGACAAAATGCCAAATCACCAAATAACATATTGTTATTGGGGCGGATTTAACATTCCCAGTTTTCTATAAGCCATGAAAAAGTGACTATTCCTTGCCATGCACCAACTTTTTATCCCCCCAACGCCACCCTTGCGCCAAGTGGGTGGGGAGGGGGTGTGGAGGGGCAGGAAGTGGGCCGAGGCCAGGACTTGTAGAATTTACCTAAGTGCACATTGGTTCTCCGGCCTCTTGGTAAATAGGGCATGTCTAGTGCACAAACAGTCATGATAGATCCTTCTAGATCGTCAATGTCCCTTACATTTAGTGAAGTTCTAGCAAACCTTCTTATTGCAAATATTGGTTTATTTTGTCTAAAGCATTACGTGCACAATTTAAATGTAAAAACTCCTGTGTTTATGCAACACCCCTGCCGATGTAAAGGGATAGGTAGGTGTTGTGAAACTCATCCCTTTCCATGTCAGGAGCTGCTTGGTGAGCCTGATCACCTCACTAGGGGGGTCTCCAGCATGGAAATCTAGTATTTAGCTATAAGTCTCTGTCTGTGACGCAGGGGTTGATCTGATTGTCCAATTGTTTGCTCTGTGTGACTGTGATGGTAAGAGCAAGCTGGTTGGATGAAAGGGCTTGCTACCTCACAAGGGTAACTTATAAAATCTCTTTTGGGTGGGGCATGCTGCCCTAAAACCAGGCCCAAAGCAGAGCTCCACCACAAGGACTCTGCTTCAACACTCCTAGCCCAACCTGAAGCTATTTACCAGGCTGTATGCACACCTTCCTGAGGACCTGAGATCCAACCAGCGACTTCCATCCAGCTGAGGTTTTGCTGTTGTTATGGCCGTTGCCTGTTGCCAATAAACAACTGTAAGTTATGCTTTATCAACGAGCCTTAGATTGATCTCTGGATCCGGCTGTATATCATCACGGGTGCCCCATACGTCATCACCAGAGATGTTGCACTTTCAACAATGTCAACCTCTCCCTCCATTTTCTTGCACACACCACCTGCTAGAGATCTGCCAGGCTGTGGGCGAGGCCTCCGCTCCTGATACCAAGCACCGTGACCACCGGCGTGTGCTAGCCCGCACTAGCCAGCCACTCCGGTATGCTGGGCCCTGGCTTCATCAAGCCCTAGAAAAAAGGCTAGGCCCCTGTGGGGGATGTTTCATTTATAGTCCAGAGAAAAAAAAAAATTAAAACATGCCTTTACTTTCTTGTGTAGAACAAACTGGAGTTTAGGTAATCTTCAATTATGTATCGGAGGAGATTTACCAATATAAA
Organism: Engystomops pustulosus; assembly: GCA_019512145.1. Taxonomy (NCBI): domain Eukaryota; kingdom Metazoa; phylum Chordata; class Amphibia; order Anura; family Leptodactylidae; genus Engystomops; species Engystomops pustulosus. Next base: position 28,343,746 of record CM033651.1, read on the forward strand.
ATATAGTAAATGCACCATAATCCTGCTTTGCAGATTTTTAATGACTTCTAGACACAACTTCTTCCTTTCTCTTTTGTCTAAAAAGGTAACAGGAAGGAAGGGGACATTGATTGATGCAAGTGAAAATGTGCCATGCGTCTTTAGAACAGAAGGCACATGGCTGCACTAAATACAATACTTTTTAATCAGCAGGGTTGGATTAAGACTGCTATGGTCCCTGGAAATTTTGAATAACATAGCCCCTACAAGTCTGGAATTCACTTCCTACATATGATCCTAGAATTCAACTTCTTGGAGAATAGAGGATTACTCCTTTCTGCCTATTTTAAGTCTGTAGTTTCAGGACCTTTGGAGGGCCTTCAAAGGTCTTGAAATGGCTCTTGTGTACATGTGTAGGAACAGATCGGTAAAAGCCCCCTTGAAGGCTTGGACCCCAGGCTACCACCCAAATTGCCTATATTATAATCAGTGCCCTTGGCCATTATTTTAACAGATCATAAAGGTGTCCTAGTCTGATCCGTTTGTCAGCGATTGTTCATAGAGTATAGTTTATAAAATTCCTTGAAAATAAGAAGCCAAATTGATACAAACTAGGGTGAAAATTTTACTTTTTTAGATTTTTCAAAAGAGTTTTATTGAAGCCTTTTTCTATTAAATCTGTACATCATACGCAACAGTAACAACAAAACATGTACAGGCGGTCCCCTACTTAAGGACACCCGACTTACAGACAACCTCTAGTTAAAGGCTAGCCCCTCTGCCCACTGTGACCTGTGGTGAAGCTTTGTGGATGCTTTACTATAGGCTGAAACTGTAACGATCAGCTGTAAGGTGTCTGTAATGAAGCTTTATTGATAATTCTTGGTCCAAGGAAAAGAGGGGATAAAAGGTCAGAAATAAGCCACATAGCGGGGAGACAGAACCTCATTTAAGGAGGGTTCCGCAGTCTTTTATAGTGAGTAGATGATTAGCTATGAGGGTGAGTCATCATGCTTCAAGCAGGTTGAGAATCCTATAAAAATGAATTTTACACTCTGTTTTCCACAGCCAATTTTGGCCAGATTCATTTGGATGTAGCCTAATGAATTAAGAAAATTATACAGGATCATTTCAACAGTTGTATTTATTTTTTGTTCCTTAAAGACCTATGCCTCAGTCTAGACCTGTTCCACCTACTGGAGAAAATGAGAACAAAGAAATCCAATATGATACAGGAGCTCCGGATCGACAAAACCAACGCGGTTTCCGAAGACCGTACAACTACCGGCGTCGCCCTAACCAAGCAAGTGCTCCAATACCGGGGAATAAGGAGGCCAAGGTATGGAAGATACAATTTGTAAGCCACAAACATTGTATAACAATATCAGTAATAATGGGGTCACCCAAGTCTAAGTAAAATCTTGAAATTATGTTAATGAGCCTGAAGGACTAAGGGCGTGTTACAGAAGCCCTCTGTGCTGTTGCTTCACAGGCTGTTGTTACACTTCAGCCGCACATCCCAGTCTCATCCTCCCCCTGCACTTCCTGTTATCTCAGCAGCAGTGTGCGCACAGCGGGAGGGGGAAGAGCTCTTTCAAAATGTAATAGCCTGTGCAGCTACCGTACAGAGGGTCTCTGATACCACACTCATAGCCTTTCTGGCTCATTAGCATCAATTTAAAAGTTGATTCTGCAAATAAGTAGGCCATGGATAACAAATATAAAAAGATTACCATAGTCACAGTGCCTGGATCAATGAGTAATTGTCCCTGGTGTATCATGTTAATTTTTATGGTAGATTTTCTTTAATGTATCAAATATGTTGTTTAGTAAATTTAGTACAGTAGTGGTCTGTGAGCTTGAACTTGTTGATGTGGTTAGGGGTAGAAGAATTTTGTGTAATTTTACTTGGATTGTTGTAGATGGTTCACTCCCTCCTTGCTTTCAAGGGACATTATAGTATAGGTCATTTAATTCATGGTGATGTGTGTCAAGGAAAAATATAGCAGGGCTGTTTAACCCCTTAAGGACCAGGCCCTTTTTCGTTTTGCGTTTTATTTTCACTCCCCACCTTAAAATCTATAACTTTTTTATTTTTCCGTGTACAGAGGCTATGGATGGCTTATTTTCTGCGTAACAAATTGCACTTCGTAGTGATGGTATTAAATATTCCATGCCGTGTACTGGGAAGCGGGAAAAAAATTCTAAATGCAGTGAAAATGATGAAAAAACACATTTGCCGCCATTCTTGTGGGCTTGGTTTTACAGCTTACACTGTGCGCCCCAAATGACAGGTCTATTTCATTCATTAGGTTCAATACGATCACGGGGATACCAAATTGTATAGGTTTTATAATGTGTTCATACATTTACAAAAATAAAACCTCCTGTACAGAAAAAAAAATTCTTCATTTTGCCGTGTTCTTGCGCTAATAACTTTTTCATACTTCGGTGTATGGGCTGTGAGTGGTGTCATTTTTTGCGACTTCTGATGACGTTTTCAATGCTTCTATTTTTAGGACTGTGCGACCTTTTGATACTTTTTATAGAATTTTTTCTATTTTTCAAAATGGCAAAAAAATGCCATTTGCGACTTCGGGCGCTATTTTCCGCTACGGGTTAAACGCAGTGAAAAACGGTTATTATATTTTGATAGATCGGGCATTTTCAGAGCGGCGATACCTAATGTGTTTATGATTTTTACGGTTTATTATATTTATATCAGTTCTAGGGAAAGGGGGGTGATTTGAATTTTTATGTTTTTTTAATATAATTTTTTTTTTTTTTTTTTACTTTTTTTTATTTTTTTTTTCACTATTTTTCAGACTCCCTAGGGTACTTTAACCCTAGGTTGTCTGATTGATCCTACCATATACTGCCATACTACAGTATGGCAGTATATGGGGATTTTGCATACCATCTATTACAATGTGCAGATCGCACATTGTAATAGATGGCCTAAAACATGATAGCCTCGGATCATTGTGTGATCCGAGGCTGTCATGGCAACGGATCGCCGCTCCCCGGTGACGTCACGGGGAGTGACGATCGGAGCCAAGATGGCGGCGCCCACGCGCCGCCGGCTCTTTAATGCCGCCGGCAGCTTTGCCGGCGGCGATCAAAGGGTTAACACCCGCGATCGTGCAAGCACCGATCGCGGGTGTTAGCGACGGGCATTTGCTTCATTATGAAGCAAATGCCCGGTGAGTATGAAGAGGGCTCAGCCCGTGAGCCCTCTTCATACTCCCCCATGCGCAGTAAGACGTAAGGGTACGTCTTATTGCGCTATGGGGTTAACAAGCCTAAATTCTAGATGTATAAGAAGCAAAATAAAATACCAGGAATATACGGACGCACTACTCTGTTTTGTTCGTATGATGATATTTATTTTTCAACAGTGGGCAGACAAATAAAAATAATAAAAAATTTTTTTTAATTATCATACAAACAAAACAGAGTAGCGTGTCCGAATATTCCTGGTATTTTATTTTGCTTCTTACCGTATTTACTCGAGTATAAGCCGAACCGAGTATAAGCTGAGACCCCTAATTTTACCACCAAAAACTGGGAAAACCTATTGAATCAAGTATGATCCAAGGGTAGGAAATGCATTGGTCACAGTCTCCCTGTAGTATACAGCCAGCCAGCCCCCCTGTAGTATATAGCCAGCCAGCCCCTCTGTAGTATACAGCCAGCCCAACCTGCCCCTCTGTAGAATACAGCCAGCCAGCCCCCAGTAGTATACAGCCAGACAGCCCCCTGTAGTATACAGTCAGTCAGCCCCCTGTAGTATACAGCCAGCCCCAAGTAGTATACAGCCAGCCCCCAGTAGTATACAGCCAGCCTGCAGCAGTATACAGCCACCCTGAATTAGTATACAGCCAGCCCCCAGTAGTATACAGCCAGCCAGCCCCATGTAGTATACAGTCAGTCAGCCCCCTGTAGTATACAACCAGCCGCCAGTAGTATACAGCCAGACCCCCCGTAGTATAGTAACAGCCCGCCAACAACCCCGAGTAGGGTAGGGTACGAAAGACACAGGCACGCGAATGGTAGTAAATACAAGCCACGGACACCACTGGTGCTAGAAAAGGAAGATATAGTGACAGCAGACCGAGAGACGCGCGAGAGTCCCCCACCCCCCCCCCGCACAAGCCCGGCAACAATAGATAGATGAAGTACAGACAGAGCCCAGTAGGCTGACTAAGTAGGGACAGGCCACACGGGTGCATCACAGCCGGCAGCCAAGCGCTAGAGAACGTAGCAAGAGCGAACAAGCCGAGACATCAGACTAGTATACAGCCACCCCCCAGTAGTATACAGCCAGCCCCTAGTAGTATACAGCCAGCCCCAATTAGTATACAGCCAGCCCCCAGTAGTATACAGCCAGCCAGTCCCAAGTAGTATACAGCCAGCCAGTCCCAAGTAGTATACAGCCAGCCAGCCCCAAGTAGCATAAAGCCAGCGAGTCCCAAGTAGTATACAGCCATCCAGCCCCAAGTAGTATACAGTCACCCCAAGTAGTATACAGCTAGCCACATGCCAAGCACATACAAAAAAACAAACTTCTGCGCCCCAATGTTCGTCGCGGCTCCCAATCCTCGGCACGGCTCCTCTTCGGCCTTCCCACTGCTGTATTAGCCGGCAGAGACGTGTCCATGTGATCTGCCGGTCGGCGCACACTATGACGTCATCAGCGGCATCATAGTGTGCGACAGATCACATGGAAGTGCCGAGGATCGGGAGCCGGCCGAGGATCGAGATCCATGACGAGCATCAGGGCATCGGACGGTGAGTATGTAAGTTTATTTGTTTTAATTGACTCGTGTATAAGCCGAGGTGAGGTTTTTCAGCACATTTTTTGTGCTGAAAAACTCAGCTTATACACGAGTATATACGGTATACTCTCTCATCCGGATCCTTTGGATTCCGGCAACCAGTGGACGCTGCAACTCCTGAAAAGAATATTTGAGATTTCTATTATCTTTGTTTATATTTTACCAATTGTATTTATTTTGACAAATTCTAATTGTGCTGTGACATTTTTGTATATCCTAAATTCTTGATGGTGAGAGATTTATTTTGTTTTATCTGTTTTATGCTTATTGTACATGTATCTAAGCATGTTATGCTAATACATTAATATATGCAATTAAAGTTTACCAGAATAATATATTATGAAGAACTAGTGATAAGTAAATGAGCGGAGAGCTCTTCTTTCAGTGACCTACCCTGAGAATATATGATATGCTGTTGGCTGTTGTTATCTTATTACCATAGCAATTAATGATGTGCTTATTGCTGATATGAATTTGTCTTATCTTTGCACTGTAGCCGACTGAGACCACAGCTGAGAAGCCCGTGCCAGTAGCTGAGAAGAGCAATGCTGTGTAATCTGAGTGACCCGATCTTCCATCATGTAAGTGAGACGTTTAGTTACAATTACATATAATACAGTTGTCTCTATGTCCAACCCCAAATAGAACTGTGATCATCATCAAAATCAAGTTATATTTAAAAGAAGGACACATTTAATATTCATGTGCAACTCAAGTGGAAAGGTGAATAATAATCTGTTTTATAGATGTGAACTATTTTATACTCCCATGTGGATTGAGCTGTGGTGGATTTGGCATTTCTAATTCCACTTCAAAGATTTTCTCTAAATGGCAAAGCTTATGGCATACCCTCAAATAGGTTTTCCCATTAAAGAAAACTCTCAAATTTCAATACCCTAGTGTACACAGTAAAGATGATTTTCAACCCCTTAGTTTACAGCTTCTATCACTAAATGATGGTCAGTGATGTGCAAACACTTCATAATTCCTCTGTGCTGTGAGATGCTGCATGCTGACAATCTGCTTAGACTATCAAGGTACAAGGTTTGTATACAATTCCATTTCGCTTCTGAACATTGTACTAGTATCTGACACATAGAAAAAGAGATGAGACAGATCAGAGATGATGAGATCCGCCAGCAGGAAGTCTGTTGGGGGCATTTACATAAATTGTTGGTGTCTGCACTGGCTTGGTTACCGACTTGCTTTTTGAAAGGAGACACATATTTAATATTGTGGAGCTGTACAGATACATTTCTGGTGCCGAGATCATTTTCTATCCCAAGCTCCAGAAATGTGTCTCGCAGTCAGAGAACAGGCTAAGCAATCTGCCCTGAAGTGGAGCAATGGCCTCTGCGGCAGTGCATTGGTGGCTGACCTCGTCCGACAGCTCGTCCAGTCTGAATTAGATGCCAGAAGGACAGGCAGCAGACATCCTAATGTGGTGAGTGTTTTCCGGGTACGGTAATGTAAGCTGAGTACAGTAGCACAATTTTGTGTCCCTGCAAGACCAAATTTCTCATGCAGTGTTGGGGGAAGCAATATGGCTTCCCCGACCCTAAGTCAGAAGATCTATTGTCTAAGACACATGAAAACCAGGGCCAATTTTTATGCACATTTTGCTATACCATGCTGTGCTCACACTGTACATACAGATCACTGAGGTAGGTGATAATGTTTTGGTAAAACAAAGTGAATGTTTTATTTTTGGTCTAATTTTTTTCAGGCAAAATGTGAGCAGAAGAAAGAAGAACCTTACAAGTGGCCACTAACTATTACTAATGCTAGAAGTTCTAAAGTTGCCTATTAATTAGGAGGGTGACGGACTGCCTCTTCGCTATTCAGCTTGTATGCTGCGGATTTCTGCATTATGAACAATTTGGGTTCTACAACCTAACCATGCCAATGTCAGAATTAAGAATATATATCATTTTATCAATGAGAAGAAAAAACTATTGAGCTGTGCGGAAGAGATACAGATTAATTGATATTCTTTTACTATTGTACCCAGAACCAAACATTATATAGATCATATAACTGTTCTGATGAATGAGAATGTGATTTCCAGCTACTGCAGCACATGTCAAATGCACTTCTAAGCAAAGAATAGTGAAAATGGAATGCAAAAAAGAAAAAGCTTGAGACAACCTTTCCCCTCCTAGCTGATGCACATCTGATGACATCATGGGCCATACATTGACCTTGGTTCACAGATACATTATTGACAAGTTTGTTATTTTGCACAAGCCGAGCACAACCTTCAGATGCCTTGAAATAAAATCAATCAACCTAAAAGATCATAATGTATTATGTTTATTTAATTACATATATGGGGGACATTTATCAGGACTTGTATGCAAGATTTCTGGAGTACATAATTGCAATTCCTTTAGAATCACCAGGAATTGTTATTATTAAGGGGGCCAGCCTGAGGCGGAGGGGGCCGGCACAAGGCATTTCTGCGCCTGCGTACTCGCTATAGCCTGCGACCGAACAAATTTGAACAGTTTCTGGTAAAAGTGCAACTATACGCTTGACAGACTTATATGCACCGGATCCCCAGAATACAACATCAGACTGGAGCCTTGTGATGTAACCCTACAACTAAAGGGGAAGAAACTTCATCATACACCAGGACACAATGCACTTGTGTGTTATAAATGTCCCCCTTGGATTGGTGTGTTTGGTATCTTTGCCCTCCATGTACCACATTAATTTTCTAGAGGAGATACGGATGCACCTTGCCTGCCCAGACCTAACAGGATTGGTGTGGTCTGAGGCCTAGTTAGGTGGTCACAGTGACCACTCCTGGCTGGTGTTAATTCTCCCATACCTCCTGGTGCTGACAGGGATGCTGTGATGATTCAAACTCACAGTTCTTTATAATGGTCAACATCAACAATCTATTAGCAGATAGGGCTCAGGTAGGGCTGTCTGTCTGTAGGCCCCAAACAACTACCTCAGGCTTAAGGATGTAGCTGCGGAGGAATTTTGGGCCGTATACATCAGATGCAGATTTGCAGTGATGGTCTGCAGGCAGGGGCATAAATACAGGTGTATAGCCATAGCAGCTGCTATAAGGCCCGGAGTGTCAGGGGACCCAAGCACCCGACATAACACACTAAAGAATAGAGGAGGTACACTGGTATATACATATTATGCTGCACAGTGCATATTTTCCAGAGTATACAATTCAGCCGGGAGCAAGGAGGCCAACTGGGACTAATTTGATAGTAATGACCCATCCTGCGGGCCATTACAATAGCAATATAGAACATATTGGGAAGCATTGTATAATACAAAGCGCTCCTGTTCACTTGTTTTACTTTGCAAGTACAGGCAGTCCCCGAGTTACGTACGAGATAGGGACTATAGGTTTGTACTTAAGTCGATTTTGTATGTAAGTCGGAACTATATATCCTGTAAATGTACAGTAACTCCAGACACTTTTTTTTTTGTTTTGTATGACATAGACTATTGTGGACAGCGTATAGATAGAGAGTAACACTGTGCTAGTTATATCGCGCACGCGTCCTTGGATACCTGGGATCGCACATAGCAGCGGCTTTCACGAGCATAATGAAGATGCTGCAATGATTAATAGAGGCAGCGTCTTGCAGAGGAATACTGAAGCTGCTGCACTTTAACAAAGAAGTGACAGTACTGAGGGCCAATCTTTATAAGCTTTTCTTTCATTGGCACAGACAGTGGCTTCAGCGCTGTATCTTCCTGCAAGCGATCGCGGGTATCATCATGTATACCCGCGATCGCGTATGGCAGCGGCTTGCAGGAGGATACAGTGCTGAATCCGCTGCCTGCACTAGAAGAAAGAGCAATCTTTTATAGCTTTTCTTTCATTGGCACAGACAGTGGCTTCAGCGCTGTATCTTCCTGCAAGTGATCGCGGGTATCATCATGTATACCCGCGATCGCGTATGGCAGTGGCTTGCAGGAGGATACAGTGCTGAAGCCGCTGCCTGCACTAGAAGAAAGAGCAGCTATAAAGATTTTGTGGGTACCTTGGATACCTGTAAACTTCCCTGGCAGCCACTTGTAGCTTGTTGCAGCCTGCGATGGATGAGAGTCAAGCTGCATGAACGGGGATTACACTTGCACAAGATTCCTGCAGACTTTCTGTGCTGGTGAAATCCCCATTCGTAACTACGAGTTGTTCGCAAGTCGGAACGACGTAAGTCGGGGACTGCCTGTATCTGCTCAGCTCTAGAATTAGTATGCTGTTTACCATTTTGATATGATGTCAGAGGTTCTACATATGTTTTTACCAGTACATGACACAACCCCCAGTTATCCTCTGGCTTATACACTTAGCTAAGCTGTTTGCTCCTCATCGTCCTTGCGGGTACTGCCAGTGAAGACAAATACCAGTTCAATTCTGCTATTTCGTTCGATGACAGGGTGAAAAAATGAAGCCAAGTCCTTAAGGATCTCCAACATTTGGACAAAATTAACAACAATGCTATAAAGCTGCGTAATCTAACATTAATATTAAAAGCAACATTATGTCCTATATAACAGTATTCAATGCAAAAGGACAACTTTGTATAAGTGGCTGGTTACAGCATACATGTCTGTCCCTAGAGACTTGCACTTGAGAGATAAACAAAGGTAACCTGACACAGAGCAGCCTGTGACTCCTGTAATGATATACCTGAGGACGTGCATTTGAATAGGACGCCGCTACTGTTAAGGTGGACTGTAAAAACACGGAAAGTCTTTTACAGCCCAAGTCGACGATACAAGTTATGGTTTATGATGATTTGCCATAGATGACCATACATTCTGTTTGGTCCATCAATTTGGGATAAAATTATATGATTATTCCAAAAGAGGACATCTACTATATTTCATGTCTGTTAGGTCTTCATATTTTGATGAAGTGCTATCCGCACAGGAAACTGTGTGTCACCATTAATATGCAATAAGGCAAAATATCCCATTATTCTGCAAAATATATCCCACCATTATTAAGAAATATGATTATTTGAAATACTATGTACAGTAAGTACAAAATGTGGCAGTATGTATAGCTGAGGTTATTCCTATTTACAGACTTGAAAGTTTTGTGTTACTTTTAATAAATAGAACCAAAAAGCAAAACAGCAAACTGTGATTTAAGACAAAGTTGAAATATCCAAAGTAGAAACTTGTAAAATGAAATATACAGTAATTGAAAATTACGGATACCTCACATATGGGAACAATAACTTGAAACAAATCCAACAGAAAAGGCAACGGATATGGAATACAGAGCTGAAATGCATACATACTTATAAATATATATTAGGCGTATATGTAGATAATAATAAATTTAATCTGCACTCTTCAATGTCTCACAATGGAAATCGTATATGTATCGGCTGCGGCAGAACTTTGGTATCTGGGGATATTTAGAGAACTACCTTAAGTACAGTCGTCTGCTTTGATCACATTACCAGTGGCGTGTTGCCAGCAAAAAAAAACACAAGAGAAGATCACTGAGCAATATATTAACCGAGATGTACCACAAGCATCAAGAAGCAACAGTTTGCAGCATTCCTGAAAAATGGTCTTTTTCATAGAAATTTAGCATTTTAAGTGGTGAAGACTTTCTGCAGCCTGACATCTGCGACAGCCTCCAATCCATTGGTCTAAATACATTACCTATAACGATGAGCGAAAAAGATTCTGTATCCAGCCAGTATATCCCTGCTGTACTACGTGCCCTGGGGACATTGGCTCTGGCAGCTGCCACAGTTGTAGCCATCAAATGGATTATTTCCCGTGTGGAAAAGGAAGAGGATAAGGATTCAAAGTTACAGTGCACCCAACAAGATCCAACAGAAGAAAGACAATCCTCGGAGGACAATCCTATAGGAGATGAAGAAACACTGGGAAATGATAAAAAGGAACCTCAGGTCAGTGATGTACAAGAAATGGCAATTTTAGCATTTTTACGTGGACCGGTGAAAAGTTCACTAGACACATCCTGTGCAAATATTGTTCCTAATACAGAGGATGGTGAATGTCCGACAGATCATCAAAGACTTTTAGGTGATATAACACCAGTTTTCTGCGAACTCAACAACATGACAGAACCCCAGAATATTCTGCACGACTCAGATGGAGCAAATGTCAGTATTTCAGGATTACCTACTGCTTTTATGGATGATAAAACAAATAATGCAAATAACGAAAAGGTACCCTATGAAAGATCACAGGAACAGCAGCTTGATATTGGAACCAGTTCATGTTTTGGTGAGTGCACTGATGTAATGAATGAAAAGCACCAGCTTATTGGTGATGGCAAGACAGTGTCTGAGATATGTCCAGAGCAGAAGACTGTAAATGAGGTTTTGGATAAAGATGTATTTAATATGGATATCTTTGGTATGATTGTAAATTATAATTGTGATAGGAACTATGCAAATCATACCCAACCCAATGATGAGGATAATGATGACACATCTCATTCAATCGATGTAAACAGTAGAGAAGACAATACCAAGGGACATGTCTGTAAAGGAGAAAATCCTGTGAATACATGTCTCTCAGACCTTTCTGAATCACAGGAGAGTGTGCCATTCATAAAGACTTATGATCCTCCTGCTCATGAAGTTCTTACAAGATCTCATAATACCAAACAGAAGACTATCTGTACAACATTCGACACGCAGGATGTCCAAACTTTCAATGTAATACACCAGACAAATCAGACCACCATAACTATATCCAATAAAGACAATGGATTACCAAATATAATGTGCAGGCACAACTCCCAAGGTGAAAAATTCAATAATGTGCATAATAATCATATTTCCTGCACACATCAAACAAGCTTGGAGCACATGACCTGTGTGACTTCTGACGACATGCAAACAAACCAAAACTTTACATTTTCCAGGATGAGATTTGCACCAGCTTCTGTAGAGAGTTCTGAAGAGAAAATGTCTTTTGAAAGCAACATCCTGTATCCTAATGAAAAACATTGCAATGAGACTGTAAGAGATGTGCAGATTTCTGGTGGTTCCCAAAATCAGATGGAATTGCTAGACTTACCTGAGGCATGTAAAATGGATAAATGGAAATTCAACACAATTTCGAATCATGTACTTCAATGGAAAACTACAGCTGTATACAATTCTACGGAATATATTGACCAAAGGTCCCCACTGGATCTTCATGCACCTGAAAGTTCAATTTCTTCATCTTTAGAAAAGGTTGAAGGCCAAATTAACCATGATGGCACAGATTCTCTATTAACTGAAAACCTACTATCTGTTTGTACAGAAAGAGAATATAATAATTTGGATGCTGGTATGAACTATCCCTCTGAATGTTGTACATCACACAATATAACACATGATGACCATGCACCAATCATAATGACAAGGAATATCTTACATGATCCCTTCTCTTTAAACGAGAACCAAGTTAAAACAACCAAGTTAACAGTGATTGCCAAGGCTGAAAGTCAAAGTATCAAATCAATAACAACAGGACAACACACTGAGGTTATCCACAACTGGCATAAACATAATGCTAACTTCCTAACTGTGGACAAAGAGGAATTCTGTACAGTCATCTCTAATGGATATTTCAGTAGGTATCAGAAACAAGTAGGCACCAACAATTCTAGTTGTACTTCTGAGAACTATAAGCCAGAAGTTTGCAATGGCACAAATCAACAGTCAGCCATTTCTAAACCCTTGCCAAACGTTTCACAGAACCCTCTGATGATTACAGAGGAAGCCTCATCTTCTATCCCGTTGTCCTCTGATGACGATCACACTTCAAGTGTTATGATAGACATGTCTTTGAGTCAACTAAACAATCAACAAATAATACATTCATCAAAGAAGGACCCAAATCTGTCCATAGAAAATTTTACTGTAGGCATTGAAAAAACATCTGACCCCTTGTGTCCTTTAATTCTTGGGCATGATAATCTTGTAGAAAGGATGGAGCAAGCATCTGATCCCTTGTTGTCCTCAACTGTAATTCTTGGACACGATAAACTTGTAGGAAAGATGGAACAAGCATCTGATCACTTGTGGCCTTCACCTGTAATTCTTGGACATGATAATCTTGAAGGAAGAATGGAACACGCGCCTGATACCTTATGGTCTTCACCTGTAATTCTTGGACATGATAATCTTGTAGGAAAGATGGAACAAGCATCTGATCCCTTGTGGTCTTTACCTGTAATTATTGGAGATGATAATCTTGTAGGAATGATGGGACAAACATCTGATCCCTTGTGGTCTTCACCTGTAATTCTTGGACCTGATAATCTTGAGAACACAGATCTCAGTTTCAGTGATACATTTTCTGAGCAAGAGGAAAATGATAAATCATCACAAAGTGAAGATCACGAAGGACAAGATACAGTATTTTCAGATGATCAACCATTTTCCCGGAAAAAGATAATGTCTACAATTGCTGAGACTCCAGAATATCAATCAGTGTTTACATCTGAGAGAAAGATGCCTCTGGTGACTAAAAGCTGTGATAACATATATTCTGGGCCTTCATGCCATGAATCAGCATTGAAAACCAAAGCAAGGAGCATGTTATGTTTACTTACAGAATATTACTCTACAAAATTACATTCCCTGGAGAATGGGCCACTTGAAGAAGTAGCCAGGGGATGCTTTTTCCGTATTCCAAAGGGCTTTCAGAACATTCGAGAAGGTGTGAGGTTCCAGCTAACTTTAGGGAACTGCCTAGAATTGTTAAAGTTAGCCAGAAAAAACTGTGTTCCTGAACTTCTGAAGGCAGTGTACACCCTGATCAGTGATAACTACTTAAATGTGCTGAAGAACTCCGCTATTTATGGCCAATTAACAGGCTTGGAAAGAGAGAAAATCCTTCAGCTGAGAATGAGAGGAAAATTGTCTCTTTGTTTTATTGAAATAGAAAGCATATTTGGTTTGAATAAAAATATAAGCCGTTCAGACGTCATGCATTCTGATGAACCCAAAAACCATATTTACTCACTCGATATGGAATCAAACCAATGGAAACGAGTCAGTAATATTCCAGAGGAAGCCTGCCTTAAAGGTTGTAGCATCTGCTCAATGCATAACTATCTATTCATTGCAGGGGGCATCCAAAAGTCAACAAATGGCTCATCATGCTCCAATAAACTGTTTTGCTATAACCCTCTTACTGACATATGGACACAACTCACTCCAATGAACCAGGCAAGGTCCCAGCTGAAGCTTGTCCCACTTGATGGCTACCTTTACGCCATTGGAGGCGAGTGCTTGCACACCATGGAAAGATATGATCCAAGATCAAACAAATGGATCTTTGTAGCCTCTCTCCCAAAAGGATCTTTTGCTGTAGCCCATGAAGCTGTTGCCTGTGGAGGAGAAATATACATATCAGGAGGTCATTTATTTTACAGGTTATTAAAATACATCCCTGTTCGAGATGAATGGGTAGAATGTCCTTTCAATGCAAGTAAGGGACGTTCTTGTGACATGGTGGCTGTTGGCCATATCCTGTATAGATTTGACATGCACAAGGACTCCACCGTCCATATTTTTAAGTATAACACCGCTGCCAAGGTGTGGTCTGAATATACAGCAACGTTTCCAAAAAGCAAGGTTCCCTTTAGATGTGCAGTGTTGGACAGTACCATCTACTGCATAAACAGGGAGACAACAGCACGCTTTTCAATGGAGGAGGAAAAAGCAGTGTTTGAGTCAACTATGTTCAGCCGAGTTCCGACCAAGGGGTTAAGCTTCCCTTGTCCTGTTGTATTGTGCCTTCAAGGATCACTGTCTCAAACCTCTGTATAGTAAATTGAAATATCTGTCAACTAATTCAGTTGACAATAGAAATGTTAATTTAGAAGAATAAAGTTCTATTCTTCTGGGATTCTTTTTCTTATCTCTCAGTTTGGATTTGTTAGTGATATACACATCCAGTTTAATATAAAGGGAATCTGTCAGCATATCTGTGACCATATTATTAGATAGCAGTTTTTCACTGAGGAGAGATACAGGTAGTATAGATTGGTTAAAACGTACCCGTTAATAAATTGTTAAAATTTCCAAAATAATATTGAAACCACAGTGTAAACCACAGTGTGAACCTTACACCAAGGATTGTACAGAACAAGTGAAATTTAAGACCCCAGACTACAAGTAGATAATCACTGTCAAAGTCTGGGAACAGTTGATGTGCAGAGGAGGCTGTATACTTGTGGGCTGCAAGGATAGACTGAGCTGCCAAACTATCAGTCCATTGCTGTATTCACATATAGACTGTACTGTGCTGCTCTCAAATGCTAACTATCCCCCACTAGCTCTCCTACAGGATTGATCCGACGCGTTTCCTGAACATATTCATCAGGGATCATGATGCACAAAACTAATAGTAGACTAAACTAAAAGATTCATATTAGGTCAGACTATTTGGACATTGAAACAGCGTCTCCCCGCATTGATGACAGCGGCAGGCGCCAGCGGGGAACGCCGGGTATATAAAGCTAACACCGCGCCCTCAAGTATACAGCCTCCTCTGCACATCAACTGTTCCCAGACTTTGACAGTGATTATCTACTTGTAGTCTGGGGTCTTAAATTTCACTTGTTCTGTACACTGATTGGTGTAAGGTTTACACTGTGGTTTACACTATCTATGTATGTTCAATATTATTTTGGAAATTTTAACAATTTATTAAAGGTTAAGTTTTAACCAATCTATACTCCCTGTATCTCCCCTCAGTGAAAAAGTGTCCTTTAATAGGGAGGTTTACAATTCTTTATTCATTCTCAGTGAAAATATTAGATAGCAGCCTTGGTGCTCTTGTAACCATATTATTGTGGGTGTTGTCAGTAGCAGCAGGACTGTGAAAATGCATTTACATTCCAGGATTCTAGCTGGATTCAGAGCACTCTGGTGCACTGTTATGAGAGATCTATTCAATGTACTGCTGAATAGTCCCTCCTACTTGAGTAATCACTGTGGTATCCAACCAGAAGCTTGCTACAGCAGGGGGTGGGATGAGATCTTGCACACTAGTGCACCACAGTGCTTTCAAATTCAGCTACAATCTTGGATTATGAAGGGACTTGTTGCTACCAACAACACACACAAAGGTAGGATTACACAGATGTCTCCAGGACTACTGCTGCTGATTTTTATTGGCAAAACTGCAGACAAATTCCCTTTAAAGATGACCTATCACCTCTCCTGGAATGTCTATTTTTGGTAAATAACATTTCTGTAGCACATCTCTTAAAACTTGGCATTGTGCTTCTTCAAAGAAATTTATGAGTTAACTGACAACTGGGACTTACCATTATAGTCTCTACGTAGTCTGACATAATCAAATTGATAATGAAGAAGTATAGGGACACGTCTCTTTCAGAATGGGAATACTAGGACCTTGACCATGCCAATTTTTACATAAAATGAAAGTTCAGCAAAGGATATACCAGCATTGTCATCTTTTAAAGAACTCAGTTATTTATTAATGCAGGTATTTCAGAAGTGATGGCAGGTTCTTTTGTATCTGTTCTTCTCTCTAAAAGACCTTTCTCCATCTCTTGTAGCTACATTTTGCATCATTTAATAGATGTTGCTTTATTTCTTCATCTAATATGCTAATTAGATTGATGGAGATGGATAAGAGCACATATTGCTCAGGAATCAATGGAGCAACAGAACTTTTAAAATGTATTTAAAGTTGATAGAGATGAAGAAAAACCCATTAGATCTTCAATGCGATGGAACTGTAAAGCGTGGGTTCCCAATTTATTGTATTCTTCCTCTTTTTTAACCAGAGGGTAAAATGGGTTACATTTGATCTGTGTTGTTGGAATATATACTTAAAATATGTACAGTATATATTACAAGTGGTTAGGTAAATGTACTAAAACGTATACTTTTCTCAGTTTGGATGATTCCATACTACTTCTAGATATAGTGCATGACAAACTGGTCATTCACAGTACAAAAACCTCTCTGGTTATGTCTGCCCATGTCAGAAAATTGTAATGCTGATCCATACAAGATAAGTTCACATAATAGTGCTCTAATGGTTAACTACAGTGATTCTGGACGGTGGTGAACTTAAAGTGTGTAATGTGTCTCTTTATTTTGTTTTACAGTTTTATGTCATTTTGTTATGTATTATATTAGGATTGTCAAGCTTTTGTCTCCCATTATCCTTCAAGCAGATTGGGTTTTTCTGATAAAATATACCACAAGTGGTACAATAATAAAGGAAATGTTTATCCAGTGACACATTCAAGCTCCCACATTCTACATTTGTATATATTTGTTTATATTGTGAATTTGGATTATCTATTGACTATATTTTATATGTAGTTAAAGTCACCGACATTAAAGGGAACAACATTATGCACAAATACAGCTGGAGACAGGTTTCCATATAGCCCTATTTACTAAATGCTACTAGACTTTTAGCTAATTGTTTAACTCACATCCCTATAAAATCAACTTGATCTTACCTGGCATTAGAGGGGGCATGTCTGTTCAGCTGGCCCCTCCCATCTACTCCTCCTCATGCCATTATCCTCCTAACCTTTAAGCACTCATGTGACCAGAGTGATGTTGTCTAGGGTCCTTTACCCAGTAACATTTGCAAAGTCTACCCCATGTATGTATCTGATTACATTAAATCACAGAATGTCTTCATGGTCTTTAATACCACCCCTTGCCTACATGGGGTAGATTTTGTAAATGTTGGGTAAAGGACCTCATATGACATCACTACATGACATGAAGTGCTCAATGAACGTTCTCAATGTTCCAACAAGGCATTGTGTAAAACATTTGAAAGAGTATTTCCTACCACTAATAATAAGTAAACAGAGCTTTATGTCTGTAGTTGAATATTGGCAGACGGTCCCTAAGTACTAGTTTCACACAGCAGCATGTCCAAGCAGTGAGACCTTTTTTAGTAATCAGAAGGATGAAACAAGCAACAAAATAAATGCACAAATGCAAAAATGCACCTAGTAATAGTATCAGTCTTTCCAGCACTTGAGGCACTTGGTAGCACTGTCATATTAGAGGTCATAGCTTTCATCATATTAATGCACAACTTACTGTACAGTATGAATGCCTTTAGTCACAGTGGATACTATTATTGCAGTAGAGATAAAACAAAATTAAAGCAAATCAACCATGTAAATTTTTTTTTTTTAAAAAACCTATGAATAATCATTTGTCCTTCTCTTCACATAGAATAGAAACTTATAATTAACAGCCCAGAGTGCGGGGGCAAGATGTTCGGCGCTCCGGGCTGCTAATTGTGAATGCCCCCACACCTCCCTCTCCCAGCATGGGAGAGGGAGGTGATGTCACATAAGAGGCGTGAATATATGCCTCTCGCGTGATGTCACCTCCCTCTCCCATGCTCCCAGTATAGGAGAGGGAGGTGCACATGTGTGCATAATTAGAAGCCCGGGGATTGGACCAGTGTGGGCATTTACCCAGTAACATTTGCAAAGTCTACCCCATGCATGTATCTGATCACATGAATCACAGAATGTCTCCATGGTCTTTAACACCACCCCTTGCCTACATGGGGTAGATTTTGTAAATGTTGGGTAAAGGACCTTATATGACATCACTCGGGTAACATAACATGAAGTGCTCAATGAACGTTCTCAACGTTCCAACAAGGCATTGTGTACATTTTGAACAGTATTTCCTACCACTAATAAACAAGTTTGCTGCAGTCGGCGGAATTCATACATGAAAAGTCACCGGCTGCGTTTATTTCTAGAGATAAACTCTACACAGGACCTCGCCGAAAGTGCTAGAGCATCGGCATATGATAAATAACTCCCAGTGTAAGTGTTCCCTGCCATCTTGTGGTTGTTAGTGCTCATTACAGCGGTACAAAAAATTATTAAGGGCATCCATGTTTTTACAAATTGTAATTAATAATAATTCTTTATTTATATAGCGCACACAGATTACACAGAGCTGCACAAAGCAGGTCAAATTAGTCCCTGTTCCCATGGGGCTCACAATTTAAACAACCTAACAGTATGTTTTTGGAGTGTGGGAGGAAACCGGAGAAACATACAAACTCTTTGCAGATGTTGACCTGGGTGGGATTCGAACCCAGGACCCCAGCGCTGCAAGGTAGAAGTGCTACTCACTCAGCCACTATGTAATTGTTAAATATTGGAAATAATTCAAGGAAAATTAATTTCTTAAAGGTTGCACTCATAGCACCTGATACTTTTTCCTTAAGATGGATACATACAGCTCCTCTCTATGGGATTATAAAGGTTTAAAAACTGTGTATATCATGTATCCTGAATAACAGGACAATTTGTAAAAAGAATTGTCAGCTTAAAAAAGGTGATTATCCCACAGTTGTTTTTTGCAGCTTAAATGAGTCGCATGTATGGGTATGTAAATATTGGGAGCACTATGGAGGCTTGTGAACCAAACTATGCAGGTCATGTTCCCCAGACTATATATCACATTATTTTTCTATCCACTCCTGTTGAAGTCTGAAGTCCTGTTGATTGTCACACAGTAACTGAAAATTTTGTCACACATAGAGATGGCTAAATCTATTAGTTGCTTAGTCGATTTCCTACCTTTCCTGAAAATCTAACTCATTTTAGCCCTCTAAAACACAGATTTTTTTTTTGTAATAACAAAAAGTCTTACCTATTTTTGTTCATTTTCTATGAATTTTTGCTTTAGGGGTCGGTTGTGGTTAGGGTTGAACCTAACCCCGAATTCTAATGGTAAGCCTAATACTAACCCTAATTTTAAAAAAGTAGTGGAAAATTAAATGAGAGAGGCAGTGGCGTAACTAGGAGAGACAGGGCCCCTTAGCAAGATACTTCATGGGGCCTCCTTCCCACTTAAAAAATATACATATTAGTATAATCACATATAAATACACTCATGTGCATATGCACATACATACAGTGCCATATGCAACATACTCACATACAGTGTATATAGACACCATATACACATCACAGATACTGCATATATACATCACAGTATATGTTATATACATATTCTGCTGGACATGTGCAGTACAATATAGATATAATGGTGAACATCCTCCATTCTTTATTGTGTCAGGTCAAATGACGGGGCCCGCCCCTGGAGAGAGGAGCTTTTTATATGAAAAATATTTGTACTTTAAATATACCGATTTTCAAGACAAGGGGAGCAACATTGGTTTGGACTGAATCAATTTGAAACCGATCCGAAAATTCAGATCAAGTTTTGCATTTCTCTTGTCATATACAAATTGAAGACAGATGGACAATTCTAGGATTCTGAGCAACAAAGATATTTATACTATCAGCTTCAAAAAATAAATTGTAAAAAACAGATCTGATTGATTCTTTATTGATGGGAATGTTTCATACTGAACACATTTACTGTTGTTCTGGTTTCTTCTTGGTTTCATCCAACATAGCTTTCCACTTCTCCTCTATTTCTTCTCTGCACTGCAAGAAGCTTTCATCCAATCTTCTCAGTTGGTCGATCAGGACCGGATCTTTACGTGTTGCTATCATTTCATACACCATCCATGTAGTTCGAACTATTAACAAAAAAGAATATAAAGTATCCAATGAAAGAAAACCACAAATAGACGCTAAGGCTACCTGCTACATGACGAGGAAATGAAGACGTGAGCTGGCCATATTTTCTGTATCTAGTACACATCGTAAATTGCTTCTATGGGCATTCGCAAAACTAACCTATACAAGGAAGGAATGCTGTTTGAGATTTACTTTTATAGTGAAGTTGTAGTTTTTTCATCACATAACTTGCATATTTATATATTCATGGAATAAAAAAATGGAGAAATGAAAAGGAGTGATCTGCCGAATAAATTTGAACTTTGTACAAAAAGGCTACATAAAGCTCTACCAAAAGGCTCTAGAAACTCAGTATAGGATGTTTCCAGTAGAGGTAAGCTTCATGACCAAGTTCCAATAAATACCTCTGACCCTACCTGATACTTTTTCCATGTGTTCTATCATTCTTTCCAGTTCCTTTTCAAGTTCTTTTAACCTCTTAGAAACCTCTTCACTTGTCTGGTTTTCTGAGTCTGCTTCTGCCATCTAGTCAAAAGTTAAAAAAAGCCCCCCTGAGATCAGTGCTGACTATACAGTGTTATGGATTGATTTATAAAAACTAAAGGATAACTAATATACTCGTAGGTGTGATATTTTTGTGAGCTTATGACCCTCCTAATCATAAGCTCAGTCTTCACAGAGCCCATTCCATGGGGCAGATTTTTTAAAAGTCTTTAAATGTAACACAGTCTAATACTGCACCAGATTCATGCTGAAAGTTAAGTCTGGCATAGTCTAAGACTGTCTAGTCTAACTTTGCAGCTCTTATGTGTTGGCTTAGTTTACGCCAGAAAAAATTCTGGAAAGTATTTTAGACAGTTTTTTGGTGCAATTTGGAGCAAAAAACATGTGCAAATCCTAATTTGCCTCTTTTTATACTTTGTTTGCCCGAGAAAAGACAAAGTCAAAGGTCTTAAAGGGGTTTTCCCACGAATGCGAAAACGAGGGGTCCTATGGGGTCCCACGTACCTCTGTCGGACCCCTCGTCACTCCTTCAGAGTAATGGAGCAGACCTTTCTGCTCTATTAATCTCAATGGAGCTGATGGAAATTGCCAAGCGCCATGCTCGGCAATCTCTGTCAGCTCTATAGCCACACTCACCCCTCCTATAGTTTACAGCGCTGGAAATAGGGGCAGGTAGGTGTGGCCGGGCACCTTGGCCGGACGGAAGCTGAACGGCAATGAAGGGATAGAAACAATGCTCTCTAATGGCAGTTTATGAAAATCTATTTAGATTAGGGGGTTATTTTGCATGACGGGTTCTCTTTAATTATTTCTTATGCTACGCCGCATAATTAATTATTTCCTATGCTGCCCCTCGCAATTAATTCTTTCCTATGCTGCCCCCCTCCATTAACCCCTTACCGACATGTGACGTAATAGTACAGCACATGCCGGATGCGGGTGCATGGGGAGGGCTCACGGGCTGAGCCCTCTCCATAGCCAGTTAGTCTTTGCTGCATATTGCAGCAAAGGCTTTTCCTGCTGATCGCCGGCGCCGCATGGGCGCCGTCATCTTGCCGAGGATCGTTGCTCCCCGTGACGTCATCGGGGAGCAGCGATCCATTGCCATCGTTTTAACCCATTCATTACAATGTGCTATCCCCATATAATAGGGGCAGGTAGGTGTGGCCGGGCACCTTGGCCGTCCGGAAGCTGAACGGCACCGTATGGCGACAGGAGGGACCGCACTCAGCGATCTCTGCCCACTTCGTAGAGATTAATGGAGGAGAACGGTCATGTGCAGCCATCTGCGCCATTACTCTGACAGAGTGACAAGGGTTCCGACGATAATATGTGGTGTTAGTGATATATTCCTCTACAGCGGCTATTTTGGACCAAGCGAACCAAAAGACGCCATTTTGGAGATCAAGCGGACATTTTAGTTTCAGCCGGGGGTGCAATTGACCTGTGTCAGGATTCAGACTTCATTTTGTGTGAAAGTGTTTAGAAATTACTGGATCTTCATTATTGCTACCTTATCTTTTCTCTGCGTGAAGGCCATATTGGAACTTATACAGAGCTAACACAAGGACAATTAGTATAAACATTTGTCTCCTTGGAAACGGTGCTCGGTGAGAGAAATAATGTGGCAGATTTACTTACCCGGTCTTGTCGCGTTCCTGCGGTGCGTTTTTCTATGAGGATTCGGGTCTGCTGAGATTCACTAAGATCGTGCGCCCGGGTTTCTGCATCCGTAGCTTCTGCGCCGAGGTCCGCCGGAGTTCAATTGCTTCTTCTTGGTGCTTGTAAGTGCGTGTTTTGCGACACAATTCTAAATGTTAAATCTGAATCTGTTGTGTTGTCCAATGGCCCGCCCCCGATTTCTGTCGCATGCAAATGCCGATGCGCCAAAATCCAATTGCGTACGCCAAAATCCCGGGGCAATTCAGCGCAAAACGAAAATCGCTGGGAAACCCGACGAAAATGCGCCTGTCAGACCCTTAGTAAATGAGCCGAAAAAAGTAAAGTCCACCTACATGTTTTGGGAAAGTGAATTTATGGGGGTATATTCATTATGGCAAATAGCATTGCAGTATTTTATCACCTGTTCACACCCCTTATGAAAACGATCTTCTGTGTTTGATATATGCGGCTGCGGACTAATAAAGTGGAGAGAGAGACTGGTGTGTCTTAGTTTGTGCGCTCGTCTTGGTACCGGGGGCCATGAAAGGGTTAATTCAAAAGTCACCTTGCAAATGATAAGGGGAGTTTAAGCCCTAGATAAAAATCTCTATGAGTGGGACCCCATCAGACCCCTCAATTTCGTGATCTGTGGGGTTTTATCACTGAGACCCCTACTGATCAATAAGTTAGGCCCTATCCCTTTTGTTTGTGGGAAAACCCCTTTAAGCCTAATCATATATTAGACACACATTACACAGCTTAACTGTATCTCTATTAATAGCATAGACCAGGGGTCCCCAAACTATTTACATAGGGGCGATTCACTGTCCCTCTCAGACCGTTGGACTAATGTTTAAAAATAAATAGAGGTACATGTGACCGCATCCGCAATACACTGGGCCCCCTCTAAATTAATTATTTAATATACTGCACCCCCTTGTGAACTATTTTATATACTGGCCCAATTAATTGGGTCAATTAATTATTAAATATACTGGGACCCCTCTCCATTATTTATTGAATATGCTGCCCTCACCACCCCATTAATTACTAGACTGCCCCGCATAATTAATTCTTTTCTATACTGCCCCTCATAATTAATTATTTCCTATACTGCCCCTCATAATTAATTATTTCCTATGCTGCCCCCACCATTAAAGGACACCTGTCATCAGGTCTGTGTCACTTGTCCCATCACCTCTACCTGTTGGAGCAGCTCACATAGATCGATCCCAGCCTTTATCTAGTTATTTCATACATTAATCACTGCAAAATCATCTTTTCTTTATTATGTAAATGAGGCTGGTCACATGGTCAAAGGCAGTGATGTCACCCCTGTTACCCCTCCCCTCTCCTCCCCCTGCTCATGTCTGTGTGTAATGTATAGTAAAGCATTGCTAGTGTCTGTGCTGCATCTGCTGACATGGTGCATCCTCCTAATACACAGGTGAGAGGCACAGACATCAGCTACACAAGTACCTGACAAGTTCTGCTATATCATGGCTGCCTGGATCTTTCACATACACACACACACAGGCTGCAGGAGACATAGCCACCAGCAAGCTCATAGAGCAGCCATTACACCATTATACAGGCTGTCAGTCAAGCATTGGGGGTGTGGCTGTGCCTCCCACTCATGAATAAGCTGGACAGCTTGAATATGCTAATGACTCATTGGACATTTCACAGGTCATTTGCATACAGCTTTAGGACCTCATTGCTTAGGTTTACAGGCATGTAGAGGGACAATGAAGGGATAGAGGCAATGCTCTCTAATGGCAGTTTATGAAAATCTATTTAGATTAAGGGGGTTATTTCGCATGACGGGTTCTCTTTAATTATTTCCTATGCTGTCCCTCATAATTATTTCCTATGCTGCCCCTCCCAATTAATTCTTTTCCTATGCTGATCGCCGCTGCCACATGGGCGCCGTCATCTTGCCGAGGATCGTCGCTCCCCATGAGGTCATCGGGGAGCGGCGATCCATTGCCATGACACCCTTCCCGAGGCTGCTTCGTGTTAACCCATTCATTACAATGTGCTATCCCCATATACTGTAGTATGGCAGTATATGATAGGATCGTACAGACAACCTAGGGTTAATGTACCCTAGGGAGTCTGAAAAATAGTAAAAATAAAAAAAGTTTAAAAAAAAAATATAATAAAAAAACACAAATCATCCCCCTTTCCCTAGAACTGATATAAAAAAGCAGGAAAAAGGATAAACACATTAGGTATCGACGTGTCCGAAAATGCCCGATCTATCAAAATATAATAACGTTTTTTCACTGCGTTTAACCCCGTAACGGAAAATAGGGCCCAGAGTCAAAAATGGCACTTTTTTGCCATTTTTAAAAAAATTTAAAAATAATATAAAAAGTGATCAAAAGGTCGTACAGTCATAAAAATTATAACATTGTAAACGTCATCAAAAGCCGCAAAAAAACGACACCTCCCAAAGATCTGTATATCAAAGTATATAAAAGTTATTAGCACCAGAAGATGGCAAAATCCAAAAAAAAATTTTGTACAGGAGGTTTTAATTTTTGTAAATGTATAAAACCATTATCAAACCTATACAAATTTGGTATCCCCATAATTGTACCGACCCAAAGAATAAAGTAGACATGCCATTTGGGGAGCACAGTGAAATCCGTAAAATCCAAGCCCACAAGAAAATGGCACAAATGCTTTTTTTTACCAATTACACTGCATTTGAATTTTTTTTCCCGCTCCCCAGTACACGGCATGAAATTTTAAATACCACTATTTTGAAGTGTAATTTGTTATGCAGAAAATAAGCCATCACACAGCTATGTGCATGGAAAAATAAAAAAGTTATAGATTTTTGAAGGTGGGGAGTGAAAAATGAAAATGCAAAAACGAAAAGGGGTTAATTATTTCCTATGCTGCCTCTCATAATTAATTATTTCCTATGATTCTCCCCCCCTTGTAGTTTTTCTATCCACCCTGTTGAAGGCTGACCCTTCGATTGTTCACACGTAACTGACAATTTTGTCACACATAAGATGGAGCTAATCTCGCAGGAGTTGGTCTTTAGAGCCCTTCGGTTGCCACCGGGTACTTTGCCGAAAATCTAACGGCCTGGGAGCCCGCTTAAAACAGGGCAGGGGATTGGGGTGGAGGGAAGAACAAAAGTCTTACTATGGCTGGTAGGCGTGTCTGATACAGGGAGACGGTTAGGGGGCGGGGGCGGGGTAGGATTGAACCGACCCCCGAATTCATATGGTAGCCGACTACCAAACCCTAAAGGTTTTTAGGGTTAAAAAGGTGGAAATGCATCGAAAGGAGCTTTTTATATCTGAAAATAAGTGGTACGTTAATTATAACAATTTCTCAAACACGGGGAGCACCGTGGGTGGGGACTGAGAATCATTGGAAACCGACCGCGAAAATTCAGGCAATCTTGAGGGGGGCATGTGCGGCTGGTCAAACGAACAAATTAGACAGATGGACAATTCCGAGGATTCCTAAACAAACAAAGATATTTAAAAGACTAGCACGGTCAAAAATAAAGTGAGAAGAAATCCCAGATTGCACGTCTTGATTGGAGTCGGTATGGGATGGGAAAGGGGCATATCGACACGGAACACATATGACAGGGGGGGCTGGGTTTCTATTGATCGTATGTGCGATGGCTTTCCGGCCGCGTCTGGGGGGGGGGTCAGCGTGTCAGCATTCATCCAAACAGCCAAGGGGTTGCCACTCGGCCGCCGCTGGGCGCTCGGTCGCGGCCACTGGCATAGAGAGACGGTCCACAGCAAGCACGCTGGGCGCAGGTGGGCGACGCTAACCCCAGAGGCCATCAACGGGGGCCCGTAGCGCTGCAGCACCTCCGCCAGCGACACAGCCCTCGTCCCCCAGGTAGGTCGAACGATGACAAACAAAGACTAGAAAGTACAGAAAAGAAAAACCCACAAGAACTGCGAAGACTACCTGCACAGGGACAAGGAAATAGAAAGACGCGAGCGGGCCAGAGTTGCGGAGCGAGGACACGCGAAAAAGGCGGCGAGAGGGCATGTTTTTTTTGCGCCAAACTAACCATACAAGGCAGGGAAATGCGGTTGGAGAGTGACGGTATAGGAAGTGAGTAGGTGGTTGCAATCACATACACGTTCAAATATGGAGTCCCAGATATTCATGGAATAAAAAAATGGGAGAAAAAAAGGAGTGCATCTTCGCAAGACAATTTTGAACCTCTGCACCATGAAATGGCCCTACATAAGCTCTACACCAAAAGTGGCGCGTAGAAACTCAGGAGATAGGTGTGCCCAGTGAGGGAGCCTTCGGACCAAGTTCCAATAAAACCTCTGACCCTACCGGATACGGTTTGCCAGGTGTGCTAGAGCAGCTTTGCCATGCCTGGGCCAAGTGGCTTGGAAAACCCTCGGAGAAACCGCGTCACCGGGCTGGGGGCTCGAGTCGGCGGCCGTGACCATCTCGTGCAAAAGCTGAAAAAAAGCCCCCCTGAATCAGGGCTGACTATACAGGAATAAATGATGAAAGAAAACTAAAGGCATAACGATTTGGCGTCGGAGGTGGGAAGAAGTCGTCGTTGGGGGGGAGGACACTTATTGACCCGCCGAAGTCATAAGCTCAGCTTCACAGACCCAGCCAGGGGGGGCAATTTGAATAAAAGGCTTTGAAGGGCACAGTCTAATACTGCAACCAATCATGCTGTGAGCAGTTAAGTCTGGCAAAATCAAAGGGGTCTATTCTACTTGGCAGCTCCTGATGGTGGGGGTGCGTAGTTTATACAAAGACAACCAAAAAAACGCTGGAAAAAGGTTATTTTTAGAGACAGTTGGGGTTTTGGGGCAATTGTGACACAAAACAGTGGCGGCCAAAGCCGAAGTCGTGCCTCGCGTTTGGGGATACGGGGTTGGCCCAAAAAAGACAAAGGCAAGGGCGAAAGGGGATTGGTGCCCACGAATTAGCAAAACGAGGACCATCAGGTGTGTGGTCACGCACGGCGTAGTGACCTTGCCCGCCTTCGCCGCCCCACCGCGCCAAGCCACCCACTACTTACTTCCGGCGGCACTTGGGACCGGTCAGATTGCCCGCTCGGTTCGGACCCCTCGTCACGCTCCTTCAGAGGAAAGGAGCAACCGGGCTTCTCTCTGCGGCCCGACGTATTCTCAATGACTGGCTGAAATCTAGCAAGCGCCATGCTGCCGGGGTCGTGGCATGGGCATCTCTATACCCACACTCACACACCATCCCAGAGTTTACAGGACCTGGCACAAATAGGATGGCAGGTAGGTGGGGCCCATGGCACCTTGGCCGTCCCGTCTCGGGTAGCTGAACCAGCGCCGTAGGGGGCCGACAGGGACCGCATCAGCGATCCTGCCCACTTCGCTACCCTCTCTGCGTAGAGATGTTGGGAGGGAAGAACGCTTCCAGGTGTGCAGCATCCGCGCCAGTACTCTGACAGAGTGACAGGGTGTTCCGACGATAAAATAATGTGGTGTTAGTGATAATACTCTGCACTCTCTACTACGGCGGCTATTTGTTGGTACCAAGCGAACCAAAAGACGCCATCTTGGAGATCAAGCGGCCATTTTTGGTTCAGACGGAGCGGTGCAATCTGACTGTGTCATGGGACTCGACTCTTCATTGTTGTGTTGAAAAGTGTTTAGAATATGGTCGGCATTTATTGCTACCCAACTTACTCTTCTCTGCGTGAAGGCCCATATTGGAACTTAGTAACAAATTGCGAATGCATACCCAGGACATTATTAAGATCCCTTTGTCTCCGCTGAAACTTGGATGCTCGTGGGAGTACTTGAACAATAATGTGCAATCTCTCCCCGTTACAGGCTAACCCCTAACCCATCTCCCGGGGACATTTTGCTGGTTCCGATGTTCCCTTGCTCGCGTCTCCTCTCTGTGCACGTGCGTTCGTCTCTATGAGGATTTTTCGCGGTCTGCTGAGAGTCACTAATATCGTGGCGCTGCCGGGTTTTCATGCAGACATCCTAGCTTCTGCGCCGAGGTCCCGCCGATTTTAGCTGTCATGTGCGCTTCTTCTTGGTGCTGTAGTGCTTAACCTGTTTTGCGACGTTACAACTTCAATGTTAAATCTGAATCTTCTCTTTGGTGTTGTCCAATGGGCCCGCCCCCCGGATTTCTCGTCGCACTCCCGCAATAATAGCCGCGATGCGCTCCCCAAAATCCAAGTAGCTATCGCCAAAATCCCAGGTCCAAGTCAAATCGCATACGAAATTTACGAGTTCCTCTCTGGTAAACCCGACAAGATTCTATCTACCGAAAATCAATCCATTCCTAAAAAGTATCTCATGCGACTGTCAGACCCTTCGACATGACCGAAAAAGTAAATTGTCCACCTACATGTTTTGGTAAAGTGCTTATTGGGGTTTCCTATTCCCTTGTCCAAATAGCATGGCTCCTTTTTCTGAATGTTCACCTCTTCAACCCCGCCTTATGAAAACGCGATCTTCGTGTTTGATATACTGACGCTGCGACTTATAAAGTGGAAAGAGCACTGGTGTGGTCGTATTTTTGCGCAAACACTCGGTCTTGGTACCCTTGCTCTTTCCTTTCACCGGAAGACCGTGGGGGCCATGTCTGCGGAATGGTTTTAATTCAAAAGGTCACCTTGTCAATATAAGGAGGATTTAAAGCCGTAGAAAAATCTCTATGAGTGGGACCCCATCAGACCCTCCCCTTCTCCTTCCAATTTCGTGATCTGTTGGGTTTTATCCACTGAGACACTCTCTCTGAGCAAAAAAGTTACGGCCCTATCACCTTTTGTTGGTGGGAAAACTCGCACACACACACAAGCCTAATCATATAGTTAGACACACTTTACAACAGACTTAAGAACGTATCGTATTAATAACGGACCTCCCCGCCATTTCGCCGACCATCAGCCCGCTCAATATGTCCAACACGGCGTTCGCGCCCTCCCGGCCCGTAGTCGGGAACTGGTTATAACACCTAGGCCGCGTGGCGTCACGGACGGGACGGCGACTTTGCGGATTTTCACTGTCCCGTCCTCAGACCGTGGACAATGTGTTTAAAAATAAATAGACTATGTACATGTGACCCCTCTCCGCAATACACTGGTGCCCTTCCGCTAAATTAATTATTGAATATACGCCCCCCTGGGAACGAGGTTATATAACTGGCACCAATGATTGGTCAATTAATGAGGAAAGATACTGGGGACCCCGCTCCAGGATTTGATTGAAAGATCGCGCCCTCACCACCCATTAAGTACTAGACTTACTAGACGTGACTGAGACGGTGCCCCGCATAATTAATTCTTCTATACTGCCCAATACCCCCGCATAATTAATTATTTCCTATACTCTACTGCCCCTCAAAAATTAATTATTTCCTATGCTCCCCCCCAATTAAGACACCTGTCAGCAGTCTGTGTCACTTGTCCCATCACCTCTACGGTTGGACACTCACATCGAATAATTCGATCCACGATCCCAGCCTTTATCCTAGTTATTTCATACATTAATACTGCAAATCATCTTTTTCTCTTCTTATAATTAAATGAGGCTGGGTCACAATGGTCAAGGCCTTGAGGCAAGTCAACCACGCCCCCCCTATTACCCCCTCCCCTCTCTGTCCCCCTACAGCTCATAGTCATGTGTGTCATGTAATATAAAAGACAGCTGCTAGTGTCCCTTGTGCTGCATCTGCTGACCGGTGCATCCTCCTAATACACAGGTGAGGCCACATACATCAGCTACAACAAGTACCTGAACAAGTTCTGCTTATCATGGCTGCCTGGATCTTCACATACACATCACACCACGAGGCTACATGAGACCATATCCACGCAGCAAAGCTCATAGAGCACCCATTACAAAACAACCATTTACGCTGTCATCAAGCATTGGGGATGTGGCTGTGCCACCTCACTCATGAATAAGCTGACAGCTTGAAATGCTAATGACTCATTGTACATTTCACAGGTCATTGCATACATCTTAGACCCTCATTGCTAGTTTAAGGCATGTAGAGGGACCATGACGGGAATAGAGGCAATCCTCTAATGCACGTTTATGACCATCCCTAATTTAGATTAAGGATTTTTTCGCATTTACGGTCTTTTAATTATGTCCATGCTGGCCCTCATACTTATTTCCTATAGCTCTATGCCTTGGCCCTCCCAATTAGATTTTCGTTATTCCTTGTCTGATCGCCCGCCGCTGCCACATTGGGCGGTGCCGGCATCTTGCCGAGGATCTCCGCCGCCCCATGAGGATCATCGGGGAGCAGCGATCCATTGCCATGACACCCTTCCGAGGCTCTGCTTCGTGTTAACCCATTCATTCAATGTGCTTTAATCCCCATATACTGTAGTATGGCAAGTATTGATAGATCGTACAAGACAACCTAGGTTACGTAACCCTAGGGATCTGAAAAATAGTAAAATAAAAAAAGTTAAAAAAATAATATAATAAAAAAACCACAATCTTCATCCCCCGTTCCCTAGAACTGAATAAACAGCGTGAAAAGGATAAACCACATTAGGTTATCGACGTGTCCGAAATGCCGATCTATCAAAATATAATAACGTTTTTTTCACTGCGTTTAACCAAAACCCCGTAAAACGGAAAATAGGGCCCGAGGCAATCAAAAATGGCACTTTTTTGGCCATTTTTAAAAAATTAAAAAAAGTTAAAAGTGCTCAAAAGGCCGTACAGTCCATAAAAATTATAACATTGTAAACTTCATCAAAAGCCCGCAAAAAAACGAACACCTCCCAAAGATCTGTTATATCAAAGTATTAAAGTTATTAGCACCAGAAATGGCAAATCCAAAAAAAAATTGACAGGAGGGTTTTAATTTGTGTTTATAACTGTATGAAAGCATATCAAACCCATACAAATTAGGGTATCCCCCCTAATTGTACGACCCAAAGAATAAAGGAGACATGCCATTTGGGGGAGCACGTGAAATCCTAAAAATCCAAGCCACAAAAAAATGGCACTAATGGCCTTTTTTTTTTGACCAATTACACGGCCTTTGAGTTGTGTTTGTTTTTCCCGCTCCCCAGTACACGGCATGAAATTTTAAATACCACTATTTTGAAGTGGTAATTTTGTGACAGAAAAATAACCAGCACAACATCACCACAGCTTGTCGGAAAACTACAACCGTTATCGCTTTTTGAAGGTGGGGCGTACAACATGAAAATAGCAAACACCGAAACGGGGTATCCTTCATCTTCCTATGTCTGCCTCTCGATCTTCATTATTGCCGTATCCCTCTCCTCTTCTCTTCTCCCCCCCCCCATTTATGATGATCGCCAGCTGCCCCTCATAACTCATAAGGGCCCTAATGACTCCCCCCAAATTCATTATTGTCTGCTGCTCGCCCTCCCCCGGCCCCCCCCCACACATTATGCCGTAGGGCGGCCCCCCAGAATTCATTATTGCCGAGGCGCCCCCATAAGGACGAATGGCCGATGGCTGGTCCGTCCTATGCGGGGCCCCCCCACAACACACCAAACCATGAGGTCCTAGGCTGCCCCCCCATACTGCACTGAGGTCGGAGGGCCGGCCCCCCCACACCATTAGTGCCGAGCGGCCCCCCATAATCAGGATTCGGATGCTCCCTCCACCAGGAAAGGAAGTTCCCCTATACTACCCACCCACACCAGGAAGGATGTTGCCGAGACGACGACCCCGCAGAAGTCATGAGGGCCGATGACGACCCGCCTAAGGGGGGGAGGAGGGCGGAGGCCTGCCCCCCGGTGCCCCGCAGAAAGGGTGAGGGCAGAGGCGGCCCCGCAGAAGTCAGGAGGCCGGGGGCCTGGCGGCCGCAGCAGGAGGGCCGAGGCGGCCCCAGATACGGAGGGGCAGGGCGGCCCCCCCCCCACACACCAGGAACTAGGGACGAGGCAGACCCCGCAGAAGAAAGGGGCATAGAGGGCCCCCATGCCGGCCACAGCCGTGGAATGCGGGGGGGGGGGGAAAAAAAAACGGGGACGCAGCGCAAGCGCCCGCCAGCAGCACACGGCCAACAGCAGCCCCCCCCCCAGATGCAGGGAAGCGAGGGAGGGGCGGGGGGGCGCCGGGCCCACAGTGCGCCCGTAAGAGGGGGGAGGCAACGAAGCCAGTGCCGGGGCCGCATCGAACACTCACAACATGACAGGAGGAGCTGCCTGGCCCCGGACGAACGGAGAGCCCCTCTCGACTGTGAAAGCCGCGAGGCCTGGCCTGGCGTGCCAAGCAACGGGGGTTCGGAAAAACTCCCGCGCGTGTAGTTAGGGACCCCTGGCCCTTACAAGGTAAAAATGTCTAAGAACATAAAAGATATTATAATTATCTTTTTATTCAAACGAAACCCTTTTTCAAATACCATACACCTCATACTGTATGGGCAAATGCAAACCTTTAACAAAGGAATGATTGTCCTAAGTGTTGTGTCTTTGAAAATAACTGTGGAGGATTAGCTTCATTAAATTGAAACCGTGCTGGAAATGGGGGGGGTTGTCACATGGGGGGATTATGGGCTATTACTGTTGGAGGCTGTGGCTGTATATAGAGGTAGAGGTTGTCCCTATTGGGGGGTATGCTATTACTGTATCGATTTGGCTCTTTATATGAGGTGGGGGTTTGTCCTAAATCGGACATTAACTCACTGTATGGAGGCTGTGGGCTGTATAAAGAGGTGGGGGATTGTCACTATATAGAGGATATGGCTTTACTGTATGGAGGAGTCCGCTGTATAGGATGGGGGTCGTCCTAAATGGGGCATATGAGCGAGCACGTCTTTGAGGCGTGGCTTTATATAAGGTGGGTGTTTGTCCACTGTATAGAGGTATGGGCTATTACTGTATGAGGGCTGTGTCTGTAATATGGAGGTGGTGCTGTGGATGGTCCTAGATGAGGGATAATGAGCCTATCACTTTATTGAAGCTGTGGCTGTCTATAGAAGTCGGGTTGTCAAACTATATTTGGGCTATGACTCACTGTAGAGACGCAGTGACAGTATATATACAAGTAAAACATTTCAAGTATTGATGCTGTGTTACATACAGGTCATCCTTATTGTCCCATTATGGTGTTTCTGGTTGTTTTAATAATGAAGGTTAACCAACCTAGCACTTATAGGACGCATCCACGTATTGGCGAGAGTACAGCAGCATGTAAACGTTATGATGAGCTCTCACAATAAGGCACATAACATTGGGCGCCTATTCCTGTCCTCACGTGTTCCGCGGGTCTGTGGATTTCCCTCCTGTTGCTCCGCAGGCACGGCCAAGCAACCCAGTGCACGGCGGCTTGTCATAATGACTGCAGGTAGGCCGACACAGCCCTGACACCATCGCAACAGCTCACCATGTGCTTGTAGGTCCTCGCTCCACCACAAGACATGGGATTTTTTCATGAAAATGAAGGCAATTGTTACCATTTTATAATGTGCATGATGTTTGGATTTATCAATGGAAGGGAGCTTTACCATATATTAGTCCCAACCGAAATATTATTTAACTGTCGGCAGTCACCTGAATGTCTGTCATTAACCCCTTAACAACTTGGCCCTTTTTTAATTTTTTCTCTCCCTTCCACTTTTTTCACTCCCCCCCTTCAAAATCTATAACTTCTTTTTTTATTTCTCCCACATAAAGAGCTCTGTGATGGCTAATTTTTTTGCGTAGCAAATTTGCAACTTCATAGTGACGGTACTTTTAATATTCCATTTACTTGGAAGCGGGAATAAAAAGTCCAAAATGCAGTGAATGGTGAAAAAATCCTTTGCCATACATTGGCAACGTTTGCACGTTGGGCATGGAGAACTTTTACCAGCCTTCAAGCTTTTCACTGTGTACCACAATGACACATCACTTATTCTTTGGGTCGTTACGATTATGGGATAAAATTTTGTATGTTCTTATGATGTTTCATACTTTACAAAAATTAAAACCTCCTGTAACACAGTTTTTTTTTTTTTTTTTAATTTGCCATTCTTCCTGCCGCATAACTTTTTTCGAAACTTTGGTGTACGAAGCTGTGACTTTGATGACGTTTTCATTCAATGTTATCATTTTATGACTGTACACCTTATGTTCACTTTTTATTGAGTTTTTACTATTTTTCAAAATGGCAAAAAAAAAAGGGCCATTTTCGACGTTGGGCACATTTTCCGTTCGGGGTAAAACGGCAGTAAAAACCGTATTAGATTTTGAATAGATCGGACATTTTTGGACCAACGGCGATACCTAATGTGTTAGTATTTTTTAAACTGTGTATACTATTTATGATCAGTTCTAGTGGACGGGGGTGATAGAATTTTTAAGAATTTTTTTTATAATTTTTTAAACTTTTTTTATTTTTCCTTTTTAACTATTATTTCTCTAGACAATCCCACGTCTGAATGCAAACATGATAATTCCAAAATAAATAAAACCTACCATAAACCTGTTTTGGATTCAAAACTGGAGATTAGCTTTGAGTAAGCTGGATCGAGCACGAACATGCTCAAGTGCTCGTTACTCGATTCAAACTTGTTTTTTCCGATGCTTCTGTTTCTTTTTTCAAGGGACCAAGGCTTTGGAACAGGGAAGCTGGCCAACACCTATAACCTCACAAGGATGGAAAACAACCACGAATGGACAGGAAACAGCAGGGGGCAGCATTCAAAATCGATGCTCTGTAGGGGCTGCTTAAAAAGAACCTCACCATTATGCCAAAATTATGGGCATTCTCAGCATGTCATGACAGATTGACCAAATGAGGCGAGATAGCATCTAAAACACAAAACCCAATAAATTTACCCTGACACTATATAAGACCCGGCATGCAAAGAGGCATGGCAGCATCTCCCAGGCTAAGAGTGGCATGGCGACATACCCAAAAATGGAATCAGGCATCAAACCAATTAAAAACATTTCCTTTTGGCGCGGATAACGTGTAGTCAGTAGCCTGTCATGTTCAGGATTTTGCCTGGTTTAAGGCGGCAGAGAGGAACCCAAGAGGTGAGCAAAACGCTGAAATGACTTTCCTATGGTGAACAAAAGGTTTGACGGGTATATTTAGAAGTTTAGATGTCGATACACAGCATTGATTGTCACACTAGTGACCAAGTTTCCAGAACGTATCCTGGAACACAAAAAAAAACCCAAAAATGAGCCTGACAACAGCTCGTTTCATAATGGGATGGCATGTGAGAGCACTTGAGATGACTTTTGATGTATCTAATGGAAACGCGTCTGTATGCTGCATGGAGAAAAGACGACGTGTGGGAGGTATCAATTGAGACACAAGCGTTTTTAGGAGTCCCAAATGCAATGGAGACAAATGGATACATTTAATAATGTTTTTTTGCTTTAATTGCGTTCAGTTTTCTTTCCCCCCCGCCCCGCCCCCCTGCCTTCCTCTTTTTCCCGCCCCCCTTTGCCCTTTTTTCTCGCCCTTTGCCCTCCTTCCGTTTTTCACGCGACCCTCCTTCGCACCCCCACACCCCTTACCTTCCACCCCTTCCACCCTCCCCTTGCCCGTCAACCCCCCCCCTCCGCACCTTTCATTCCACCCACCCCACCCCCCCTTGCAACCTAAGTCGCTGACTTAAACCTTCTTTCCCCCTTTGTCGTCTCTTCTAGCTAACTTTCTGGCGCTTAGTCCCTTTTGCCTTTTCCTTGGGCTCATTTTCTGATCAGATATTTTTAGATTTGATTCACTCGCGGCGTACAAATTGATATATAATATATTTAATATCGATTTTCCGGAGTTTTCAGAAATTGACTATTTTGGGCGATAATACGGGGGATTTTGTGAATTGAAATGTTAAAGGCATCTGTTAAGACCCGTGATCCAACCCCTACAAATATGACAAACCACGCAACAACCAGGGACTAATACATGGCCAATACTGGCAAAGAAGCCCCTCAAAAATAAAAGGATCGAGAAAACAGCACTTTACGAAGAGTGTTCACCCTTTAACGAACCAACCCCTTGAGATCTCATATAATTGAATCAAAATGGAGGTGTAATTGAAAGAAGGGATTAAATTTGGCCGGGTATAACTTCATTTAGCCCTAAAAGTTTAAACTTTCCCAAAAGAAAAAGAGAAACCCACAATTATAACATTTGTTTCTATAAATGTCCCCTGAGTACGAGAAGTGCCCCCCCGACATGTGCCAGTTACAGTTGTTTTAGAATTGGACGCATAGCGGGGTGCAGGGGAAGGACGCCCTGCCTGCAGCTGCCAGGATTTTAGTTTCCCTTTCATTGGCCCCTTTTTGCCAGGCATAAACTTGTTCGCTTTTTCGTTATTGGGGCCATGTGAGGCATTTTTTTTTTTGTTTTTTTTAGAGTGCGTACAGGGGGACGAGGGAAGTGCTTTTTCTATTTTTCTATTGTTTAACCATTTTGGGGTGGGTATCCCCTATTGTTGTGAAATTAGGGGCTTTTTTTGAGGGCAGAAAGTAGAAAACAGTCATTCTGTAACTGGATTTTTTAACTTTTTTTTTTTTTTGGTGTTCCACCGTTTACCCTAA
This sequence comes from Engystomops pustulosus, assembly GCA_019512145.1. NCBI lineage: Eukaryota > Metazoa > Chordata > Amphibia > Anura > Leptodactylidae > Engystomops > Engystomops pustulosus. Next base: position 28,380,815 of record CM033651.1, read on the forward strand.
AATCATGTATCTTTTTTTATGGGTGATACATTACGGGGATAAAAGACCCAGAATACGAGCGGAACCATATTGACGGACTGAAAGTATAGACCACAATAAGCACGCAGAGAATAATCTTGTCGACTAGAGAAACATTGAATAAATAGAAAGGTGAAGATTGTGTAACAATAAGAAATGGGGTGATCTAAACGGTTGGGCGTTGTCTTGAGATACCTCGCGACATAAACAAAGTTTACTTTTCCCCCATAATATTCGGAGTACTATGTTTGTTGGATCACTTTATTGCATTTTCTTTGGGATTCATAGGTAAAACTTTTTTTTGTTTTTGGCGAGTTTTATTTTTACACGTTCTCGACAGAGATCCATAGCAACAACGATCTCCTCCTCCCCCCCCAAAAAAAAACGGGCGAAAGGGGGGAAAAAAAGCAGGCATTGAGGGGGGGGGCGCGGGGGTGGTGGCGGGGGTGGGGGGGGGGGATACTATACCGGGGCCATGGTATTGGGGGTGGGAAGTTGTCCCGCCCCCCCGGCGTCCTTTTCCATCTCCCCCTCTCCCCTTTTCCCCCCTCCCCTTTTCCTTTCCCAATATACGGTCTGAGAATGGCCTTGAGGGGGGGCTAAGCGCGGCGAAGCGGGAACGATGCTATAGAGAAGCGTCGAGTGGGACTTTCGTGGACAAAAAGCGGACCAGGGACAAAAGGGGGAACAGCGCGATAAACAACACACGAACCTGTGACTCAAATCCCGATGACGCGCGGGGGGAATAACGTGCGAGGGCCCTGTGGGACATGTCAATGGCGGGGCCTTCTAGTGCCCGGAAAGAAAATAGAGCGTTCTATACAGGACGCAAGCAAGAGCTAGAATACTGGAGTTGATACAGAAAGTAAATTATAAAATTGCTGCTTGTTATAATACAAACAATAACATTAATTGCGGAAAGGGGAACAACACTTTAAGAAGTTTTAATATTTGGTGGTATACGACAAAAGGAAGTTGGTCCACCAGCTTTATTTAGAAAGAAGATCATTTACATTAAACTCCTATTTATAGACTCGCAACTTTTAATAACTTTCTATACTTTATGGATAGTATGGACTTTCCTAATCCAGCCTACATAAAGGGCAAGTAGGTCACACCCACTTACTGGACTGCCACATGTTACTTAACGAAGCCCCAAAGCAAATATAAATGGGAGGAGGGAGGAAGAATTCATAAAGAGAGGAAACCACCCCCCCCCTTTTACCTAAAGCTCCCCCAGACATGACCACATTAACACTACCACTGTCTCGAGCGCCTATTCGTCTGCCCTTGCACCCAGCCTAGAAGACCTTAACTTAACCCCTAACCGCCGCACCCTTTTTTTTTTCTTTTTTTTTTTAAACCCCCTTAGGCACACGAACGACGCCGCAGGAATCAAAGAGGAGGCGCCTTTTTTTTGATTAAAAAAGAGTAAACCCAAATGGTCTGGGGGACTAGGTTTTTTTATGTTTTCTTTTTTTTTTTTTTCACACCCCTTAACATTAACGTAACGTAACGTAACTAACGCGCCGGCAGGGCCCTTTTTTCTTTCTTTTTTTCGTCTTTTTCTTTTTTTTTTTTTTTTCCGTTTCATGTTTGTCACGTTTTCACTCCCGTTCATTCCCGAATCACTGGGAGGGTCCGCCCCGCTTCAAGATAGAAAAACACTTTAACATTTTTAATTTTTTTTATTTTTCCATGTACAGAGCTGTGTTACACCTTATTTCCATAAAAAATAACCTTCAAAATGTGGGATTTAATATCATGCCGTCAGGGTGACAACCTTGCCTTTCGTCTGCCTGAGAGCTAAACAAAAAATGGCCCCCGCCCCCCGACTCCAACATGTCATATATCATGGAATGTAGGACCAGATGCAATCATATTGTTCTATGTTAAAATAAAGCAATGCAATATAAATAGCAGAGTCTCCCTCCATGTACTATATAATAAACAAACGTTGAGCTACCATAAAGAAACAAAAACACATACAACAAACTTATCCACCTTTAAATATCAAAAAACAATACAGCATATAATGTGCCAACCCATAGACCATATAATACATACAGCGTGCCGCCATATACCCAATACCATTAATTAAACAGTATGCCGCCATATAACCCTCATAATACAGACAGTGTGCCACCAATAATACCATATAATATTACATATACAAGCATCCACCATATACCAATATTACATACACAACAGCGTTCCCCTGGTGCCCCCATATACCAAATAAGTCCATACAAGCGTCCACCACATACAATAGATTACTACAAGCGACCACCAATCTAACCATATCATACAACAGCGTGCCGCCATATACCGAGCGAGTGAGTAATACTAGGGCCCGTATGCCGCCGAGACGTGGGGGGAATTTCCCAAGGAAAAGAAACAGTAGTACACAAGGACAATATAATACAAACAAACAACAGCGTGTCCCCCTATAACCCACATAATAAAGGTCGGAATGGCCAAAGCAGTACAAGACAGAATCAGTCGTGCCCGCCAAATGAAGGGACATATTATACATACGCCGTGGGGGGGCGCCATAATACCATACCATAAATACAATACCAGCACAGCGTCGCCGCCACTACCATATAATCAATACAGCGTTGCCTCCCTATACCATATATACATACAGCGTGCAACCCTAACATACCATGTAATACATAGTGTGAGTAAGGACGGTCCACGACATACCATATAATAACATAAGGAGATGCGTGTGAACGTTCCGCCAATACCATATTACTTATTTCCCTATAAACATACAGTGGCCTCCATATTAATATACCATATAAATCCATACAGTTTGGACGGGACGGACCGGCCACTACCATAAATAGCATCAGGGGCGCCGGTGGGTGGGGGGTGGGGGTAATCGAGGCTGGAAGGTACCGTCCTGGCGGCTGAGGAAGTGCCGGTCGGCAGGGGTGGATGTTGATGTCAGGCCCTCGTGCTGGAATTGTGGTGCTTTCCAGGTGCGCCCTTGGCATTTTGCACTGTCATACGTAGAATCTTGGAATCATTTATAGGAAGCTAACCAAAGGGAAAAATTCCCCAAAGCAGTTAAAGTTGTGGGTGGGGTGAAAGGGGAGAATGTAAAAAAACGCATGTTGTTAGAGTAGGGCCCGTATTTTATTCTAGGAGTGTGGCATTGTGTGATAAGGTGGGTTTAGCCCTAAGAACAAGCGATTTCATTAGCACCCCAAAAGAAGGTCTACTTTACCTTTTTTTGGGTCGTACAAATGATTACCGGGATAAAAAGAAAAGAACCAAACTTTTGCATAGGTTTTTAATAATGTTGTATCCATTTAAAAAAAATTAAAAAAAAAAAAAACCTTCTATACAATTGTTTGTGGGGATTTTGCGTCTTCTGTCGCAATACTTTTTTGATACTTTGGTGTAGTAAGTACGGAGCTTTTGAAGGTTTTCGTTTTTTTTTTTTTTTTGCGCTTTGAATGACGTTTACAATCTATTTTTAGGACTGTCCAAACCTTTTGATCACTTTTACATAAAATTTTTAATATTTTGTTTTAAATGGCAAAAAATTGCCATTTTCAATCTTTGAACAACAAAAAACAACAAACAACAACCTTTGAACAAACACAACGTGAAACAGAGGAAAGGGAGTGAGGAGGGAGGGAAAGGGAGGAGCAACCTGCGAAGAGATAACCAACGATTTTTCGTTTCCCTTCACGAGGTTAAACACAGTGAACACCCGTTATTATCATTTCGATCCGGAGGGGGGGGGGATTTCTGTCGCTCACAATCAGGAGTTCGATCAGACAGCATTTTCAAATGCGTAATACCTAATCTGTTTAATATTTTACTGTTTATTTAGATTTATAATAGGAGTAGAATAGATGGTATATTTTCTAGGGAAAGGGGGTGATTTTAATTTTTAAATTTTAGGAGGTTTTTTTATTATACTTTTTAAAACTTTTTTAACATTTTTTTAGTGTTTTCCATTATACTTCCTATTTTTTTTTAAATGTATAATGTTACTCATATTTTTCCAGAACTCCATAGAGGTACATAGAAACCCTAGTTTGTCCTGTACAATCCTATCATATCTAATACTGCCATAACTTACCAGTATGCAGATATATGGCGGATTTTAACTACTCTTCCTTACAAGTGCTAATAGCAATTGAAGAACTAGGTTAACACGTCAGTAGCCACGCAGCCTTCGAGAGACCGAGGCTACCATGGCGAGATGGAACACCGTCTCTCGCCCCGGTATGACCGTCAATCCTTTTGCGGCCTCCGCGCACTTTGTTGGCGACGATTCAGCGGGAGAACACCCACGATCGTGCGGGCAGAGACTTACGGCTATGGAGAAGCTCAGCACATGAGCCCCTCCATGCACCCGTATGTATATGTGTGGTGGTGTAAGTATATGTTGTGTGTATGTTGGTATAATGTGTGTGTATTGTAGATATATGTGTATATGTGTGTTGTGTGTATATTTATATGCTTATTTGTGAGATTCATCAGAGCTTCTATTTTGCACTATATGGTGGTACTCGTATGCATTTATACTACATACATGATGGGGTACCTGTTTCATTTTATAACTACATGACGATGACTCTGTATGATTGAATACTACATGCGGTACCCTGTAGGCATTTTATACTACTGGGGCGGTATGCGCATATCATTTACTAAACAATGGCGGTGCGCTAGTATGCATGTTTTATTCACACTTACACGCGCGTACCTTATCTTATCCATATCTATTGGCGGCATGCTGTCAGTGCATTGTTGCATTGCTTAATTTTTACCCATACCCAACCATATGATGGATCTGTTATAGTATCATAGTTTATACATTGAAAAAAACGCCACTCGTATATCAATCAAGTTAACACCAGGAAGGGAAGGGATTTAAGGGAACAATTCTATATAACATAACCATCAATGTTATTAGTAAAGGCATTAAACCCTTCTTGAAGCTCTCTGCTGCCCTTGCTGTGACCAGCGCCTGAAGCAGGCTATTCCACCGATTGACCTGTTCTCATAGTAAAAACCTGTGCCTCCGGTGATTAAACCTTGATTTCTCCAAAGGGACATTGCCCCGCCCCTCCCGTCTTTTATTGATTTAATCTGAAACAACTTACATCATTTTTTTTGTATGGACCATTCATATATTTAAATGAATTAATCATATTCCCTTGTAGTTGTCTCTTTTCCAGACTAAATAAATCAAGTTGTTTTTAATCTTTCCTCAACTAGACCCTTCCATAACCCCTTATCATTTTTGTGGCTCTACATTGAACCCACCAGCTCCTTCGCATCCTTTTTATGGAGCGCGGTACCACCAGAACTGGACAAGCATATTCCAGTGAGGCCGAACCAATGCCTTGTACAGTGGTAATATAATTACATCCCTATCACGAGAGTCCATACCACTTTTGATACATGACAAGATCCTACTGGCTTTAGAGGCAGCTGATTGACATTGCAATGCTGTTATTCATTATGATCTACTAGTACCCATGTCCCCCAGGTCCTTCTCAACAGGGACTCTCCCAGATTCACTCCCCCAAGGACATATTTTGCCTTGGATTATGCAGCCCCCAGGTGCATAACCTAAACATCCACATTAAAACCTCATTTGCCAAGTGGATGACCAAACATGCAGTTTGTCCAAGTCACCCATGAACATCCTCCAGTGGACTGGTGTCATCTGCCAAAATAGACTGTTGTCATCTGCAAAAATAGACACAGTGCTATTATTCCTACCTCTATATCATATAATATATTAAATAGTAGTGGCCAAGCACAGACCCTGGGGAACACCACTCATAACGGTGACCATTCGATAGGAATCACCACAATCTCTGGTTTCCAGTTCTCAATCCAATTGCAAATGATTGCTTTCCTGCCAATCATAGACCCTTATTATTACCATCAGGCGTCTAGGAGGGACAGGTGTCAAAGCCTTTGGCAAGTCCAGAACACAATATCCACAGCGCTCCTCCATCCAGCACTGCTCCCTCTTCATAGAAGCAGATCAGTTAGTTGACAACTTCTATTCATCTTAGAAACCCAAGGTGGCTGTCACTTCAGTATATAGTCTTTTACTAACCCTTCCGATATTTTCCCCACAATGAGTTAAGCTTAAGGCCTGTAATTGGCCTGGCAAGATCTAGAGCCCTTTTATATATATGTGGAACCATGTTTGTCTTTGTGCCAGTCACTTCCACCACCCAGACATTACGGAATCCTGAATTTTAGACGTTAGATTTTTAGATTTTAAGCGGTACAAGCAAAACAAACTGAGTTCAGAACTGAGTATACAGGACCTTTACACATTGATTTTATTGAACTTAGATGGATCATGTTTACATTCAGCCAGTCTAGTATATTACAGGTGAACACCACAAGCGAACATTAAGCCAATTCGAAAATTACATATATTTTATTGCATATCAGTAAAGACAAAAAAATCACAGTATAATATACGTTCACAGGGAGACCATATGGGTCAGTGGGGCTATCACTAGAAATGTTAAACATGTGGGACGGGATCAAAAGGTGGGTACATAGTCATATGGATCACATACAATACCAATTTCAAATGCATAATGCAATTCATACCCAATAATTGGTTGTTGTGCAAAACTGCAATAAAGTGCATGCCATACACTTAATGTACACAGTTCCTATAGGAGATAAAGTGCTCAATGCTGTGCAAATCCTAAAGTGGAAGGCATACCTTTACCCTCATACACACACCACCCGTCTCACCACAACAGGTCCCCGACGCGCTTTTCGGCGCTAGCCTCGTCTGGGGTATGGTTACTCTAGCTGCACCAGAGTTTTATCTAACTATCAGCCAATAGCAGAGAAGAACGCTCACCGTAATGTGTTTCAGTTAACACCGGGAGTCGGAACTACTGGCGCCGTACTGCGGCAGGTGTCCGCCCCCCGCTCGACCCAACCCCCACCACGTCGACTCATGTGACGGTGACGTCACTGACGGACACGTGATCGGGGAAGAAGTCATCGAATCAGGGGCGGCCCCACCGTAACTCTCCTTCAATCACTCACCTGTCAATCAGAGTACCGGCCGAGTGCGCGCGAGTGCGGTGGGGCCCGCCCCCTGATTCGATGACCTCTTCCCCGATCACGTGTCCGTCAGTGACGTCACCGTCACATGATCGGTCACGTGGTGGGGGTTGGGCTCGAGCGGGGGGCGGACACCTGCCGCAGTACGTGCGCCCAGTAGTTCCATCCGGTTAACCTGAAACACATTACATGTGAGCGTTCTTCTCTGCTATTGGCTGATAGTTAGATAAAACTCTGGTGCAGCTAGAGTAACCATACCCCCAGACGAAGGCTAGCGCCGAAACGCGCGTCGGGGAACCTGTTTGTGGTAGACGGGTGGTGTATGATGGCTAAAGGTATGCTTCCACTTTAGGATTTGCACATGCATTGAGCACTTTATATACCTATAGCGCGCACTCGGCCGGTACTCTGATTGACAGGTGAGTGATTGAAGGAGAATGATAGAGGTTTCAAAGGGTTCGTGCTGGCATCCATATTAGGCGAATTATATATCGAAAAAGAAGATGTATTACTGTTGTTAGGTTTCAAACAAGGATGTTATTGCTTACATTATAGTTTCTGCGAACCTCGAGGTTCTTTTATCCCATATATATCTTATATTTCACATAAGTAAACGAAAACCATAAGTTTAGGAATAAAAGAACCTTGAGGTCGCAGGAAACTAAATGTAAGCAATAACATCATGTTTGAAAAACCTAACCAACAGTAATACATCTTCTTTTTCGATATATAATTCGCCTCATATGGATGCCAGCACAAGAACCCTTTGAACTCTATCATTTCTTCAATCACTCACCTGTCAATCAGAGTACCGGCCGAGTGCGGCGAGTGCGGTGGGGCCCGCCCCCTGATCGATGACCTCTCCCCGATCACGTGTCCGTCAGTGACGTCACCGTCACATGATCGGTCACGTGGTGGGGGTTGGGCTCGGAGGGGGGCGGACACCTGCCGCAGTACGGCGCACCAGTAGTTCCATCCGGTTTAACTTGAAACACATTAAGCGTGAGCGTTCTTCTTGCTATTGGCTGATAGTTAGATAAAACTTGGTGCAGCTAGAGTAACCATACCCCGACGAAAGGCAGCAGCCGAAACAGCGCGTCGGGGAACCTTGTTTGTGGTGAGACGGGTGGTGGTAGAGGGCTAAAGGTATGCCTTCCACTTTAGGATTTGCACATGCATTGAGCACTTTATATACCTTATAGGAACTGTGTACATTAAGCTGTATATGGCAGCACTTTATTGCAGATTTGCACAACAACAATTATTGGGTATGAATTGCATAGCATTTGAAATTGTATTTGATGTGATCCATATGACTATGTACCCCACCTTTTGATCCGTCTCCACATGTTTTTAACATTTCTATGTGATAGCCCCATACTGACCCATATTGTGTCTCCCGTTGAACTGTATATATTACTGTGATTTTTTTGTCTTTACTGTATAGCAATAAAAATATATGGATTTTCGTTAATTGGCTTAATGTTCTGCTTGTAGGTGTTCACCTGTATATACTAGACTGGCTGAATGTAAACATGATCCATCTAAGCTCAAAAAAACAATGTGTAAAGGTGCCTGTACTCAGTTCTGAACTCAGTTTGTTATTGCTTGTACCGCTAAAATCTAAAAATCTAAAGTCTAAAATTCAGGATTCCGTAATGTCTGGTGTGGTGCAAAGTGACTGGCACAAAGACAAACATGGTGCCAATATATAAAAAGGGCTCTAGATCTTGCAGGCCAATTACAGGCCTTAAGCTTAACTTCCATTGTGGGGAAAATATCGGAAGGGTAGTAAAAGACTATATACTGAAGTGAAGCCACACTTGGGTTTCTAAGAATAAAGTGTCAAACTAACTGATCTGCTTCTATGAAGAGGTGAGCAGATGCTGGATGGAGGAGCCGCTGTGGATATTGTGTTCTGGGACTTTGCAAAGGCATTGACCACTGTCCCTCATAGACGCCTGATGGTAATAATAAGGTCTATTGATTTGGCAAAAAGAATCATATTGCAATTGGATTGAGAACTGGATGAACCAGAGAGTTGTGGGTGATTCCTACTCGGAATGGTCCACCAGTTATGAGTGGTTACCCCAGGGTTCTGTGCTTGGCCACTACTATTTTATATATTTATTAATGATATAGAGGTAGGAATTAATAGCACTGTGTCTATTTTTGCAGATGACAACCAGTCTATTTTTGCAGATGACACCAGTCCAGGAGGATGTTCATAGGGTGAATTGGCAAAATGCATGTTTGGTCATCCACTTGGCAAATGAGGTTTAATGTGGATAGTTGGGTTATGCACCTGGGGGCTAATAATCAAAGGCAAAATATGTCCTTGGGGGAGTGAATCTGGGAGAGTCCTGTTGAGAAGGACTGGGGGTACTAGTAGATCTAAATTGAATAACAGCATGCAATGTCAATCAGCTGCCTCTAAGCCAGTAGGATCTTGTCATGATCAAAAGTGGTATGGACCTCGTGATAGGGATGAAATATTACCACTGTACAAGGCATTGAGTCGGCTCCTCACCTGGAATATGCTGTCCAGTTCTGGGGGTACCGCTCCATAAAAAGGATGGAAGGAGCTGGAGTGGGTTCAAGTAGGAGCCAAAAAATGATAAGGGGTATGGAAGGTCTTAGTTATGAGGAAAGATTAAAACAACTTGTTTATTTAGTCTGGAAAAGAGACAACTACAGGGAACATGATTAATTCATTTAAATATATGATGGTCCATACAAAAAAATTGATGTAAGTTGTTCAGATTAAATCAAAATCAAAAGACGAGGGGGGGCAATGTCCCCTTTGGAGAAATCAAGTTTAATCACCGGAGGCAAACAGGCTTTTTTACTATGAGAAACGGTCAATCTGGTGGATAGCCTGCCTCAGGCGCTGGTCACAGCAAGGGCAGCAGAAGATGAGCTTCAAGAAGGGTTCTAATGCCTTTTACAAATAACATTGATGGTTATGTTATAGAATTGTTTCCCTTAAATCCCTTCCCTCCTGGTTGAACTTGATGTACGAGTGGTCTTTTTTCAACTGTATAAACATGATACTATAACCAGATCCATCATATGTGTTGTTGGAGTAAAAATAAAAGCAATGCAAAATGCCTGACAGCATGCCGCCATATAGTAAGATAAAGCGTACCGCCGTGTGTAATAAAATTGCACATAGCGCACCGCCATGTTAGTATAAATGATTGCAGCATACCGCCAGTAGTATAAAATGCTACAGAAGTACCGCATGTAGTAACAATTCATTACAGGACGTCATGTAGTATATAAAATGCAACAGAAGTACCGCATGTAGTATAATGCATACAGGAGTACCACCATATAGTGCAAAATGAAGCTCTGATGAATATCACAAATACGCATATATATACACACAACACACACTATTACACATATATACAATATACACACACATTATACATACACACACACATATATTACCACCACACATTACATACGGGTGCATGGAGAGGGCTCATGGGCTGAGCTTCTCCATAGCGGTAAGTCTCTGCCAGCACGACTGTGGGTTGTTCTCCGCTGATCGTCGCAAACAAGCTCCGGAGGCTTCAAAAAGGGAGTCTCGGGAGAGACGGTCCAGTGCCATGGTAGCCTCAGGTCTTACGAAGGCCCGTGGCTACTTCGTGTTAACCTATTCATTACAATGTGCTATTAGCACATTGTAAGGAATGAGGAGTAAAATCCCCATAAACTGCCATACTGTGTATATGGCGTCAGTATAGATAGGATGTGTACAGACACCTAGGTTATAGTACCCTATGGAGTCTGAAAAATAGTAAACATAAAAATTTTAAAAAGTTTAAAAAAGTATAATAAAAAAACCTAAAAATTAAAATCACCACCCCTTCCCTAGAACTGATATAATATATAAATAAACAGTAAAATCATAAACAGATTAGTATACGCATCTGAAAATGCATGATCGAAATATAATAACGGGTTTCACTGTGTTTACAACTCGGATGGAAAATGTGTGCAAAGTTGAAAATGGCACTTTTTTGCCATTTTAAAAAAAATATAAAAATTCTTGAAAAGTGATCAAAAGGTTGTGTACAGTCCTAAAAATAGCATGTAAACGTCATCAAAGCTGCAAAAAACGAAACCTTCCAAAGCTCCGTTTACAACACAAGTATAAAAAAGTATTTGCGTCCAGAAGACGCAAAATCCCCCAACAAATTGTATCAGAAGGTTTTAATTTTTTTTTAATGATGACAACATTTAAAAACCTATGCAAAATTGGTATTCCCGTGTAATTGTACCGACCCCTATCCCATATATATCTTATATTTCACATAAGTAAACGAAAACCATAAGGGAAAAGTGAGAAAACGTGCAAAACGGTGAGTGAACAAGTGAGAAAAAAAAAACTAAAAAAAAATAAATAAATAAAAAAAGGGGGGGGAAAGGGGGTGTCCTGGTGCTGGGAAAAGTGCGGAATGCAGTGAAGGATATGATTATACCACATATATTCCTAATCGTGTCTTAATGTAAAGCAATGAAGTTACAAAAATTATATCATCACATAGTGTTAGTATAACAGGAAGGTATACATTTAAAAAGATGCAAAGTGTATGTGATTGTAAATGGATGGAAGATGTGCATAATAAAATTATGATTTGGTCACAGATCAACATTGGTGTTAGCCTAAAAACATTTATACAAGGTTATTCATTTATATGTATAGTGTGAGTATCATTAGATTATCCCTGTTTAAATAGTGCAAAATAGTACAAAATAGTATTTCTTTCTCTCATGGTGCTGAACCAGAATTAGTTCAGTAGGTTGTTACCGCATCAAATGCTTGAAACTCTCCAATGAATGGTGTCACAATTGTTCATACTCGTGATTTATATCGAGTCTCTGTGTGTCGCACAATAATGGATGACACAAGCACGTCTTAAAACCCTCAAATCGTCATGGTGTCAAGTTTTGCAGAGCCTGCTAGATAGAAAGACAATGATTAGACTGTCAAGACAATAAGTAAAAAACACAAATGGAAAAGAAAAGGGTGAAAAGAGGGGTTTTTAAAAAGCCCGGTGCAGCCCGGGTCGGGAGTCAGAGGAATGGGGCATAGCTCAAGGTTTCATTAAGACCTTGTGGGTTCAATGTTTTGAGAGTCCAAGCCTCTCGCTCACGTGCGCTCCACCCTGCGCTACAGGGCCTCCTCTGATGTTACCTTCAATGTGATCTATGCCGCAAACGCGAAGATGTTTGGGATTGCAATCATGAGATTCCCTGAAATGTCTTGCCACCGGGAGTCCATCAGTACAGAATTCAGGATTGTTTGCTGCCCTAATATCTCGTACATGCTCACGTACCCGGATCTTAAATTCCCTAGTGGTCATACCAATGTAAATCATGCCACAAGGACATGTGGCATGATACACTACCGCCTTTGTGTTGCAGGAGATTGTGTGGGTAATGGTGTATTCCTTTTGGCCACCCGAGTCCATGAAGGTTCTGGTTTGAATGATGTTGGGGCAAGCTACACAATGGCCGCAGGGTTTACACCCCCATTTTGGGCCTCGGTTGTCCAAAAAAGTTTGAGCTCCTTTCTTCACATGGTGGCTTTTAACTAGCGTGTCCTGTAAATTCTTAGCTCTACGGGCTGCTATCCCTGGGTGTATAGGGATATACTTCTGTATTATCGGATCCGATCTTAATAGGGGCCAAAAGCGTTCTAGAATCTCTCTCATGGGTTGCCATTGTGAGTGGAATTTTGTTATGAACCTCACCTTTTGATCTTCTTTTTGTTGTTTTTTCTCTGGGTATAATAGTTGGATTCTAGGTGTCGATTTAGCCCTATGGTAGGCTTTTCTTAGGCATCTCTGGCTATAACCACGATCTGTGAATCTTTGTCTAAGTTCTCGAGCCCGATGTTCAAACGCTTCATCTGTGGAACAGATTCTTCTCATGCGTAAATATTGTCCTGTTGGAACTGCTGTAATGGTTTGTGGTGGGTGGGAGGAAGATGCATGAAGTAAGGCATTAACAGCCGTTTCTTTTCTGTAAACATCCGATTGGAGGTATCCCGATCCGTCTTTTTCTAGAATGACATCCAGGAAATCTACTTTATTTGGGTCACACTTATATGTGAGTTTGATATTGACATCATTGGAATTTAACCTCTGGACAAATGTAGCCAGCTGCTGGGTCGTTCCCCTCCAGACGATCAGGATGTCGTCGATGTACCGCGCCCAAAATATGACGCGGTCCATCTCGACATCCCGATCGCCCGTAAGGAGGTCCCTCTCCCACAGCCCCAGGAACAAATTGGCATATGAGGGGGCACATGCCGCCCCCATCGCCGTTCCCTGGAGCTGTAGGTAGAAGGACCCCCCAAACACAAATATGTTGTGGAAGAGAACGAATTCCAGCAGCTGTATCACAAAGTTTTTCATGCCATCCCCCAAAGATGTGGTACTCAAGAAAAATTGCACCGCCTTTAGGCCGTCGCAATGTTTAATGCTGGTATACAACGATTCTACATCTAGAGTGGCAAGTATCATGTCCTCCTCCATATGTAGACCTTCAATTTTTTGTAAGAGGTCTGACGTATCCCTCACATACGAGGGTAAACATTCCACTATCTCTTTTAAGTGGTAGTCGATAAATTTCCCGACATTTTCAGTTAACCCACCATTGCCCGAAATTATCGGGCGACCTGGGGGGCAGCTAGAGTTCTTATGCACCTTTGGGAGTAGGTACAGAGTGGGTGTTTTCGGTACTTTAACAAATAGTGCATCAGCACATTCTTTCGAGATCACTTTATTTTTGATGGCTGCTTGTAAAAGGGAGTTTAATTCTCCCACAAATTTGTTAGTGGGGTTATACGTCAATTTCTGATAACAGGTTTTATCTTTTAGTTGCCTTTGGGCTTCAGCTTCGTACATATGTCTCGGCCATAGTACGATGTTGCCCCCCTTGTCCGCCTGTTTTATAATAACATCATCCAATTCCCTCAGATGTTTTAGCGCTTTCCGCATCCGCGGAGTTAGATTGTCATGATGTATATTTCGCGGAATTTTCTCAAATTCCTGAGACACTAGTTTCACGAATAGTTCAATGTTAGGATAGGCGGACAAAGGGGGAAACCTACGAGACCTAGGGCGAATACAAGCTGGAATCTTACCATGTGTTGATTGAGCGTCTTTAGATTTCTAGATTTTAGCGCTACAGCAATAACAGAACTGAGTTCAGAACTGAGTACAGGAGCCTTGTACACATTGATTTTATTGAGCTTAGATTGGATCATGTTTACATTCAGCCAGTCTAGTATATTACAGGGTGCATGACCCGCACTGGCATCATCCACGTCAGAAGTTCTTTCTTCTATCATATAAACGGAGCTAAAAAACCTATTAAGTGTTTGATTGGAAAGCATTTGTTGGGTTGTTTTTTGTGCTGACCCTGCTAGAATGACTGTTAAATTGAATAAATTTGATCTGAGTGAGCACAAAACAGGGGAATAAAGGGGTCCAACCTGTTCTGACCCAATTTTTTTTTGCATTGATATACTTAAAAAATTTCTTGGGATTTGTTTTGCTATCTTTAGCCACCTGTCTTTCATTTTGTATTTTGGCTGATTTGATTTCCATTTTACAGATTTTGGTAAATTATTTGTAAGTATTGAAAGCTTCAGGTGACCCGTCAGATTTATATTTTTTGAATGCCCTCTTTTTCTCATTAATTGCCCTTTTAACTGTAGCTGTAAGCCATGCGGGGTGTAATTTAGCCTGTCTATACTTGTTACCTGTTGGAATAAATTTAGAAATATAAAAACCCAGGATAGATTTGAATGATGCCGTCATACAAGTCACATACTAAGTCTCAGAGTTCTCAGGGTGGAAACATTGATTTTGTGACTCACAACACTACATCAGAGTTAAGTAATGAAGCTGACACCAGATGATATTTGCTAATGGCAAATATGTAAATATAGCAGAGCTATTACAGTCTCATAAGTATATATATTAAACAATGTTTAACACAAGAAGAGAAAAATCATTGTCAACAAAGGAAAAAGACATAAACCATGTATGCCTGGCCATACAATATGGAATCACTATAGACTGGTGACAGCAGACATTTCACATCTATCCTACTTATGGCAGAAATAAGCTGTTTTTTGATTCTTGAATCCCTGGTTGCTAGTGGTCTTCAGTCTCCTAGCTGCAGAAAAGAACTTGGGCCAGACCCGTTGTCTGTTTGTGGCCATGTGTCACAACTAAGGGTACTGTCAGGCTCGAGGGTTGTGGATCCACTGGAGCACTGCAGACAATAACCACTACCTAGGACCGGAGTCTAAGTGGTACCTGGTTTTAACCAGAGCCCGCCGCAAAGCGGGTTGGACTAGCTGCGGCGTGGTACTACCAGGTCGTTCCACAGGCGTGACTTGTCTGCAGTGGTGGCCAAGGTCAAGGTACAGAAACGGCAGACAATCTCGTAGTCAGGTCCAGGCACAGGGTCAGGGCAGCGATGCAACATCAAAGTCCAATCCAGGGTCAGATGGGTACAGGAACACGGCACACAGGACAGCAGCACAGAGGAACACTGGTACACAGGAACACGGAGGGACTCAGGTAGACACAGGCACACGGAGGGACTCTGGAATGCGGGAGACACTGGAACGCAGGAGTTACTGGAACGCAGGAGACACTGGAACGCGGGAGACACTGGAACGCATGTAAATCGCTATTGAGCTTTCTCTCAGGTTGTGAGGAACAAAGATCTGGCAAAGCAGTAAAGAAGGTGCTGGACTTTTAAAGGGGAATGGATCAGCCAGCGCACCAATCACCCTAGGAGATGGGGATGCGCGCGCCGAGAATCCGGAACGGGGGAAGGTGAGCTGTGCTGGCACCGTGCCTGCGGCCCTGGGGAGCATGGGTGAGCCCGCGACTCGTGATATGGGTCGCAGGACCACCCATGACAGGTACATTCAGATGTACTGCTCCTAACCACTCCCCTCTCCATAGAGGCTGCTTCTCACGCTCCCCTCTCCATAGAGGCTGCTTCTCACGCTCCCCTCTCCATAGAGGCTGCTGCTCACCCCTCCACTCTCCACTCTCCATAGAGGCTGCTGCTCAACCCTTCCCTCTCCATAGAGGCTGCTGCTCACCCCTCCCCTCTCCATAGAGGCTCCTGCTCACCCCTCCACTCTCAATAGCGGCTGTTGCTTCCCCTCTCCATAGAGCTCCTGAAAGAAATGGTCTCTTCTCAATATTGTTGCTGCACCTCATCTGTATCACCTCCTACAAAGGAAAGCTACAGTATGTAAAAAATTCAGTCCCTACAACTAGTGCAAAAAATAAATTTTGATCTAAAAAGTTTTTTTTCAATCTATGTCATTTGCATAGTTTGTTCCTTGTTTAAAGATATCTAGCAAAAGCAAACAGGCAAAAGTAAGATAAGAAAGAACGCGCTTCACAGATTTTGATTCAGCTATATTGATAACATAGCAATTACACAATAGCCACCAAATTACTCTGGTAACAGCAACTCTAAACAGTGTAGCAGTAATTTATACATATGGCTTGTGTAGGCTTTTACCCGGATCCCGTAGCTTACATGTGTACATCATCACATATGGAGTTTCACAATCATTTGTTTCAAAGCTGAATAGAAAGTACAAAGGTGAATGGAGAAAAGAGGTACTGTAGGAAGATGGGAGAGGAGAATTGTGTAATGCCGACAATAGAAGCTTTAAAGGGGTTTGCCCATGAAAGAAAGTACTCAAATTTTAATCTCCTTGTGATGTTTACACAATACAGATCATTTTTAACCCCCTCACTTTACAGTTTTATTGATGTTTTAGCTCCTATCATTCAGTGATGGTCAGTGTAAGAATGTGGGTGGGGACTCTCTAAGCAGAGACTTCCTGATACCTCTGTGCTATGAGATGCTGTGTGCCCCCAATGTGCTTAGATTATCAGGGTACAGGGTCTATGTACACTTTTTTATTTAGCTTGTGGACATTTTTCTAGTATCTGACAATTAGAAAATAGAGATGAGACAGTTCAGAGATGATGAGATCCATGAGATGGATATCAAACACAATGACACTCTGCTAACTCACCTATAATACACACAGAGTCATCTCTGCTATATGTCTTTAACAGATAAAGACCTTATCTGTCTGTAACTTGTACAGTAAGTCTCTGCACGCTGATGCTTGCCAGCAGGAAGTGCCTTTGACTGAGCTGGTCTTGTAATGCAGGGGAGGAGGGACATGAGGCAGGGAGTACTGTAGTGTGCAGACAAGAGAAGCTATTCATAAGAAGAATCTGACCATAATCAGAAGATTTAAAGTTGTATCCAGGGGAAACCAAAATTGTATACACCAGGACTGATAGAGACAGGTTGGAATTATATCTGTGAAATGCTGTATTTTTGTTAATAACAGTGAATTCGAGAATGTGTTCTTTTTTTATCCTAAGTATATTTAAGATTTAAGCCTTCATGGGAATAAACCCTTAGGAATAAAATAATTGCAAAAGAAGAATGTAGACTAAAATTTACAATATTTACATCCTGAGCCACCTTGAAGCTTTGTTCATACAGGTCGTAAATGTTTACAACATAGAAATGTAGCAGTGTTTTTCTGTAAGTTGTCACAAACACTTAAATAGGGCAGTATTTTTGGTGGCACAACATAAGGTGTTAAAGCAAGAATAGCCTGTTATGGGGCAGGAATGCGGGATAGCCACAGCCGAATCTGCACAGAAGAGCATGGCACACACGTAGAAGTAATGTTTACTTTTTATTCAGTGCAAAGCATTCATATGATATTAGCCTTCACCATAATACATACATGTAAAGAGGTAAGTATAACAGATCAAATTAGATACGACGTTTCGGTCATGGTGACCTTAGTTAGATCTGGCCTGTAGTTAGAATAAGGCTATTGTGAGATAAACTCGAGTATAAGCCTAGTTTTTTAGCATAAATTTTTTTCTCAAAAACCCTAACTTGGCTTATACCCGAATCAAGAAAAAAAAATAGTCAAAACTCTCCTTTCCGACGTCACCCATAGGTCCTATGTTTGTTTCGATGCTCTTCGGGTCCCCTCGTGATGCCAGCAGCTCACAAACAATGACGTCGGCAAGCATCTGACATAATTCTGTATGCCGGCCGAGTGCGAAGACCCCAAGAGGAGCGGAAGAATCTGAAAAGGACAGAAGGACCCGAGGCCGCACCGGAGCATCGGAGACAGACTGGGCAGGCTGTATACTACATGGGGATGGCAGGCTATTCACCACATGGTCTGGCAGGCTATATTCTACAGGGTTTTGCTGGCTATATACTGGGAGGCTGTGAAAAATGCATTTCCCACCCTTGGCTTATACTTGAGTCAATAGGTTTTCCCAGTTTTTTGTGTTGAAATTAGGGTCTCGGTTTATACTCGGGTCAGCTTATACTCAAGTATATACGGTATATAAAGTAAAAATAAAGTGGTCAAAATAAAAAGTAAAGCTATCTTCCCAGCTAATGAAAGTATATTTATAAAAACATCCTAAGAGCAATATAGCAAAAGTTATAGAAGAGAGACTGACCATAGAAAGATAATAGACATTGAGCAAGGGTAAATCCAAAATGTTACATTTGTAGGGACAAGCAGAAGAGTAGGTAAGTAGGATGAATGAGAGTATTATGCAGAGTATTGGTGGGAGCAAATTATGTGGAGTATATCATAGGTGGGAGCAAATTATGCAGGGTATATCATTGGTGGGAGCAGGTAAGAAAGGGGGAGCGGTGGAGGCAAATAGAAATGTGGGAGAAACGATCTGACACAGGAGCTGAGCGGTGGTGGTGGGGAATCTATGGAGTAGATAAACTTACGTTACTCTGAGGTATGTCGGACCTGGTGAGGAGACAAGACGCGCTGTGGCTGCCAACATCGCGGTGCCGGAGATCTAGGGGAGGTGCAATGTCAAGGAGATAGGACGCTCTGTGGCAGTCCATGTGTGACGCAGAGGGGCAACATCATATGCAGAATTGTGCAGGTGGCTATGATTATTTGAAAACATCATAAATAAAGTGCCACTGGGTCAGGGTGGTGTGTTACGTCTTGGGCATAATTCAGAAGGCAGGAAGATAGTATATAGTATAAATGTGATATGAATGAAATATAGAGCAAGGAAGAAGTGGAGGACATATAGAACAATATGAGAAATGAAACAGGGAAGTAACGAAGGACTTGTAGGACAATATGAGATGGGCGTAAGATAAGACAGAGAATCTATAGAAAAGAACATATAGTTCATAATGATTGAAAGCATCATATGTATAAACTTATCATGGCTATGTGTACTTTTTACCATCTTAATGGTAAGATAACTCGTTTCTAGGAACTATTTTTTCTGGAAAGGAAAGAGAAAAAAAACAAAGGATTAGAATGGTATACAAAGCACAAAAAATATACTAATGCATATAATTGCATATCCCAGTGTTCGGTATACAACATTCCTAAAGGTTACATATTCTTTTTTTTTATCACTTTCTTTTTATTGTTTTAAAATTTAACAAACATATATGCAATTCCACACTTATACATTTATATTACAGTATTACATGTTGTCATCTTCTTATATTGTTGCAGCTAAACTATTGTGTACATCTTACATTATGCATTGTATAAGTATAGGCATACTAAAAAAAAGGAAAAAGAAAAAAAAATATTAAACCAAGTAGAACTAATAACAGTGCCTCTGTGTTCCTTTATGTTTTATGGTTATAGCCATGTAGCTCTTTGCATGTAAGAATCATAATGGATGGGCTGAAAGAAATTGAATCCAATCAGTCCATTTTGTTTTGAATGATTTGTTTGTACCTCTGTTGCTTGCTAATAATGATTCCATCTTAAAATTATTGTTTGTGTTCTGTAGTATTTCGTTGATGGTGGGTAATACTGGTGACTTCCAGTTTTTTGTGATTAGATTTCTAGTTGTGTTTAAGATATGGGAAATAATTGTTAGATGTGATAGCGGTACATCTTCAAGACCGAGGGATAATAAAGCAATACCGGGGTCCCAAGGCATAGGATATGGGACTGTTTCCCATAGTCGTTTTACTGGTCTGCATTCCCACTATATATGTAGTAAAGAACCTATAGCTTTGTTGCATCTCCAGCATATGTTTGATGTGTTAGGATACATTTTAGCTAGTCGGTATGGTGTTAGATACCATCTATACATCAATTTACACGCTGTTTCTTGGTGATTAATGCATTGAGACGTTTGAGTTGTGATGGAAAATGCATGTTCCCAAGTGGTAGTCTCATATATCGTATTTAGTTCTTTTTCCCACTTTTCCTGAAATGGATATTTATCCGGAAGATTAAGAAGTAATATTTCTCTATATCCTTTGCTTATGCATTTCTTTTTGATTTCTTTATTATGGAAGAATTCACCATATAGGGTTTTCTTTTTATTTGTTGAAATTCCTATATTTTGCAGGTATTCTCGCAACCTGAGATATTTATAAAAATCTGTTTTGGGGATATTGTATTTTTCTCTTATTTCTTGAAAAGGAAGTATAGAACCGTTAAAATAGATGTTGTCTATTTTAGTTATACCTGAAGTTATCCAATTAGTATAATCGATTTTGGGTAATAATCTCTGAATTGGTTCCATGGGAAGTTACAGTAGATTAAGTGGAATCAGGTCTCTGGTAGGCACATTTTTGTTCCATAAATTTAATCCTGCTTTAATGGTAGGGGAGGGGCATTTAGGGATTTTCTTGGTTACGGCTATTTGCCAAAGTAATGAATGTACACTCAACGGCCACTTTATTAGGTACACCATGCTAGTAATGGGCCTTTCGATGTTGCCCGTCCCACCTGCACAAGCCGTGTAGAGAAATCATCCGTTGCCCTGAACAACGCGTCTGCCAAGGTCCACCTGACACGCGACACATGGACGAGTGCTGCGGGAGGACTTATGCGCTGACGGGACATTGGGTAACTTGTGGAGGCTGCGACGCGTCTGACCCGGGCTGCTCCATAGCCACGCGAGGATTGCGGGGGCTACCGCGGTCAGGTTCAAGGCCGCTATGCCTCCAACTCCTCCATACCCTCTCATCTCCTCCTCCGAATTACCATCGTGGGACATGGCGCCTCAGGCGGTGCTCAAACTGTGAGCCTGGCGATAAAACGCACACCGCCCAACGAGCTGATTAAGGGCATTCACTGCGCCAGACTGATTGTGGTTGCACCGCTGAACCTGAAGCAGCGATGGTCTGTGTGTGACAAGGCCTAACCTGGTGCGGCTCTGGCAACTCGGCACGACTGACACATTGTGCCATGCCTGGTCCAATGGTAGTTCAACATAGTTCAGCGATTCCTCAAGACATACCCCAATCTGTTGATTTGGCTACGAAGGTGCGCCCATCTGTGCGCATTTCAGGAAGGTCCAGCACAGATGCTGCCACTCTCAGGGCCGGCAGCGCCGCCTCCAACTGCCCTCACCACTGTTGGCGACGTGCCCACGAGGGTGGAAGTTAACATTAACATAGTTACAGAGCGAGCGATTGGAGACTGCCAGACTCAACTTCCACAGAACTTGTACTCAGGTCAGTCAGTTTCTCAAGTCTACAATGACGAGTGGACGTGGATGTCTGATATTTGTCGGTGCTGTAACTTTGAGGAGTCAACACAGATGGTCAGTGGCGATGCAGCCATATCAGCTCACCTCTGGCTGGTTGGCCTGTTGAAAAACTCTGGTCAGCCGCATGAAGCTTTGCGCTCGTCACAAGAGACGGGGAAGAAGATTCCCTTGTTGATAGCCAAAGCACCTCAGGTTGTTTCTCAGGCATATCGGAGGAGGTGGGGAGGAAGAGAAGGAGAATGTTGGCGAGACAGAAACAAGAGGGGAACCATTGTTCAGTCCTTCCTGTTCACGCGTGTAATGGGCGAACGAACGACGCGGAGTTGAGGCAGGAGGAGGAGGACAATGGACGAGTCAGGCCGAGGGGGAGTGAATTTTTGGGTGGTCGGGCAGGCGTTCATGCTAGGTGCTATCCGGGACTCTCGCGTTCAAAGACATTTTTATTCCAGCACGATTATGGTGTTTGTTCCACTCTCCTGCGACCCACGGTACAAGAAAAATCTTGCCATCTCTCCTGGAGAGAGAACGGAGTGTGGAAAGGATGATTACCAGCAGGGCCTGGTGACAAGTGAAAGTATTTCCTTCTGACACGGCTAGTGCGGAGGGCGTACTTCTTTTTGTTCATTTCTTCTGTTTTTTTTTGTTGTTTTTTTTTTTTTTTTTTTTTTTTTTTTTTTTCTTTTTTTTCTTCTTTTTTTTCTTTTTTTTTTTTTGTTTTTTTTTCTTTTGTTTTTTTTTGTTTTTTTCTTTTTTGTTCTTTTTTTTTTTTTTTTTTTTTTTTATTTTTCACTGCGGGACAAGTAGCGAGGGAGGGTAGGCGCGCAGGCAGTTGTCCAGCCTGGTCGGGGTACGCTTTACAGGCCTTTGCCAGTTTTATGTCCACCCCGCAAGACACTGTCACCTGCCCGTCCGGCAGAGTGGGCTGATCTTTATAGACAGATGGGGGGGGAGACGTAGCGGACCATATCCATCGTCCTAAATGGATGACACAGGCTCCCTACAAATACTGGGTTTTCAAAGCTGGACGTGCCACCAAACTGGAGCTTGTGCTTGGAGGTTCTGCCCTGACCGCTAGATCTTGTCCCAAGGGGTTTCGTGCAGATGGTGGCATCATCCCCGATAAGCGTTACACGCCTGTCGACTGACAGCGCTGACAGGTGACGCTTATCAAGATGTATAAAAGCTGGATTTCTCCGATTTTTCATTCTCAAACAGGTGCAGAAGCCTAACTGAATAATGGATTGAATCCCCTCCTCAGTTTGTCCCTCCTTCTTCCTCCTCTTTGTACACTAAAGTATAGGACACTGGCTATCTGCCCAGGGCCACTGGCTCTAGCATAGTCTCTAGTATTTAATTTTTCTGGAGGGCCACTCCGTCCTCTGTTGTAAGCAATTTGTGGCGTGCCGCTACAGGCCACTCAATCTATTTAATTTTTCGGCGGACCACTACTGCTCCTTGTTTGAAAACTTTTGGGACTGCACATCAGGCACTACATATATTAATTTTTCTGGAGGACCAGCTACTGCTCCTTGGGTTGAAAAACTTTTTTTGGATGCCACATACGGCACTATCCCAACTGACATTGTCTCCATAGCAGCCTCCACACGCGTTTTTTAGCGCCTTAACACGTTGTCTCCCTGCTACTCACAAGTTCATCGCATAGCTTGCTCCAAAGTAGTCCATATTTTAGCTGCCTCATACATGGTCACCTTATCAAACGAGCTGTGTCAGGCAGAATTTGGGTTTGGGGAGTTAGCTAGAGAAGGAGCTGGATTGGTCGAAAAGCGTGCCTGCAGGGAGCGCCAGCTCCCATCCCAGTCCAATTAACATAGTTTCACTGCAAGCACCGTGAATATCTACTAGGTCACTGCCTCCTACTGGTCCCGTTATCAAAAACGAAGCTGTGTCCAGGCAGAATTTGGGTTGTTTTTATGCTCCACAATCAAACTTGTTAACTTTGCGCCACCCTGCTGTGTAATACACAAAATATACTGGCAAACTTTTATCATTTTACCAATATTATTTCAGCGCTTCTTGCGCATTTGTTACTTCCCTTACGCTCCATATCCTAAACTATAAGAACGCTACTACACTTGATTTATACAAAAAGGTTCCTTAGAAGTGCTGTTTGGGAGTAGCCTAGAGAGGGCTTGGGGGATTGGTGAAAAGTCGCCAGGTCAGAGGAGCGCCGCTCATCCCAAGATCCAATAAAAGTTTTTCACTGCAGCACGTTAATCTATACTGGTAATGCCTCCTTTACATGGTACCCTTATCAAAGAGCTGTGTCAGCGAATTTTGGGTGTTTTCATGGTTTCTTCATCAAATTGTCACGTTGTCGCCACCCTGCTGTGTAATCCACAAATTACTGGCAAACTTTTATCATTGCCGAATTATTTGAGCCGCTTTTGCTCATCCTTTGGTTACTCTCTGCCACCCATTGGTTTGATGCCTGATTCCATTTTGGGTATGTGCCATGCCACTCTTAGCCTGACCGTGCTGCCTGCCTGCTTCTGCATGCCGGTCTTAATAGTGTCGGGTAAATTTATTGTTTGATGTTTTAGATGCTATTCGCCTCATTTGGTCAATCTGTATGTAATGCTGGATTGCCCATATTTTGGCATAATGTGGGCTTTAAGAGCCCTCAGAGCATCACTGATGCTGCCCCTGCTGTTTCCTGTCCATTCGTGGTGTTTCCATCCTTGTTCTGAGGTTCCCCGGTGCTGGGCCAAGCTTCCGTGCAGATCCTGGTCCCCTGCAAAATGCGCGAGCTCCCATTGCCTTCAAGGGGTCGTTGCTTCGAGACGAGCACTCGAGCATCGGGAAAAGTTTGTCTCGAATAACGAGTACCAGAGCATTTTAGTGCTCGCTCATCTCTAATCTCCAGCATATGTTTGATGTGTTAGGATACATTTTAGCTAGTCGGTATTGTGTTAGATACTATCTATACAACAATTTACGCGCTGTTTCTTGGTGATTAATGCATTGAGGCGTTTGAGTTGTGATGGAAAATGCAAGTTCCCAAGTGGCAGTCTCATATATGGTGTTTAGTTCTTTTTTCCACTTTTCCTGAAATGGATGTTTATCCGGAAGATTAAGAAGTAATATTTCTCTATATCCTTTGCTTATGCCTTTCTTTTTTTATTTCTTTATTATGGAAGAATTCACCATATAGGGTTTTCTTTTTATTTGTTGTAATTCCTATATTTTGCAAGTATTCTCGCAACCTGAGATATTTATAAAAATCTGTTTTGGGGATATTGTACTTTTCTCCTATTTCTTGAAAAGGAAGTATAGAACCATTAAAATAGATGTTGTCTATTTTAGTTATACCTGAAGTTATCCAATTAGTATAATCGATTTTTGGTAATAATCTCTGAATTGGTTCCATGGGAAGTTCCAGTAGATTAAGTGGAATCAGGTCTCTGGTAGGCGCGTTTTTATTCCATAAGTTTAATCCTGCTTTAATGGTAGGGGAGGGGCATTTAGGGATTTTCTTGGTTACGGCTATTTGCCAAAGTAATGAATGTATATTTGATTGGAACAATAACTCCGTTTCTATTTTGACCCACTGTTTTGATAAATCATTATTCCACCAAGATTTTATTTGGTCCAATAGTGTTGCATGGTAATAAGCTTTAATGAATGGGCTATTCAGGCCTCCTTTATTAGGAGGAAGGTGTAATATTTTAGCTGCAATCCTAGCTTTCTGTGCTTTCCAAATGAATTTCTGTATAATTTGTTGTATGCGAGAAATTGTGTTTGATGGAATACTAATGGGTACATTTCTGAAAATTTAATCTTTTGGTAACTGATTTTTGTGGTGCTAAGTGTGGATATTCGTGTTTGTATATTTTTCTTGTTAGTTAATGTTGAATTTTGTGGGCATAGGAGTTTGGTTGGGTAGGTTACTGTTATCCTTAGGTATGCGCTCCCGCTGTCCTTCTTCCAACCATCACATAGTGTATATACGGAAGGTCATACATTAAAAAGAGGCAAAGTGTATGTGATGTAATAAGGATGGAGATGTGCATATAAAATTATGATTGGTCACAAATCAACATGCGGTTGCCTAAAAACATTTTCTACAAGGTTTATTCTTTTATAGGTATAGTGTGAAGATCCAATTAGATTATCCCGTGTTTTATAGTGCCAAAATAGTACAAAATAGTATGTAGTCTCTCCATGATGAACCAGGAACTAGTTCAGTAGGTTGTTACAGCATCAGCTTGAAACTCTCCAATGAATAGTGTCAACAATTGTAGTACCTACTGATTTATATAGAGTCTTGCAGTGTGCACAATAATGGATGACACAAGGCACGTCTTAAAACCCTCAAATCGTCATGAGTCTGTCAAGTTTGCAGAGCCGTAGATAGAAAGACCCAATGATGTAGGACTGTCAGACAATAAGTAAAAAAACACAATGGAAAAGAAAGGGTGAAAAGAGGGGTTTTTAAAGCCCCGGGTGCCAGCCCGTGGTCGGGGAGTCAGAGAAGGGGCAAAGATCAGGTTATCATTTAAGACTATGATGGCGTTCAATGTTTTGAGAGTCACAAATCATTCGTCTCACAGTTGCAGCCAGCACTCGCGACTACAGCGGCCTCCTCTGAGGTGCCTTCAATGTGATCTATGCCGCAAACGCGAAGATGTGGGGGATTAGAATCTATGGATTCCCTGAAATGTCTTAGCGCACCGGGGTCCATCAGTACAGAATTCAGGCATTGTTGCTCGCCCAATATCTCGATACATGCTCACGTACCGGATCTTAAATCCCTAGTAGTGGTCATACAATGTAAATCATGCCACAAGGGAATGTGGCATATCCTACCTGCCTTGTGTTGCAGGAGAGTGTGTGCTGGGTAATGGTTGTATTACCTTTTGGCACCCGAAGTCCAGAAAGTTCTAGGTTTGAATCGATGTGGGGCAAGGCTAACAATGCCGCAGGTTTACCCCATTGGGACCTCGCGTTGTCCAAAAAGAGTTGAGGCTCTTTCTTCAATGGTGGCTCTTAACTCGCGTGTCCTAAATCTTCGCTCTACGGGCTGCTACCCTGGGGTGCATTAGGGATTTCTACTCTGTTATGTATCGGATCGATCTTAATAGGGGCACAAGACGTTCTAGCAATCTCTCTACAGGGGTGCACTGGAGTGAATTTGTTATGTACTCACTTTTGATTTTTATTTGTTGTTTTTCTCTGAGCAATAATAGTTGGATTATAGGTGCGATTTACCCACGGCCCCCCCTTGTGGTAGGATTTCTTAAGGCAGCTCTAGGCTATAACCACGATTGTGAACTGTCCTAAGTTCTCGAAGCACGTGTTGCAAACGCTGTCATACTGCTGAACAGATTCTTCTCATGCGTAAAATATGTCCTGTTGGAAACTGCTCGTATAATGGTTGGTGGGTGGGAGGAGAGAGCATGAGAGTAGGCATTAACAGCCGTTATTTTCTGTAAAACATCCGATTGGAGGTCTACCGATCCCGTCTGTTTTCTAGTAATTGACATCCAGGAAATCTACTTATTGGAGTCACACTATATGTGAGTTTGAATATACATCATTGAATTTAACCTCTGAGACAATAGTAGCCAGCTGCGCTGGGGTCGTTCCCCTCCAGACGTCAGGATGTCGTCGATGTACCGCGCCCAAAATATGACCCGAGGTCCATCTCGACATACCCCGACGCGCCGTAGCGAGAGTCCCTCTCCACAGCCACAGGAACAAATTGGCATATGGGGGGCACATGCACCCCCATCGACGTTCCCTGGATGTGTAGGAGAAGGATCCCAAACCACAAAATGTTGTGGTAAGACGAAACGAATTCCAGCAGCGTGATATACCAAATTTTTCAGGACCATCCCCCAAAGATGTCGGCTACTCAAAGAAAAATTTGCACCCAGGCCCTTTAGGCAGCTTCGCAATGTTTAATGCTGCTGTAAACGATTCCACATCTAGAGTGGCAAGACATCCTCCTAACATTGTAACTTCAAGTTTTTGTAAGATGGTTGACGGATCCCTCACACACTGAGGTAGGTCTAACATTCAGCTATACTCCTTTAAGTGGTAGTCGACATAAATTTCCGACATTTTCCAGTTAAACCAACATGCCCCGAAACATTATCAGGCGACCTGGGCGGGCAGCCTAGGAGTTGTATGCACACTTTGGGAGTAGGTACAGAGTGGGTGTGTTTACATGGTAACTTAAACAAAATAGTGCATGTCAGCACTTCTTCGAGATCACTTTATTTTGATGGCTCTGCTTGTAAAAGGAGTTTAATCTACCCACAAAGTGTTAGCTGGTGGTTTTATCCGTCAACTTCTGATAACAAGGGTTTACTTTAGATGCCTTGGGCTTCAGCTTCGCCTACATATGTCTTTCGGCATAAGTACGATAGTGCACCCTTGTCCAGCTATTATAATACATCATCCAATACCCTAAGCATGTTTTAGCGTTTCCGGCATCGCGAGGAGTTGAATTGCTCATGATGTATATTCGCGGAATTTTCTCAAATCATGAGACACTAGTTCACAGAATAGTTCAATGTTAGGAGAGGCGGAATAACGGGGGAAACCTCCGAGACCTAGGGCGAATACAATGCCGGATCTTAATTGTGTTGCATTGAGCGCTTAGATTTCTAGATTTTTAGCGCTACAGCCTAACAGAACTGGTTCGCAACTGAGACTACAGGAGCCTTGTACACATTGATTTATTGAGCTAGATTGGACATGTTTACATTCGCCAGGTGCAGTTATACAGGGTCGCCATAGACCGCACTAGGCATCATCACGTCAGAAAGTTTGCTTCTTCTATATATAAACCGGAGCTAAAAACCATATAAGGTTGTTGGAAAGCATGTTGGGTGTGTTTTTGATGCGACCCTGCCTAGAAGACTGACGTTAAATGTGAAAATATGATCTGAGTGAAGCACAAAAAGGGGAATAAAGGGGAGTCCAACCTGTTCCTACCTCAATTTTTTTTAAGCAGTGAATACTTAAAAATTTCTTGGGATTTGGTTTTGCCTATCTTTAGCCAATGTCTTTCATTGTCTTATTGGTGTTCTGATTTCCCATTTTACAGATTTGGTACAAATTTTGTACGTATCGGAACGCTTCAAGGTGACCCGTAGATTTATATTTTATGAAGTGCCTCTTTTTCATTTAATTGCCCCTTTTAACGTTAGCCTGAAACATGCGGGGTGTATTTAGCTTGGTACTATACTTGTACATGTTGGAAATAATATTAGAAAATATAAAAAAACCAGGATAGATTTGAATTGATGCCGACATACAAAGATCACATACTAAGATCTCACGAGTTCTCAGGGTGGAAAACATTGATTGGCTATCACAAACACACATCAGGTAAGTAAGGAAGTGACACCAAGATGATATGGTGCTAATGCAATATGTAAATATAGCAGAGCTATTACAGTAATAAAGTATATATATTAAAAATGCTTACACAAAGAAGAGACAAAATATTGTCACCAAAGGAAAAAGAGCAATAAAACCATGTTTGCTGGCATACAATATTGGAATCACTATAGGACTGGTGACAGCAGACATTACAAATCTACTACTTAGCAGAAATAAGCTGTTTTTTGATCTGAATCCCGTGGCTTGCCTAGTGGTCGTCAGTCTCCTTAGCCTGCAAGACAAAGAACTGGACAGACCGTTTGCTACTGTTTGTGCGCCATGTGTAACAGCTAAGGGTATGTTCAGGCTCGGGTTGACTGGATACCATGGAGCATGCAGACAATAACCACTACCTAGGACCAGAGTCTAAGTGGTACCCGGTTTTCACCAGAGCCCGCCGCAAAGAGCGGGGTTGGACTGCTCGGCGCATGCGGTTGGCGGGTGAGGTACATACCAGGTCGATTGCCACAGGAAGTGACTGTCTGCAGTGGTGGCCAAGCGGTAAGGGTACAGAATACGGCAGACAATCATTGTAGTAAGGGTTCAGTGCCACAGGTCAGGGCAGCAGAGGCAATCATAAGTCCATCCAGGGTCAGATGGGTACAGGAACACCGGCACACAGCGGACAGCCAGCACAGAGGACCATGGACACACAGGAACACGGAGGCGATCAGGTTAGACACACGGCAACAGGAGGGATATGGAATGCGGGAGACACTGGAACGAAGGAGTAGCGGAACGACAGGAGACACTGCGCCGGTGGAGAACTGAACGAATGTGAAATGCTATGTAGCTTCTCTATGTTTGAGGAACAAAGATTCTGGCAAAGCAGATAAGAAGGCTGCTGGATATTTAAAGGGGCAAGGATCAGTCCAGCGCACAATCAACCCTAGAGGGGGTATGCGCGCCGCGCGAACTTCGCGAACGGGGGAAGTGAGCTGTGCGTGGACACCCGTGGCGCGGCCTGGGGGACCATGGTGAGCGCCGCACTCGTGATATGGGTCGCAGGACCACCATGACAGGTTACATTCAGATGTTATGCTCCTAACCACCCCTCTCAGTACGAGGTTGCTTCTCACGCCCCTCTCCATAGAGGATGTTTCACTCCCTCTCATCATAGAGACTGCTGCTCACCCCTCATCTCCAATCTCCATAGAGGGCTCTGACGCTCACCACTCCCTCGCCATAGAGGCGGCTGGCTAGACCCTCCCTCTCATCATAGGACTACATGCTCACCCCTCCACTTCAATAGCGGCTGTTGCTTCCCTTCCAAGAGCTCCTGAGAAAAGAAATGGTCTCTCTTCAATATTGTTAGCGCAATCAATCTGTATCACTCCTACAAGGAAAGCTACGAGATAAAAAATTCAGTACCCTACAACTAGTGCAAAAATAAATTTGATCTAAAAAGTTTTTTTCAATCTAGTCATTGCATAGTTTGTTCCTTGTTTAAAGATATCTAGCAAAAGAAACAGGCCAAAAGTAAGCTAAGAAGAACGCGTTCACAGATTTTGATTCAGCTGTATTGATAACATAGCAAGACACATAGCCACCAAATTACTATACGGTAACAGCAACTCTAAACAGTGTAGCAGTAATTTTATACATATGGCTTGTGTAGGCTTTACCGGATCCGTTAGCTTACATGTGTACATCATCACATAGGAGTTTCACAATCATTGTTACAAAGCTGATAGAAAGTAAACAAAGGTGAATGGAGAAAAGAGGTACGGTAGGAAGATGGGAGAGGAGAATTGTGTAATGCCGACAATAGAAGCTTAAAGGCGGTTGCCCATGAAAGAAAGAGTACTCAAATTTTAATCTCCTTGTGAGTTTACACAATACAGATAATTTAACCCCTCATTTACAGTGTTTATTGATGTTTAGCTCCGATAACTCAGTGATGGTCTGTTGTAAGAATGTGGGTGGGGACCTCTCTAAGCAGAGACTTCATGTACCTCTGTGCTATGAGATGGCTGGTGTGCCCCCAATGTGCTTAGATTATCAGGGGGTACAGGGTCTATGTACACTTTTTTATTAGCTTTTGTGGACATTTTTCTCTAGTATCTGACAATTAGAAAATAGAGTGAGACAGTTCACGAGATGATGAGATCATGGAGACGGGCTATCACACAATGACACTCTGCTAATACTATAATACACACAGGAGTATCATGCTATATGTCTTTAACAGATAAAGACCGTATCTGTCTGTAACTTGTACAGTAAGCTCTGCACGCTGATGATTGCCAGCAGGAAGTGCCTTGGACTGAGCTGGCGCTTGTAATGCAGGGGAGGAGGACAGGAGGCAGAGAGTACTGTAGTGTGCATATAAGAGAAGCTATCATAAGAAGAATTGACCATAATCAGAAATTTTTAAAGTTGTATCCAGGGGGCCAACCAAATGTATACACAGGACTGATGAGACAGGTTGGAATTATATCTATGAAATGCTGATTTTGATAAAACAGTGGAATTCGAGAATGTGTTCTTTTTTATCTACGTAAGATTTAGATTTAAGCCTTCATGGGAAATAAATCCCTTAGGAATAAAATATGCAACAAGAGAAGTAGACTAAAATTTACAAATTTACATCCTGAGCCACTTGAAGCTTTGTTCAACAGGTCGTAATGTTACAACATAGAAATGTAGCAGTGTTTTCTGTAAGTTGTCACAAACACTTAAAAGGGCAGTATTTTGGTGGCACACACATAAGGTGTTTAAAGCAAGGAATAGCCTGTATGGGGAGGAATGCGGGATAGCACAGCCGAATCGCACAGAGAGGCATGGACACACACGTTAGAAGTAATGTTACTTTTATTCAGTGGCAAAGCATTCTCATATGATATTAGCCTTCACCATAATACATACATGTTAACGAGTAAGTATAAACAGATCAAATTGAGAACGACGTTTCGGTCATGGTGACTTGTTAGATCGGCCGTAGTTAGATAAGGCTATAGGTGAGATAAAACTCGAGGATAAGCCTAGTTTCAAAAAAGCCATAATTTTTCAAAAACCCTAACGGCTTATACCCGAATCAAGAGAAAAAAAATAGTCAAAACTCTCCTTTCCGACGTCACCATAGGTCCTATGTTGTTTCGATGCTCTTGGTCCCCTCGTGATGCCAGCAGCTCACAACAATGACGTCGGCAAGCATCTGACATAATTCTGCTCTGCCGAAGGTGTGAAGACCCAAAGGAGCGAGGAGGAAGAATCTGAAAAAGGACAGGAAGGACCCGAGGCAGCACCGAACATCGGAGAACAGACTGGGAGGATGTATACTACATGGGATGGCAGGGCTATTCACCACATGGTCTGGCAGGCTATTATTTACAGGGATTTGCTAGGATATACTGGGAGCTGTGAAAAATGCATTCCCACCCTTGGTTAACTTGAGTCAATAGGTTTTCCCAGTTTGTGTGTGAAATTAGGGTCTCGTTTTATACTCGGGTCAGCTTATTACCAAGTATATACGGTATAAAAGAGTTAAAATAAGTGGTCAAAATAAAAAGTAAAGCTATCTTCCCAGCTAATGAACGTATTTATAAAAAATCCTAAGCGCAATATAGCAAAAGTATAGAAGAGAGACTGACCATAGAAGATAATAGACATTGAGCAAGTGGTAAATCCAAAATGTTACATTTGTAGGGACAAGAAGAAGAGTAGGTAAGTAGGATGAATGAGGAGTATTATGCAGAGTAGTGGGGGAGCACAATTATGGGGAGTAATCATAGGTGGGAGCAAATTATGCAGGGTATATCATTGGGGGAAGCAGAAGTAAGAAAGTGGGAGCGGTGGAGGCAAATAGAAATGTGGGAGAAAACGATCTGACACAGGAGATGAGGGGTGGTGTGGGGGAAACGATGAGGGTAGATAACTTACGTTACTTTGAGAGTATGTCGGACCTGGTGAGGAGACAAGACGCGTTGTGGCTGCCAACATCGGCGAGTGCCGGAGATATAGGGGAGGTGCAATGTCAAGAGATAGGACGCTCTGTGCAGGTCCAGTGTGACGCAGAGGGGAACATCATATGCAGGAATTGTTGCAGGTGGCTATGATTATTGAAAACATCATAAATAAGTGCCATGGGTCAGGGTGTGTGTTACGCTTGGCATAATTCAGAGCAGGAAGATAGTATATAGTTAAATGTGATATGAATGAAATATAGAGCAAGGAAGAAGTGGAGGACATATAGAACAATATGAGAAAATGAAAAAGGGAAGAAGTAAAGTAAGACGGGACTTGTAGGACAATGATGAGATGGGCGTCGTAGATAAGACAGAGAATCATAGAAAAGAACATATAGGTCATAATGATTGAATGAAAGCATCATATGTATAAAACTATCATGGACTATGTGTACTTTTACCATCTTAATGGTAAGATAACTCGTTTCTAGGAACTATTTTTCTGGAAAGGAAAGAGAAAAAAAACAAAGGATTAGTGGATACCAAAGCACAAAAAATATACTAATGCATATAATTGCATATCCAGTGTTGAGTATACAACATTCCTAAAGGTTACATATTCTTTTTTTTTATCACTTTTTTTATTGTTTTAAAATTAACAAATAATGCAATTCACACTTTATACATTTATATTACAGTATTACATTTGTCATCTTTATATTGTTGCAGCTAAACTATTGTGTACATCTTAATTATGCATTGTATAAGTATAGGCATACTAAAAAAAAGAAAAGAAAAAAAATATTAAACCAAGTAGAAACTAATAACGTTGCCTCTGTGTTCCTTTATTGTTTATGGTTATAGCCATGTAGCTCTTTGCATGTAAGAATCATAATGGATGGGCTGAAAGAAAGAAATGATCCAAGTCCATTTGTTTCAAATGATGTCTTGTACCTCTGTGCTTGCTAATAAAGATTCCATCTTAAAATTATTGTTTGTGTTCTGTTCGTGTGGGGTAATACTGGTGACTTCCAGTTTTTGCGATAGATTTTAGTTTGTGTTAAGATATGGGAATAATGTAGATGTGATACGCGGTACATCTTCGAGACCGAGAGGGATAATAAAGCAATACGGGGTGGTCCCAAGGGGATAGGATATGGGACTGTTTCCATAGTCGTTTTACTGGTGCATTCCACCATATATGTAGTAAAGAACCTATAGCTTGTGCCTTCTCCAGCATATGTTTGTGGTTAGGATACATTTCTTGCTCGGGGTATTGGTGTTAGATAACCATTATACATCAATTATGCGCTGCTTTTGGTGATGAATGCATTGAGACGTTTGAGTTGTGATGGAAAATGCCATGTTCCCAAGTGGTAGTCTCACATATCGTGTTAGTTCTTTTTCCAACTTTCTGACTGGATGTTATACGGAAGATTAAGAAGTAATATTTTCTATATCCTTGCTTATGCCTTTTTTTTGATTTCTTTAGTATGGAAGAATCAACCATATAGGGTTTTTTTTTATTTTGTGAAATCTATATTTGCAAGTATTCTCGCAACCCGGATATTATAAAAATCTGTTTTGGGGATCTTGTATTTTCTCTTAGTTCTTGACAAGGAAGTAAGAACACCGTTAAAATAGATGTTGTTATTTAGTTATCCCTGAAAGTATCCAATTAGTATAATCGATTTGGGTAATAATCTTGAATTGGTTCCATGGGAAGTTCCAGTAGATTAAGTGGAATTAGGTTCTGTAGGCGCGTTTTGTTCTAAGTTTTAATCCTGCTTTAATGGTGGGGAGGGGCATTTAGGGATTTTCTTGGTTACGGCTATTTGCCAAAGTAATGAATGTACACTCACCAGCCACTTTATTAGGTACACCATGCTAGTAACGGGTTGGACCCCCTTTTGCCTTCAGAACTGCCTCAATTTCGTGGAAGATGCAACAAGGTGCTGTGAGCATTCCTCAGAGATTTGGTCCAATTGACATGATGGCATCACACAGTTGCCGCAGATTGTCGTGGCTGCACTCATGATACGCATCTCCCGTTCACCACATCCAAAGATGCTTATTGATTGAGATCTGGTGACTGTGGAGGCCATTTGAGTACAGTGAACTCATTGGCATGTTCAGAAGAAACCAGTCGAGATGATTCCAGCTTTATGACATGGCGCATATCCTGCTGAAAGAAGTAGCATCAGATGTTGGGGACATTGTGGTCAAAAGGATGGACAGTCAGCAACAATAATCAGGTAGGCTGTGGCAATTGCTGACAACGAGGCTCACAATGGACAGGGGCCAAAGAGTGCCAAGAAAATATTCCCCACACCATGATACCACCACCACCAGCCTGAACATGATACAAGGCAGGATGATCCATGCTTTCGTTGTTGACGCCACAATTCTGACCCTACCATCCGAATGTTGCAGCAGAGAATCGAGACTCATCAGACCAGGCAACGTTTTCCATCTTCTACGGCCAATTTCGATGAGCTTGTGCAAAATGTAGCTTCAGTTTCCTGTTCTAGCTGAAAGGGTGACTCCGGTGTGGTCTCGCTGCTGTAGCCCATCTGCCTCAAAGTTCAGATCGTAGTTCAGAGATGCTCTTCTGCCCCTTGGTTGTAACGGGTGGCGATTGAGTCATCAGCTCGAACCAGTCTGCCCATTCTCCTATGACCTCTGGCAATCAACAAGGCATTTCCGGCCAAGAACTGGCCGCTCACTGGATGGGTTTTTTCTTTTGGACCATTCTCTGTAAACCCTAGAGATGTGTGTGAATGAAAATCCAGTAGATCAGTAAGTCTGAAATGCTCAGACCAGCCCTTCTGGTACAACAACATGCACGTTCAAAGGCACTCAAATCACCTTCTTCCCCTATACGATGCTCGGTTTGAAATGCAGGAGATTGTCTTGACCATGTCTACATGCCTAAATGCACTGAGTTGCCGCCAGTGATTAGCGGATTAGAAATTAAGGGGTAACGAGCAGTGGACAGGGTACCTAATAAGTGGCCGGTGAGTGTATATTTGATTGGAACAATAACTTCCGTTCTTTTTGACCCACTGTTTGATAAATCATTATTCCACCAAGATTTATTTGGTCCAATAGGTGTGCATGGTAATAAGCTTTAATGAATGGGCTATTCAGGCCTCCTTATTAGGAGGAAGGTATTATATTTAAGCTGCAATCTCTGCTTTCTGTACTTTCCAAATGAATTTCTGTATAATTGTTTGTATGCGAAATTGTGTGTGAGGATACTAATGGGTACTTTCTGACAAAAATCTATATATTCTTGGGGTACTAAGATAGTGGATATTGAAAATGTTTGTATATTTCGTAATTGGTTAGTTAATGTTGAATAATTTGTTGGCATAAGGAGTTTGGTTGGGTAGGTTAATGTAATACCTAGGTATGCGATTTTTCCTTCTGTCCAAACAAATGCAAATTTTTCCTCTAACTCTTTTTGTATATTTGGGGGAATGCCCATGTTCAGGATTAAGGATTTAGATTTGTTAATTTTATAGTAGCTTATAGAGCTGAAGTTTTCAAGAATTTTATTTAGTTGGGGTAAGGTATTTTCTGCGGAGGTTAGGCAAATAATCACGTCATCTGCGAAGAGACCGATTCTATGGTCTGTCTCTCCTATCTGAATGCCCTTAATATGTGGGGGGTTCCTTATGTGTTGTGCTAATGGTTCCATTAATAATGTGAAAATTAATGGTGAGAGGGGACATCCCTGTCGGGTTCCATTAGTTATTGTAAAGTAATTAGAGATGGATCCAGATGTATATGTTCTTGCTGTTGGGTTTTTGTATAGTGCTAATATTAGTGTAATTAGTGGTGGTGGTAGTTTGAATTCTTTGAGAACTTCCTCCATATATTTCCAGTTAACTCTATCGAACGCCTTCTCCGCATCCAGAGTCAGGAGCAGAGAAGGCGTTAGATTTGCTTCAGCTTTGGATATTAGATTAATGAAACGTCTGGTGGCATCTAATGTTTGACGTCCTTTCACAAATCCCACTTGGTCATGATGGACCAATTCAGGGATAATATCTGATAGTCTATTGGCGATAATTTTCGAGTATATCTTTAGGTCCGAGTTTAGTAAAGATATTGGCCTAAAGTTTGCAGGGCTATCTGGTGACTTCCCTGGTTTGGGTAATGTAATTAATACTGCTTCTAGCATCTCTTTAGGGAATTGTTGGGTTTGGAAGACGCTGTTGAATACTTTAGTAAGGTGTGGAGTAAGTTGTTTATGGAATTTTTTATAAAAATTGTTAGTGAGCCCTTCCTGGACCAGGGGATTGAAGTTTTTAATGAGTAGTTTCCTCCTTGTAATTTCCCGTTATGTAACGGGGTTAGTTAGATCAAATTTTGTTTCATGTTTTCTAGCCTAAACTAGACCTGAAAAAGACTCACACTTCTTTGTGCGGTATCAGTGTGGGAAGTCCTATCTGGTGTTAAAAAAGATTAATGTCGTCTTCCTTTGGTTGTGGGTAGGAGATGAGCGAGGCACTAAAATGGGCTCGGGTACCTCGTTATTTCGAGCGAAGCTTTTCCCGAGGCTCGACGTGCTCGTTTCGAGTAACGGCCCACAATTGAAGTCAATGGAGACTACGAGCAAGTTTTCAAGGGAGCCAACCGTAGCTGCTGTTTACTGTGCTCTGCACATTGAAGCTTGGCCAAACCCTGGGAATCCCAAAAAGATGGAACACCACGAAATGGACGGAAACAAACAGCAGGGGCAGCATGCATGGAGGCCTCTGATGCCTGCTTAAATTCGCACCATTATCCAAAATTTGGCAACAGCAATGGCCATGTAACGAGTTGACCGAGCTGTGAGGTCAGATAGTCCTCTTCAACCATCCAATATTGACCCGACACTATAGGGAACGGCATGCAGGCATCGGCACACGGCAGGCTAGATAGTTGCATGTGCCGACCTACTATCCTAAACTGGACTCAGGCTATCAAAACCATGGGTGGGGGGCCAGAGGAGAAACCAAAGGCAGGTTGAGCTAAGAAGAGCTTTCAACTAATCGTCATACATGATAAAAGTGCCAGGATATTGTTGGTGGGATGTACCAGCATGGTGGCGACAATTTAACATGAAGCCATGTAACACAATCCCAAAATTCGCCTGCACAGCTCGTTTGGAGAAGGCGCAAGGTATGGAGGCAGTGATACTAGTATTTAGATTTAAAGTTGCATGCATTTAAAACTATGTTGTTGGATCTGGCATGGAGCTGGCGCTCCGCCTGCCAGCAGAAGGCGAGCTTTCGCCATCCAAGCCACCGGTCTCTTAGGCTAACTACTCCCCAAACAGCACATTCCTAAACCTTTTTGTATTTAAGATCCAAGGTGGTCGTGCGGTCTTAGAAGTTTGGGATATCGCGGTGGAGTGGGAATGTAACCTCTGCGCAAGAAGCGCTGAGAATAATATCCGTAATGAACAAAATTTTTCCACTATACTTTTGTGGCTTACACAGCACGGTGGCTGACAAAGTTAACAAGTTTTGATGGTGGAATGCCCTGTTAATAGCGTCTTGGCGGTGTGGCCTTTTATCACCTAGGCTCAGCTTTGAGCACTCGCCTCTGTGCGTCGTTAGGGGCAGACTTCACTGCTGCTGTGCCTAGAGCTACCTGACTGATGGCTCCATGCCTCACTGAAGTTAATAGTCGGGATGAGGAGGTTGACGGAGGGGGTGGGAGGAGAGGGATGCTAGTAGGGCCTTAAACACACTGGACCGAGGTACGGCCCCCTCAATCCTCTGCGTCCGCAGTAAATATGAGACGCCCCAGGGTCGACTCGGTCCCAGCCTGCACCAATTAATTTAGTAGGCGTCTTATAGAAGTTTGGAATATGGCGTGGTGAGGGGAATGGTAAACAGATGCCAAGAATCGCTTGAAATGAAGAGTCCTTTAAGGATAAAAGTTTGCCAGTATTATTTGAGGATTACACAACAGGTCGTTGAGACAATTTAACAAGACTTTGTTGTGAAGTCCATGGAAACAACCCAAAATGTCGGCCTGACACGCAGTTTGATAAGGCGGACCATGTATGGATGTGAAACTTAGTATAATTTAAGGTGCGAGCGTTTAAACTATTTAGTTCGTGATGATAAAGAGGGAAGGATAATTGGAGTAAGTTGTTTATGGAATTTTTTATAAAAATTGTTAGTGAGCCTGTCTGGACCTGGGGATTTGTTAAGTTTTAATGATAGTATTACTTCTGTAATTTCCTCTTCTGTAAAGGGGTTAGTTAATATTGTTTCATGTTTCTGAGTCATTGTGGGAAGTCTATCTTGTTTTAAAAAAGATTTAATGTCGTCTTCATTTGGTTGTGGGTAGAGATGAGCGAGCACTAAAATGCTCGGGTACTCGTTATTCGAGACGAACTTTTCCCGATGCTCGAGTGCTCGTTTCGAGTAACGGCCCACAATTGAAGTCAATGGAGACTACGAGCAAGTTTTCAAGGGAGCCAACCGTAGCTGCTGTTTACTGTGCTCTGCACATTGAAGCTTGGCCAAACCCTGGGAATCCCAAAAAGATGGAACACCACGAAATGGACGGAAACAAACAGCAGGGGCAGCATGCATGGAGGCCTCTGATGCCTGCTTAAATTCGCACCATTATCCAAAATTTGGCAACAGCAATGGCCATGTAACGAGTTGACCGAGCTGTGAGGTCAGATAGTCCTCTTCAACCATCCAATATTGACCCGACACTATAGGGAACGGCATGCAGGCATCGGCACACGGCAGGCTAGATAGTTGCATGTGCCGACCTACTATCCTAAACTGGACTCAGGCTATCAAAACCATGGGTGGGGGGCCAGAGGAGAAACCAAAGGCAGGTTGAGCTAAGAAGAGCTTTCAACTAATCGTCATACATGATAAAAGTGCCAGGATATTGTTGGTGGGATGTACCAGCATGGTGGCGACAATTTAACATGAAGCCATGAAAACAACCCAAAATTCTGCCTGACACAGCACGTTTGATAAGGCGGCCATGTATGGAGGAAGTGAACTAGTAGTAGATTAAAGGTGCTGCAGTTAAAACTATGTTAGTTGGTTCTTGGCATGGAGCTGGCGCTCCGCTGCCAGGCGAGCTTTCGCCAATCCAAGCCCCTGTCTCTAGGCTACTCCCCAAACAGCACTTCTAAGAACCTTTTGTATAAGATCAAGTGTAGTAGCGTTCTTATAAGTTTAGGATATGGCGGGTGAGGGGAATGTAAACAGATGCGCAAGAAGCGCTGAAATAATATCCGTAAATGGTAAAAGTTTGCCAGTGTATTTTGTGGATAACACAGCAGGGTGGGGGGGGGGGAGAGTAACTGAGGGGGTCAAATTCTGACCAAAATAAGTAAGCAGAAGGAGCATACACAGCATCACATACAGCAGGCAGCAGCATACACACAGCATCACATGCACACAGCATATACATGCAGCATACACACAGCATCACATACAGCATCATACACATACAGCATATACATACAGCAGGCTGCAGCATCACATACAGCAGGCCCCAGCATCACATACAGCAGGCCGCAGCGTCACATACAGCAGGCCGCAGCGTCACATACAGCAGACCGCAGCGTCACATACAGCACGCCGCAGCATACACAGCATCATACACACACAGCATATACATGCAGCATACACACAGCATCACATACAGCAGGCAGCAGCATACACAGCATCACACACATGAGGAAGCAGCATACACAGCACCATATACACACAGCATATACATCAGGGGCGCACCTACCATGAGGCGAGTTGAGAAACTCACCTCAGGCGGCGCCTCCTGGTGGACGGTGGGGGCGGCATAAGGAGGTCACTTACTCCCAAGACGGCTCCATCCCCGGCCACTTGGGCTGCCCCTTCTGTATGCAGCCGCCTTCCGACCTGCTTCTCTTGGACCCCCGGCCCGCCTCTCACGTCCGCGGCCCACCTCTCTCATTCATCGCCCGCCTCTCACATCTGCCCAACCCTCATCTCCCATCCGAGTCCTGCCACAGCCGTCCGCGGCCCTCCCACCTCAGCCGTCCGCGGCCCTCCCACCTCAGCCGTCCGCGGCCCTCCCGCCTCAGCCGTCCGCGGCCCTCCCTGTCAGGGTCATTTATTGCATGTTTTAGATGCTATCTAGCTTCATTCTGTCACTCTGTCATGGCCATGCTGTTGCCCATAATTTTGGCATAATGGCGAATAACGAGTACCCGAGCATTTTAGTGCTCGCTCATCTCTAGTTATAATCTTTGCTATAAACTTGCACAATAAAGCATTGTGATGTTTTTTTTTTATTTTATCAATGATTGAAACTACAGAAACTGTCAGGGAGATTTCTGGTTCCACAGATTGACCGTTCTCATAGTAAAAAAGCCCTGTTGCCTCCGGTGATTAAACCTTGATTTCTCCAAAGGGAGACATTGCCCCCTCGTCTTTTGATTTGATTTAATCTGAAACAACTTACCATCATATTTTTTGTATGGACCATTCATATATTTAAATGAATTAATCATGTTCCCTTGTAGTTGTCTCTTTTCCAGACTAAATAAATCAAGTTGTTTTAATCTTTCCTCATAACTAAGACCTTCCATACCCCTTATCATTTTTGTGGCTCTACATTGAACCCACTCCAGCTCCTGCATCCTTTTTATGGAGCGGTACCCAGAACTGGACAGCATATTCCAGGTGAGGCCGAACCAATGCCTTGTACAGTGGTAATATTACATCCCTATCACGAGAGTCCATACCACTTTTGATACATGACAAGATCCTACTGGCTTTAGAGGCAGCTGATTGACATTGCATGCTGTTATTCAATTTATGATCTACTAGTACCCCCAGGTCCTTCTCAACAAGGGACTCTCCCAGATTCACTCCCCCAAGGACATATTTTGCCTTTGGATTATTAGCCCCCAGGTGCATAACCT
This sequence comes from Engystomops pustulosus, assembly GCA_019512145.1. Taxonomy (NCBI): domain Eukaryota; kingdom Metazoa; phylum Chordata; class Amphibia; order Anura; family Leptodactylidae; genus Engystomops; species Engystomops pustulosus. Next base: position 28,422,823 of record CM033651.1, read on the forward strand.
ATCCACATTAAACCTCATTTGCCAAGTGGATGACCAAACATGCAGTTTGTCCAAGTCACCCTATGAACATCCTCCGTGGACTGGTGTCATCTGCAAAAATAGACTGGTGTCATCTGCAAAAATAGACACAGTGCTATTAATTCCTACCTCTATATCATTAATAAATATATTAAATAGTAGTGGGCCAAGCACAGAACCCTGGGGTACACCACTCATAACTGGTGACCATTCCGAGTAGGAATCACCACAACTCTCTGGTTCATCCAGTTCTCAATCCAATTGCAAATGATTTCTGCCAAATCAATAGACCTTATTTTACCCATCAGGCGTCTATGAGGGACAGTGTCAAATGCCTTTGCAAAGTCCAAGAACACACTATCCACAGCGGCTCCTCCATCCAGCATCTGCTCACTCTTCATAGAAGCAGATCAGGTTAGTTGACACTTTATTCTTAGAAACCCAAGTGTGGCTGTCACTATCAGTATATAGTCTTTACTAACCCCTTTCCGATATTTTCCCCACAATGAAGTTAAGCTTAAGGCCTGTAATTGGCCTGCAAGATCTAGAGCCCTTTTTATATATTGGCACCATGTTTGTCTTTGTGCCAGTCACTTTGCACCACCCAGACATTACGGAATCCTGAAGATTTTAGACTTTAGATTTTTAGATTTTAGCGGTACAGCAATAACAGAACTGAGTTCAGAACTGAGTACAGGAGCCTTGTACACATTGATTTTATTGAGCTTAGATTGGATCATGTTTACATTCAGCCAGTCTAGTATATTACAGGGTGAACACCTACAAACAGAACATTAAGCCAATTCGAAATTTACATATATTTTATTGCATATACAGTAAAGACAAAAAAAATCACAGTATATATACAGTTCAACAGGGAGACACATATGGGTCAGTGGGGCTATCACATAGAAATGTTAAAAACATGTGGGACGGGATCAAAAGGTGGGGTACATAGTCATATGGGTCACATACAAATACAATTTCAAATGCATGGTGCAATTCATACCCAATAGTTGGTTGTTGTGCAAATACTGCAATAAAGTGCTTGCCATACAGCTTAATTCATACCCAATAATTGGTTGTTGTGCAAATACTGCAATAAAGTGCATGCCATACAGCTTAATGTACACAGGTTCCCTATAGGTATATAAAGTGTATAGGAACTTGTACATTAAGCTGTATGGCATGCACTTTATTGCAGATTTGCACAACAACCAATTATTGGGTATGAATTGCAATAGCATTTGAAATTGTATTTGATGTGATCCATATGACTATGTACCCCACCTTTTGATCCCGTCTCCACATGTTTTTAACATTTCTATGTGATAGCCCCAACTGACCCAATGTGTCTCCCGTTGAACTGTATATATACTGTGATTTTTTTGTCTTTACTGTATAGCAATAAAATATATGGATTTTCGAATTGGCTAATGTCTGCTTGTAGGTGTTCACCCTGTATATAACTAGACTGGCTGAATGTAAACATGATCCATCTAAGCTCAAAAAAACAATGTGTAAAGGGCCTGTACTCAGTTCTGAACTCAGTTTGTTATTGCTTGTACCGCTAAAATCTAAAAATCTAAAGTCTAAAACTTCAGGATTCGTAATGTCTGGGTGGTGCAAAGTGACTGGCACAAGACAAACATGGTGCCAATATATAAAAAGGGCTCTAGATCTTTGCAGGCAATTACAGGCCTTAAGCTTAACTTCCATTGTGGGGAAAATATCGGAAAGGGTTAGTAAAAGACTATATACTGAAGTGACAGCCACACTTGGGTTTCTAAGAATAAAGTGTCAACTAACCTGATCTGCTTCTATGAAGAGTGAGCAGATGCTGGATGGAGGAGCCGCTGTGGATATGTGTTCTGGACTTGCAAAGGCATTGACACTGTCCCTCATAGACGCCTGATGGTAATAACTAAGGTCTATTGATTTGGCAAAAAGAATCATTTGCAATTGGATTGAGAACTGGATGACCAGAGAGTTGTGGTGATTCCTACTCGGAATGGTCCACGTTATGAGTGGTTACCCCAGGGTTCTGTGCTTGGCCACTACTATATTTATATATTTATTAATGATATAGAGGTAGGAATTATAGCACTGTGTCTATTTTTGCAGATGACAACCAGTCTATTTTTGCAGATGACACCAGTCCACGGAGGATGTTCATAGGGTGATTGGCAAACATGCATGTTTGGTCATCCACTTGGCAAATGAGGTTTTAATGTGGATAGTTGGGTTATGCCCTGGGGGCTAATAATCAAAGGCAAAATATGTCCTTGGGGGAGTGAATCTGGGAGAGTCCTGTTGAGAAGGACCTGGGGGTACTAGTAGATCATAAATTGAATAACAGCATGCAATGTCAATCAGCTGCCTCTAAAGCCAGTAGGATCTTGGTCATGATCAAAAGTGGTATGGACCTCGTGATAGGGATGAATATATTACCATGTACAAGGCATTGGTTCGGCCCTCACTGGAATATGCTGTCCAGTTCTGGGTACCGCTCCATAAAAAGGATGGAAGGAGCTGGAGTGGGTTCAATGTAGGAGCAAAAAATGATAAGGGGTATGGAAGGTCTTAGTTATGAGGAAAGATTAAAACAACTTGTTTATTTAGTCTGGAAAAGAGACAACTACAAGGGAACATGATTAATTCATTTAAATTATGATGGTCCATACAAAAAAATTGATGTAAGTTGTTCAGATTAATCAAAATCAAAAGACGAGGGGGGGCAATGTCCCTTTGGAGAAATCAAGTTTAATCACCGGAGGCAAACAGGCTTTTTTACTATGAGAACGGTCAATCGTGGATAGCCTGCCTCAGGCGCTGGTCACAGCAAGGGCAGCGAGAGATGAGCTTCATAGAAGGGTCTAGATGCCTTTTTACTAAATAACATTGATGGTTATGTATATAGAATTGTTTCCCTAAATCCCTTCCTCCTGGTTTGAACTTGATGTACGAGTGGTCTTTTTTCAACTGTATAAACGATGATACTATAACCAGATCCATCATATTGTTGTTGGAGTAAAAATAAAGCAATGCAAAATGCCTGACAGCATGCCGCCATATAGTAAGATAAAGCGTACGCCGTGTGTAATAAAATTGCACATAGCGCACCGCCATGTTTAGTATAAAATGATGCAGCATACCGCCAGTAGTATAAAATGCTACAGAAGTACCGCATGTAGTAAAATTCATTACAGGACGTCATGTAGATATAAAATGCAACAGAAGTACCGCGTAGTATAATGCATACAGGAGTACCACCATATGTGCAAAATGAAGCTCTGATGAATATCACAAATAGCATATATATACACAACAACACACTATTACACATATATACATATACACACACATATACATACACACACACATATACTTACACACACACATATACATACGGGTGCATGGAGAGGGCTCATGGGCTGAGCCTTCTCCATAGCCGGTAAGTCTCTGCCAGCACCGATCGTGGGTGTTCTCCCGCTGATCGTCGCCAACAAGCTCCGGAGGCTTCAAAAGTGGAGTCTCGGGGAGAGACAGGTCCGTGCCATGGTAGCCTCAGGTCTTCGAAGGCCCGTGGCTACTTCGTGTTAACCTATTCATTACAATGTGCTATTAGACATTGTAAGGAATGAGGAGTAAAATCCCCATAAACTGCCATTACTGTGTATATGGCGCAGTATAGATAGGATGTGTACAGACACCTAGGTTATAGTACCCTATGGAGTACTGAAAAAATAGTAAACATAAAAATTTTAAAAAGTTTAAAAAAGTATAAATAAAAAAACCTAAAAATTAAAATCACCCCCCTTCCCTAGAACTGATATAATATATAAATAAACAGTAAAAATCATAAACAGATAGGTATACGCATCTGAAAATGCATGATCGAAATATAATAACGGGTTTCACTGTGTTTACAACTCGGATGGAAAATGGTTGCAAAGTTGAAAATGGCACTTTTTTGCCATTATTAAAAAAAATATAAAAATTCTTGAAAAGTGATCAAAGGTTGTGTACAGTCCTAAAAATAGCATTGTAAACGTCATCAAAGCTGCAAAAAACGAAAACCTTCCAAAGCTCCGTTTACAACACAAGTATAAAAAAGTATTTGCGCCAGAAGACGCAAAATCCCCCAAACAAATTGTACAGAAGGTTTTAATTTTTTTTAATGATGACAACATTTAAAAACCTATCAGTAATAAATATAAGATGACCTGCAAACCATCTCAGATAACTGCTTGCAGAGAGCTCCATTCTATGTGTAGTGGCTGCACTCAGTCACTGCAGTTTAGCTCATATTGAAATTAACATATGTACAGAACCTTGTCTGACCTCTGGACGTCTGTGTCCTGTTCCATTCTCCAAGAGAACATCTGACCTGTGGATGTGCTGTTTTTAGACCCCTCATCAATCTGATTCCCAATTTTTGGAAGAGTACTCATTTTTTTTCAGCCTGAGAAGCCCTGGCAAAGGCTAAGAACACATGGTAAAAAGTGGTATGATTTTGCAGTCAAATAATTCTCTGCTGGCCCCTTGTCTTTGAACGGTTACATTGCAAAGTTCAAATGTTTAGTCAAATTGTCATCCTTAATTGACATGTAAATGCAACAGTCACTTTGCATTGAGGTTGTTTTACACAACCCCTCACCCCCATTGCTGCCTACCTAGTCACTAACACACCACGCAATTAGTTATTATAATCATTCCATTATATAGGCCATGGCTTAGAATACATATTATAATCATTCCATTATATAGGCCATGGCTTAGAATACAAGTCATAAAAATAATAGCAAATACATTGTATTGATTAATATCTTACAGTTCTGGTGCTGTAGCGAGGGATGAGCTGAAGATTCCCAGGCACACGGGTACCAAGAGAAGCCACATGTTGGACCACACGTCACCTGCACCGAGTCAGGACAAGGGTCTCCCTTATAACAGCACGACACAAAGGAGGTGCCATAAACTGGTTGGAGCGACCCATCAGTCAGGGATTGTCTTGGCTAATTACCAGAATTTCAGCACATCACATTGTGACCTCTTACCTGCCATGGCGTTTGTGTAGATGGACAAGGGCCAGTATACACAGTTACACACTCTGCAGGAATATTGATTAATATATAAGTTGCAAAATGAGGCGCATTATGATTAAGTGGAAGTCATTATTTTATCTTAAATTGGTTCTTTGCCTTCTTAAATCTTGTTGTAAATTAAGTCATTTACGTCATTTCTTTCTGTTTTTGTCCCCACTCTCCTAGAGCCTTTTTTGTCTTTTTTTAATAAATGACATTAATAAAGCTCAACATCTTAGGCTCCATGAACACGCACATGTCTGCTAATTGGCCCACAAACACCGCCCTATGGTTAATGAGCGGCTGCTTAATGGAAACCAACCATCTCGGATCTACCTATCTACGGATCTACCAGTCTCCTCCGCAGACTGATCCGCGCAAAGATCTCATAGTAGGATGATCGAAAAACGCTACTGGGGCGTCATGGGGAGTGGAGGCGCTGTGTAGCTTCAGCTCTGGCTACTCCACGCACCAGTAGCCTCTTTCACATATTTGCATATTAGGGTAATAAAACATTTCAAAACTTCAAAATAAGTATTATCCCTAAAAAGGCTCTAATGATATTTATTAGATAAACCTGCCACCGGATCTACCTTAATAGGAAAGGAAATCGACCACTTAAAAAAGAATGTAAGAATACGTACCTGCGCCCCTCTTCATTTTGATCCTGGTGCATGTCTGGGAGCATCGGAGAAGGAGGTGCGGGGATGTGCATGATTAGCAGCCCTGAGCACCGGACATCTTGTCCCCGGGCTCTGTGCTACTATTTATAAGTTTCTTTTCTAGATGAACCCAGCGTGACTGTGATGAGAATTCGGCTGTGAAGATTTAGAAACATGTTCCCTCCATGTCACTTACACCCTGCACCGCCACATTACATCCATGTCACACTACACCCCACATTACATCAATGTCACCCTGCACCCCCACATTACATCCATGTCACCCTGCACCCCCACATTACATCCATGTCACACTGCATCCCCACATTACATCCATGTCACACTGCATCCCCACATTACATCCATGTCACACTGCATCCCCACATTACATCCATGTCACACTGCATCCCCACATTCCCCCCCCGGCGTTTACTGTGCAGGTGCAGTAATGATTCTTTTTTATTATACAGATTGTTATGGACGCGTCAATACCAAATATGTGGCTTTTTATGAGTTTGTTTTTTATACTTTATTAAGAGTTTTTATGGGAAAGTGACATTTTAAAGGCTTATATTTTTATGTATTTATTTTTTTTATTTATTGTAATATTTAAACTTTTGTATTTTTAACTTTTTTTTACTTATACATACTTGAACTTGAACCAGCGATGCTCTGATCGCTGGTTCAAGTCCAATACACTGCTCTATAATACTAATTCTTTTTACAGCAGTGTTAACTGTTTGAGTATGCAGATGCATGCGCAGACAGTTTACAGTCAGACCCGTAAGGGGTCTAACTGCTGCGAACATCGGGCAGCCCCGGAGCACTTGGCAGACCTCGATGCTATAAGTGTAATGGCCGTAGTAGTCACATGGTATATTGTTATTTCTTTAGGAAGTAGTTCCTCTAACCCGATTCCCAATAGGGATAGAGCCGGGTTTAGCTCAATTGACCTGATTCAATATACCTGATAACATAAATTCTATGTGATTCCAAAAAATAAGAAGAGATGGAGACGACCAAAATTATGTAATAGTGTGCCTCGCTCTTTATAACACCTCCAACATTTTGCCGAGATGGTTGGGTAGATTTTTGATAACCTCGCTGCCGTGTAATACCATCTATAAAGAGTCTTTTCTCCTAGTTTCCATATGAGAAGCACATTTAGATAATGCTTTTGTAATTTTTAAACCTTATTCCCATGTGTCTTTATTAATGGTTTTTCTTTAGGTAAGTAGTTATCGGATTGTCCGTCATAGATATCATGGCTTTAAATGCTAAATTAATCCCTTTAGATGTAATAGGATGTAAAAAGGACATATTAAAAATAGTTGAATTATTTGTAGAAGTCATGCTTTGGAACAGAGTATTTTGTTTATGCCAACAGGTGATCTTTATACCACTATAACAGTGTCACCTACACATCCCCCCACATAACAGCGTCACCTACACATCCCCCCATACAGTGTCCTAACTCCCACACACTCCCCCATAACAGTGTCATCTACACTCCCATAACAGTTCATCTACACATCCCCCATAACAGTGTACATCTACACATCCCCCCATAACAGTGTCATCTTATTACACATCCCCCATAAACAGTGTCATCTACAACATCCCCCACTACAGTGTCAACTAACACATCCCCCCATAAACAGTCCATCTACACATCCCCCATAACAGTGTCACCTACCACATCCCCACTAACAGTGTCACCTACACATCCCCCGTAACAGTGTCACCTACACACCTCCCCGTAACAGGTGCACCTACACATCCCCCGTGCAGTGTCACTACACATCCCGGACAGTGTCACCTACACATCCCCCGTGACAGTTCACCTACACAATCCGCCCGTGACAGTGTCACTACACATCCACCGTGACGTGTCACCTACACATCCCCGTGACATGTCACCTAACATCCCCCGTAACAGGTCACTTATATCCCCCCGATGACTATTTTTCCAATGACATTTGCATGGAAGGTCCCTAAATTTAAGCAAAGTAATGGTTATAACATCGCCACGTATGTATACCCGCTTTTGGTTTGTCAACAAATGTAGGGGGCCTATAGGGATACCAAAGTTGATGTCCACCAAACTCGCACGCCATCGACATTATGCCATTTGCTTCATTCCGATTTGTATCCAGTTGGATTGGGTTGTTCTGTGTATCAGCCAACTGCCTAGCTTGTTCGAGAATTGGCCGCACCGTAATAGGTGCTATAGGCTATGTAGGCCGCTAACCCCTCTTTCTAGTAGGGTGCTGTTGGCAGCACCCAATTGCAATACAATGAAGGGAGTGGGGGCTGGGCCAAATAAAGTAGAATGCGTACAATGTTTATGTATTATTGGGAGGGAGAGATGTTAGAGACTATGAAAAACACAAGAAATACGACAGCTGTTTCACGTTCGTGACGCTTCATCGGCGTTGGCATTGTATTAAACGTCCGAACTGAAAACTGAGTTGTGTTTCGTGTTTTCATGAGTATCTACATTCTCCCTCCCAACAAATGTACTATTCGTTGTAAAACTTTGTGAGTTTCGTTTAGACTTGGTGAGTGGGCCGTATCTACTCGTTATACGATTCTATTGGAAACATGCTGCTTGTTTAACCCTTCCCGCGCAGGCGATTGGGCCAATTTTGCGTTTGCTTTCTTTCACGCCCACAATTCAAAAATCTGTAACTTTTTTATTTTGTCAGTGACAGAGTCTGTGTGGATGGCTAATTTTCTTTGGGCGTTAAGCAAATTACAACTACAAAAATGGTTGGGTATTTAATATTCCAGCCGTGTATCCGGGAATGCGGGAAAAAAATTCCAAATGCCAGGTGAAACTGTTTAAAACGCATTTGTGGCTGTCTTCTTTTGGGCTTGGATTTACGAATTTCCCCTTGCAACCCCAGAAGAATGTCTAGTTATCTTTGGGTCGGTCGGATTACGGGGATACCAAATTTGTAAGGTTTATGTTTCATACATTTTAAAAAAATTGAAAACCTCCTGTAAAAAATTTTTTGGAGGTATTTGCCATCTTTCTTATAACTTTTTCATACTTTGTGTTGACGGAGTGTGGGTGGGTGGTTAGTTTTTGCGGATTTGATGACTTTTACATGTTAACATTTTTTAGGACTGGACGGTCACATTTTATAGAATTTTTATTTTTTTTAAATGCAAAAAAAGTGCCATTTTGACTTGGCGCGATTTTCCTAAGGGGTTACAACGCAGTGAAAAACGTTATCATATTTGACGGGATTTTCGGACGCGGCAAGTACCTAATGTGTTGTATGATTTGTTACGGTTTATTTATATTATATACAATTCTAGGAAAGGGGGGTGATTGAATTTTAGGTTTTTTTATTATAATTTTTTATTTTAACTTTTTTTTTATTTTGTATTTTTTGCAGACTCCCTAGGGTACTTTAAACCGAGGGTTTGTACTGTACGATCTTATCATATACTGCCATACGAGCAGGTTGCAGTATATGGGATTTTACTACTCATACGTATACAATGAAGGGATTAACCCGAGAGTAGTTCGGGTCTTCGTTGAGACCGAAGCTACCATGGCGACGGATCGCCGCTCAGCCCGAGGACGTCACGGGGGGGGCGGTGCGCGATCGATCCACGGAAAGGATGGCAGCGACAGCGAGTCTTGCGGCACCGATCGCGAGGGTATTACCGGTAAGCCTTTGCTGCAATATGCGAGTAAAGACTTAACGGCATGGAGAAGGGCTCGGCCAGCGAATCGCCCTCCATGTACCGGGACCCGACATGTGACGTTACTATACGTTCACATGTCGTAAGGGGTTTTTAAAAGGAACCAAAGAACCATAATATTTCCAAACAATGTACAGTTTGGCGAACATATGATACAGCTATGAAAACAACCAGACATTCTCATTGCCAATAAGTTACAGAGTAGTGCAACACAGTACTTGGGTCTTTGTATTGTTAAAAATAACATGTTATCTTTGCTTTTTGCTATATATCTGAATTTTTATTTTATTTTGGCCACCCATTTTCCCCAAAAAAGCTAATAGAGGTTGACCGGGATATTGCACCCTCAAATTATTAGTGTTACTGACAATTTGGAGGGGTCTCTCTGTTTTTAAAATTTGTCCACATCTTTGGAGGTTTTTATAATGCCTACCTAATTATTGGGGGTCAGCCATATGAGACATAGCACGCTGAAATCTGTTCCAGGCAAAATCGCCAATAGACAACTTTACGTTCCAAGCCGCTCAGTGCGCTTATAAGAGAAGTTGTGTTGATCACATGTGGTACATCACATGCATTCAGGAGAGGAAAGTGGGTAACAAACTATAGCGTTTACTACTTTAACCCCTACTAAAAATTCAAATTTGAGGGTTCTAAAGGGAAAAAGAAATATTTTCATGTTACACAAGTAAAATGTTAATGTGGGGTGTCTATAAAACGGAGTCTGTGGTTGGATTAATAAAAGTTTAATAAACCTTGATTGAATATGTTTCTTGCGGTAGTGTAGTCTCGAAAAAAATCAGTATCACGTTATAGGGGGTTTCGCTGCTCGTTTTTATCCGGAGAAGAGATGAAATGCTGAAATGACACCTGAGTGAAACAACATAATTCAATGCATCTGGCCCTCTAAAAGCTGCAAGGCCTTACGTCTTCGCTCTTTACTGTGGGCCCCTAAAGTAGTTAGATGACATTGGTGGGCATATTGAATCCACCTAAATAAAGCACAAGCACAAACAAACCCACTCTTGAGATTGTGTTTTCTCATTTACTAATTCATTGAAACTGACAAGTTTAGTGTACTAAGGTTTAATGTTGTCGAATTTTAAAAAATTATGTTTTTGGTTGTTGCGCAATTCTTGCGAAGATCTTTCTTAAGTAAGTTGTTATAACAGGCTTAAACAAAGGCTGTGTTTGTTTAATGACTGATTGATGTGAGGGTTGCGGTTTAATTTTTAAAACTGGGAGTTTCTAAGTTAGTTTCTAATTGAACTTTGAAAAAACCTTTATTGAAGGATGAAAATATTGTAATCTGAAATTTTAATTTTTTAAATTTGGGAAAATTCTTTTTGAAACTGTGAGCATCCCAATGTCTAAAATAAAAAAAACAATTTTTAATTGTAAGCATTTAAAGCATTAAGTATTTAATATAGTTATAAACCAATTTAGGGGTAAAGGCACCAACTGTATCGATGAATATAACATTAGATAATCGGAACAATTTTTAACAATTTTTCCAAACATTTTACCATATTTCATTTTTATTTTTACCAAATAAGTGCAATATATTTAAACTCTATAATATGTTGTTTGACATTAATGTTGCGTACAAACATGTCATAAAAAAAAAAACAATGTAAAAAAACAACTAAGAAAGCCTTCCAAAGTATATAATTGCATATTGTGACACAGGCAGATTTGAAAAATCGGGCTGTGTATTTAAGGGTGAAAATTTAGTAGATCTTTTAAGGGTTTTTTTTTTAAACCAGAAAAAAAGTAAAAATTTTGTACAAAGACATGGACTAACTCAATTAACCCCCCCCCTCCCCAAACAGGGGAATGCCCCAGCCCAGGTCTGAACTATTCAAGTTAATTGACATTAACCAATTCACTCCTGTAGTCCTTAAGCACCCGATTAACTTATTTGGACACCATAGAATGCCCAACAGATTAACAACGCTCCCAACGGTACAGCAGCAGCTGGGTTGTGGTGGGGGCCAGTCACAGGACACTCAATACATTGATTCCATTCTTACTCATAAAACTTGTTTGGCTGCCTCCGCCTCTCTCCTAAACACATTCACTTTAACAGTTTACTTGTACCATTAAGCATAGCATTTACCTCTCTTATAGCCAGCGGTTTGTTCCCGACATTAAGCAGTTGTGTGTATGTATTGTGAGCCATTAAGCCTTACAGATTTAAAGGGACTTTGGCTTACTGCTAGCTGTCTGGCCTGGTTATACTAATACCCTTCACCTAACATCGTTAATGGAAAAAATACTCTGTTGTGTAGCAGCTACTCACTCTCTCCCCTAGGGATGCTAGTGCCCATGACCCCAAAAACATACATGTGCCATATTGTCAGTGCCCTCCTCCGCACGACCTGCAGGCAGCACAAGTCTCCGCAACCCCATCTTTGTAACAAAACACGGTACAACCGTGTGGTATAAGGGAATAATTGTGATCTTGCTTGCCACCCCCCCCCCCCCCATCTTCACCCCGAAAGGTCCCCCACCTCTACTTCCACTTCCACCATGTGCCAGCCATCTGGTCTCCCAACACCTTCCAAGATACTTTGTACACAAGTGAAATTCGCAGGCCACCACATGGTTTTTCGCCTTCACCGACTCCTGACATCACCCCTATAGAGGAAAAAAATCCACATTCCTGAGCCCCAAAACTGAGCATCTGTATCGTAAAAAGAATTGAAGAACATCCAAATTCCTGCGTCATGTTTGCTTACTACGACTTAACACTTTAGAGCTGACACTGAACGCACGAATTCACAATTCCCGTGTCTTTTCCATCTTTGATGGTTCTCCCTAACATGTACACCTTCCCGAAGTACAGGTTCTTACCACAGGGGGTGTAATGGACAACTTAGTCCAAGGGCACTACTTCCAACAAACACTATGTGTATCCATATTTTTTGATACGAAGGTTCATTAAGGGGTTAATCTTTCATTAGCCATATCAGATTAAGGCTTTTTCTTTTTTCAGCATTTCCTGGAGTCACCTCGTTAACTTGCTAGAGGTTGCCCACTGGCACTTGAGGTATTTTAATGGAAGCCGCCAGTTGGAGGACCGTGAGTCTTACAGTTCTAAAAACTAGAGACCTCAAAATCATAATTGTCTTGTTGCTCAGTTGTGCAGCAGGGCATTCCCACTTCTTTTACTCTGATTAAAGCCTGTTTGTGCTCTCCGTGAAGGGAGAATAGTTAGCGCATTTTGTAGGAAAATCTCAGTTTCATTGAGAGCCGCCAATTAAGGAGGATGGCCCTTCAACCTCTATAGGGGACAGGTGTGTTATAAAGCCTCCCATATGCATAATCTCACCCACCGCGTTCATACTGTCTCTAAAGCAATCAGGTTAAGAGAGGGTCTCTCTCCTCCCAAGTCGCAACCGACTGTGGTTAATGCTGCCTTCCAGCGTCAAAAAATTCCCCTCTGGATCGCGTTCTGGTCGGCCTGTCCCTCCCTGATCGTTGTCTTTGATTTGGTTGACAGTTCGCTCCAGCGTGCGGACCTAGGCGATCATAGAGACACACCAACACCCCCCGGACTACCATTCCGGTGTCCCTTGCGCTCCGTGACGAGGGACTTCGGTGTGACAGAAAAGGTGACGGTGACAACACACACAGAAGAAGCGAGAACTCTAATGGTGGCCACCTGCATGGGAGGATGGGCTCTCCAATGAGGTATTTAACCTCATAGACGGTAGTTCATGTTGAATCATGAGTCTATTGATGTGCAGCTAGTACGTGTTTCCCTCCTAGGAGAAAGATCAAGGGTTTCTTAGGTCAAGGTTTTAAAAAGGAGGATCGGAAAGATCCAAAAGGCAAAAAAAAAATCTAGCAAGTCTGACAGACAAGAGGAGAGTAAGAACTTGCTAGGAAGGAGTTAATATGTGGCCTCATTACATGCCAGAGTGATTTTATTAAAAAGCCCTCTATTTGTAAACCATTGTATAGAAAACTTTATGCAGGAAGACGAGAGATGGAAACGTCTTTCATTGGACGGAATTAACAAAAGTCCTTTATCGAGGAGGAAAAGGTGGTTCAATTCTTCGCCCCAAAAAAACTGATCACCCCCCCAGGAAAGAGAGGAAAAAGGCCAAAAACCCAGGTAAGTGATTAAATTCCTCACCTGACGAATCTTGAAGGACTGTGATTCGAGAAGCACCTTTGTTCCATTAGCAGACACACGGAATCAGGGATCACGCTCAGGATTCGGTGTCAGAAATTCAGGACTCTCCGCACTTTGTTTAATATTGAAGAGTAGTTAACAATCTCTTGAATGTCTAGCGTGATGGTGAGACCCTCTTGTCTCATGAAGATGAGCTTGTTTTTTTTTTTGGTTTTTTTTGTGGTGAGGAAACTAGAGTTCACATCCCGGGAGGGCAACCAGAACTGCTCTTCCACTGAAGAGTGTTGCCTTACTAAATACTGCCACTGCCTTTCTAGCGCAGGACGCATCTGACTCAAGGTATTTTCAGTTTGCAGGCTAAAAAAGAAAATGCTTTTAACCAGAGAGAGGAAAGAAGGGCACCTTTGACTTGAACCAATGGGGCGGTGAACATTATGGTGATTAGTCATAAACAAAGTCTGCGAGTGTGCAGCTCTTGACTGGTGGTTTTGTGTTGGTACCAGAATTGGATGCCATCCTTGAAAGAGAAAGGACTTGTGATACATAAATGGGTTCTCCACGAGAAACCAAATCTTTTACCAAGGAGACTTCTTTGTACCTACAAGACACCTACGGATGATCTGTTCATGGGGAAACCGTATAAATGGGTCGCTGGGGCTACCCTACAAGGAGAAAGAGGAAAGGGGCTTTCGGTTTGGTCAGGTGGGTGGGGTGACCCATGGTCAAGAATATACATTCAAATCTTGGGTTCTTGAAGATATCCAAATAGAATTACAAGGGATAGAATTCAATCTGCCCCCTCAAGATGCTTTGATCTCATCCTATTCTCTCTTTCTCTTTCCACTCATTCTCTGATTCTGACAGGAAGGTTTATCGTTCTATCCACTCAGAAGGAGGGTAAATCCAGTGCCTCCCAACAGAGAAGAAGAGGTTTCTATTCTCCGCTGTCTGGTCAAAGAAGCTCAATGGCTCAATGAGCTGATCATAAACCTATAACTTCTAACTGTCTTCAAACTACCAGGAGCTAAAGTCCAGTTTGGGAAGCTGGAAGGTTTCAAATACTTCACCTGGACAAAATTATCATTGTCCAAATCCTAATCGAAACAATAAACTGGGCCGTAACTTCCTATCTAAGAGAAAGACGTGGGAACAAGATTTCCTACTTCCTCACTTAGCTTGCACCCATATTTATTTGAGGGAAGAGGAAAATATCATCACCATATGTTGAGGATTGGGGGTCTTCTGGCCGGTCAAACCCCCCCCCCCCCCCCACAAAAAAAAAACGAGTAGGCTTCAGGTCCAAAGAAAACGTTGTATGTATTTGCACAAAAATAAAATGAACAGAACATATCAAGACAAAACTGTAGTTTATTCAGGGTCAGTTACAGCTACCTTGGAAACAAGCAGCTCCCAGTGGTCAGATTCAGGACACTTGGACCTAGAGGACAATCCATGTAGACACAGGTCGGGTGTCATAACGATGCCCAAACATTTCCCAGCTCCTAGAGTTTTAAAAGGGAACACCCGGGTTTCTCCGTTAACAACAAACTATCACAAGATTTACATTTCTTACATAAAATATATATAATATATAAAACATCACAATACAGTACAATACACAATTATAAAAATATATAAAGGGGATTTTACAATATACACAAGAAGTTAAGTATACAAACATATCTCATTGCTTCAGCCTCTGCATCACCTGGCAGTAATCAGGTGAGCTATATAACCCCCCAGCTCACCCTCTGCTCAGGTTTTTGCACACACAGAACAGCAGGTAATGCGATGACATGGTTGACTGCTGCACTTTGTTGTTGAAACAATAGTATGGACACAAGGTTGCTGGCCCAGAGAGAAACAAGGAGGAGAAAGAAAAGGAAAGAAAAAGAAAGAAACACACACACAGACAGAACAAACAGTTCACTAGTCACCCCGCTCAGCCACCCATCTGAAGGGGAAGGTCCTAAACAGGGGAAGCCAGAGGCGTCTTCCCACGAAATGGCTGCCTCAATTTAGGAGACTTTTCCTTCATCTGACCAGCCTCTGTTGCAGGGGCCTCGGGGCGACCCATTGCCACAGGAGCATACAAATTGCCTCCTCTACTATTCCTTGGCGTCAATGAGAAGATGAGAGAACACTCGGATACCTTCCTCAGCAAATAGGGCTTTCTTACGCCCTTTTCCACCTAATCCCTGATCGCCGGGTCCTAAAGAAATTTTTCGTGGACCAGTCTTGATGAGATGAATTCTAATCTGCACAAAACTGGCAGAAGAATCTGGGTAATCCACTGCACAACTTTGTCTCTACAACAGTCGATAATTCTTCCTCCAACCTAAAGGGCTCACTCCACTAGCAGTTATGGGCCCCTCTTGGGAATAGGCGCCGCCCTGGAGCAGATCAGCAAGCGGCTTAACTGGGCTAATCTTCTACATTTAACAAACTTACCGTTGGACCTTACCCAGGTCTCAGGACCTGTTCTTTCAAAACGGAGGTCCCCTCCCATGCCGTGTTGTGTCCCACCTAACACTCTACTTGGTGACATTGATGTAATCACGGTAATTCAGTTCCATGCTAGTCCTCTATGACAGCATTATATATTTCCCTCCCTTGTAGTTTCTTTATAGTTCTTTAATATGTACGTGTTGACCGTATTTAGGACCTAGGATGGAAAACCGAATTAAATAACGGTGAGTAACTAATCCACCATTTCGGCAATTTGTTTTCAACATGCAATGGTCTTTATTCTAAAGAAACAAAAAGAATTGCTGTCAAGTTTTACATGAAAATTTCTCTTTTTCTGGCAAATGTGAGAGTTTCCTAGAGAACAAAAAAAATGTGGTCTCCACTTCTCTAGCAGGCCCAACGGACGGTTCAGTTTATAGCTTCTCTAGTGTGGTAGCATAATTTGAACAAGGGTTTTAAGTTAGATAATGTTACCATTAAAACAACTGGAGTGGTGGTGTGTTGGATGAATGGGCCTCCTATACAAATCATTTTAGATAATGCATATTTTTATTAAAAAACCAGACGTTTGCAGCTAGGAGTATGATCAGTGTACCACATTAATATTCATGACATGCCTATGGCTTTATGCATCCTATTTTGTACATTTTTTGCCCCGTTGTAGAAGGAGCGTTTATTAATCATCATGACAGTGGCAAATTCAACACTGCTATATTTCTCTTTCAAATATTTATAAGTCAACAGTTAAACATTAAGCATTAATAATATTGGACTTGTTATAGAATTAGATTTAGTGTTTACATAAGGTAGCTATTTTGCAGCTGTTAATGCCTGAAAATTATTTACTGAAACCTCTAAAAGGGGTGGGGGTTGGGAAGGGGGGGAGGGGGGGGGACGGGAAGAGAATGTATCTCACCAGGGTATATTGCACTATATACTTACAGATTTTACCTAAGTCATTTGGCTAGTTACTGGGATCCGATGGATAATTTCTGCATTATAGCCAAAGCGAACTCCAGGGGTCCCACATGATGTGGAGCTGTTTAGGGTACCTTGCCTTAGAGACATGAAGGGTTTTTACCAATAAACAAATGGAGGTTAAATGGACAGCAAAAAAATTCTGGTAACGTGGAAGGGGAAGAGGACTTCCAAGATCTAGCGAATCAAAGGTTTAGCTGTTTTGTGTGTGTAATTGTGTCCTGTTGAGTTTTCTTGTGCTCACTGGAAGATTATTAATGGCTAACCAAGAATGGCCCTGTGCGGATTAAGAGAGGAAAGAGGAGATTTTGATCACAAGTGTTATGATTTTTCTATTTCTCTCCAAATAAGCCTTCAAGTTAGCGGCAATTCCCAAAAGATATGGAGAATTGTTACCCTGATGTCGCACATTTCCTCCAACATCATATCTAAACTTCTCGGGGTTATATGCGGTGCTAAGTATGCTGGGGGTGTATTAATACCACTAAGGAAAATATTTTATGTGTGAAACTTTGTTAAGTTAGCACCATTTTCGATACTTTTGAGGACCAGCAGAGAAATTAGCCGACTTCCATTGTTGATTGATAGAAAATATTTCTTGTCCTAGATCTTTCTCCCGATGTGATTCAAGGAGAGCCATCTTGGAAGGCCACCTCCTTTCTATGTAATATGTACATATACATCTCTAGGTTTTTCTAGTAGAACACATGCTTTTGGTTTTAAATAGAAAATTGTAATGAACAGGGGAAAATCGGTTATAGTTATTTTTTTTAAAGTTAAGTAGTTTTTATTAAAGAGGTATATTCCAATTACTTATCTTACTAATCGGTTACTTTTTATGTGATTACTTATCTGTGCATTGGTTAATATGAATCTGAAGTTGGTATGTTCTTGTAACGTTTTCAGATGGACTACTTCGATTGTTATGGAGAGAATTTTTCCTGCATTTTGGTTAAGCCCTCTCTATGAGGTTTGAAGTGAATTTTTTGATTAGTTGATTTGGGTGATATTTTCCAAAAGTCTGGAGAGGAATATCTCTTGTAGGTAGTTGCTGTTTTTTGGTTTTATATGCTAGGAGAGGAATGTTTTTCCACGCTACTAGTTGTAAGCTTTAAAGTTGGAGGAAAGATAGGGAGTGAAAGGTTGGATGGATGTTAGTTTCTAAGAATAAGCCTGAATACAGGGAAGACTGATAGGATTTTTTATGCAGGGCCGCAACAGCCTCTGACTTTTTAAGGTGAGTCCTAATTAACCCTTGACATGGATTGAACATAAGGCACAAGACGACAAGTCCGTCTATTAGTCAAGATGCCTAGTGTAGTGATGTAAAAATCTCTCCCCTTGAACTATCAAAAATGAAATTAATATATTAAGACATGAAGAGTGGGATCAAAGGGGGCGGTGAAGAGTACCTGTACACAGATATTGTTTTATACTAATTTCCTCTGCCAGAGGTGGAAAGTGGCAGCCAGAATCCTTATATCATTGACCGCATCCAAGGATGCAGAAGGTTCTCATAAATTTCAAAGGGTTTATTTAGTGACAGGCAAGCAACAGGGAACAGGTTAACAAAAAAGGTGAGTTACTAAAGAATTTTGAATGAGACAATTAAACTTTGACAATGGTCAGGGAAGAACATGGCCGACGTATCAAGGATGGCGGACACGTAGACCCCCTTTGAGCTCTGTTGCTGGCCCTGTAACTTCCATCCTGAAGCGGACCTCTTCAAGCTCCAGGCTACCCACAGTAGGGCTAGCCCGTACCTGCTGGACTTATTAACTCTCTTCACAGATCCTGGAGTGCCAGTCACCAGGGGGTTTACAGGCCTGCACACACTCAAATCACATCGACTGAGTTCCCATAGTCCACAGGTTGTAAAACAGGCAGCATCATCCTATCCCTCGGGCCATTCTCCGTCGTTGTGTTCTTACCGCATGGACGGGCAATTCTGGTGACATGGTGAGACTCTTGATGAGGGGGACCACACACAACACGCAAATAAGTGCAAGACAAAAAAGAGAGCAAAATCATTAATCCCCAATATCACCCCACTTAGCTTACAGGATGATAACCCTTACAAATCCCCCGAACCACAAATGAAGGAACAAAATGGTCCACCCAGGTCAGGTTTCTCTGAGTTTTCCCTGGACAGTCTCATTCATCGTTCAAGTGCATGGAGTTAAGATCCATAGGGTGGTGATGTCAGCTGGGATGATATAGCAAAACAGAGCCACTCCACCACTCAATCTCCCATGTTTAGCCCCATAACCCCTTTAACCGGTATTTCTCCGCCGAGTAGCCTTGTCAGCAAGGGGGTCATGTCCAAAGCCATTGCGGTGTTCGGGAAGCAGCATCCGATATAATCACAAATCTCTGATTGATTACACATAAAAAACAGTTAACCAACCAACCACATCTTTGCTATTAGCTCTCTCGGGGAATCATGAGTCTGTGGAGAGACCTGTCCATATCTGATCGTTGGGCCTTGTACTCATCTGGGACCCCCCCTTGGTGTCCCACTCGATCCATTATACGTAACGTGGTTCAAGTTTAGGCGCTTCTCTCTCAGACCTCAGAAAGGCATTTGGGATTCTCTACCTTTTTTGTTGTCTGATCACAACCTTTATCCCTGGGGATACGAGCGAAGGAATGCACACAAGTGTTCACCGACACTCACCTTCCCAGCCTCGTAGGCGTGACCTGACTCTCCTATCCCACAAATCCAGTACACATCAAGACACTGCTAATTACAGGGTTACTGTGCTGTCATTGTTCATAAAAGACATGGTCATGTATTGTTGCACCAACCCGTAGTTAAAAACCTCCATACCCTGAGGGCATTCCTGAGGCGCCCCCCTATAGTTACAGTGGGATCGTCATGGTTGGGTGTCCCCTGGCCAGACAGTCCAGTCAGAAGAGACCAGCTAAGCTATAGCAGGAAGAAGAAAGAGTTTACAATGGGAAAGCAGTGAAAGCAATTTGCTGACTTCCATCTAGCTTCACAGACGTGGCATAGTCAGGCAGGATCTTGGAAAAGGATCCGTTTTTTTGCTTTAAGCGTTAGGACTCTACAGACTCTCTGTCATCTGGTGTGTCTCTTTACAACCACGTAGTCTCCAGGCTGCAGAGTTATGCGTCCTGGAGGCTCTTGTTTGGGTCTGAAAAAAAAGGAACAGGAAACCCCTTTGAGGACCTTTTCCAAAGGCCTGGCTCAGTACACTGTTGTGGATGTTCCACTGGTTCCTGCCATCAGTTTATAGGGGTCTTGCTGGGGAAAAGTGGGAGGCTAGGGCTTAGTCTGGGTGTCACAGCGAAAAAAATACTTTCAAAGGGGGGCACAATCCATCGTTCTGTTGGGTGTGGTCCTGAACTGAATGGTGGGCAGAGGGAAAGCACTTGCCCCATTGGTTTCCCTGTAGCTTCCAGGCCTCCCGTGATCTCTAATTTAAGAGTGATGTTTAAAGTATCTGCAAAACCCACCACCAACTTGGGGGCAAGGGTATGGGGGTGCCGCCTGTTCTACACCCAGGAGGGACAAGGTTTTGTTTCAGGTCTTTACCTGTCCAGTGTGAAAGCGGGTCTGCGGACCGGACTTATGTTCTCTGGAAGTCCAAACACAGTGCAGAAAGAAAGCTCACTCACGCCAACTTCTTAGCTGCAGCCTGGCGAGTAGCCTGGTGCTGGGGAAGAAGCTTCTGGCAACCGGAAATGAGAAAGAGAGGGATCAAATGCACACAAGCAGGATTCCTACGATACACTTTTGGTTTTAGGCTGGATAAAAAAATCCTATTCTGCCAGCTTGGAAGGGACATTACAGCAGCTTGGGTGTTCACCTCTGTGGGGGACTTTTACCACCTCTTTACCTACCCGGGTTTGTGGCTTGGCAAACAGACATATAAAGGGCTTTTTCACTAGTCTAGTGACGGGGGAAAAAGTAGCGAACGACCCGGGGCAAAACCATTGCGGTTGTTATGAGCGCCAATCATGGCCATCTGGGATAATGTATGTTGGGCTACTGTAGACTTTACTCCACGTGAGGACTCAGGACAGTTCTTCTAGGGTTATCCATTGGTTTGGCCAGCTAGCTTCGCATCTCCGTCAGCCACATACTTGCCCCTTGGCTTGGTGGACGGGTTACACAAACGGTGTGGTTTGTGGTTTATTTTTTAATTAACTTTTACTATCGCTCGACCTTCTTGTGGAGTAGAGCGAGAGCATCCATGAGTTTTTAAACCAGCGCTTGCCAATGCTAGACGGGGGGGTGTGTCCTGCAGATGGTTGATGAATCTCTAGCCTTCCATAGGTGTCATAGTCGTGTTTAGACCACAGAACTATAACCTTGTTGAGTATTAGAGATGTTCAACCTTTATTACCTTTTCACTAGCTGTAGCGCTTCCCTGAGTTGGCCATCACTTCACCCTCCGCGTGGACGTTGTGGAGATGGGAGTAGGTGGTTCTGCGTGTTACTTACCTCCATGTGCGCCACTAACCACTGTATATCCAGCAGATAGGAACGTCTGTCTTCTCTTGCGGACAGGGGCCTACCCTGGGGCCACTATTGGATAAAAAGAAAGAAAAAAAAAACTCAACGGGTTATTCTGGGTATGAATCACCCTTCTCTCCCCCCTCTCTGAATCCGGAAGAGCTGTTGCCATGACAGAACGGCCAGGGAATTCAGAAGCTGTTGACCTTATCAGGTATCCTGGGGCCTCAGGATGGGACACTGGAGTCTGAGCTGTCTGGCCTTCTGCTCAGATTGCTTGGGCTTATGTTACTGGTGTGAGGACTAGTGCAAGGTAATGGGTTTTGCACTGCAACGAGGTGATCTAGGGTCTTTGGAGTAACTCACTGGCCTGCTGAGCAGATCCTGCTGGCTGCAGTACTGACACGATGAGGGGCTCCCTACACGACTGAGGTCATAAACTAGGCCATAAGAGTAGGTCACGGGCGAGGCACCACGTCCTGGCTTTTAAGACCACCTGTATCCTAGATTACTCAGTGCAAAAAAACAAAAAAGGTCTTAGATCCAATAGGAATGCCTTATAAGGGCTGGGCAGACAGGGGATTTGCACAGCTGAGGCTTATGGGAATGCATCACAATTGCCTCCGGAAGGGGAGAGGAAGGGCAATCAGTTAGGAAAGGGGGCAGCATGGGCTGGTGGCAGCGACCTTATTTCCCAGGCCCCTGCAGGAGCTGGCCGGTCCTAGAATCATTGCTGATAAGGAGGCTTAGGCCTCAGACAGGGGCACATTTCATGGGACTGCCAGCTTCTTTCTCTGTTCAGGTTTTATCTGCCTGTAGGCTTGAAGGAAGTCAGTGGCTAGGATGACCACCTTCTTCCTGGCGATACGTAGGTTCTGGAAAACCTTGAAACCTTAGAACGAAAGGGAAACGAAGAAGACTTAAGCAGGAAGGCAGAAACACATAAGGTCAATAAATGCATCCTGGCAAGACCAAAACAGTAGGGTTCCTTCCTGACATTACTAAGAACAAACAGAATACATCCGTTTAAGGGGTAGGCTAGTATAGCCTCAGTCTACCCCTGTTAGGCCGTGGCGGTAAACTGGCTTGGGTGAAGTTTACCCCCCTGTGGGCAATCTGCATACAGGTATACTGGAATACTGAACGAAAGGGAAATAGGCAAGAGGGTACTGCAATCCTCATTGTAGGGGCACAGAGAGAGAGAAAAATTTGCAAATCAATTAAAGTGAATAATATGTCACATCTAAGGGTTGCTTGCCAGTTTGGGGCTAGGGGACACACTGACGCTTCAGTACACGCATTGGCCAGCTGGGGTCATAGGACCATCCTACTTTGATTCAGGTGTTCACTTTCTGACTGGAAAGATGGGTTTTGTTAAAAACACATCGATCGGCTAGCAGAGGAGAGTTCTACAATGCAAGGGTGATAACTCGTTTGGTGAGGGGGCTAGTTAGCAGGGGGGGAGCTGTTCTCGTAAATCCTTAACCTTAACCACCCTTGTCCTGCCCTGTGTTGGGGCCGTCTTGCCGACTCACCTATTAGTGTTGTCTCCTCACCACAGTCGAAAAACACGCCCACTTGGGTCGGCGGGTTGAGACTTCCCCGGAAACGTTGTCAGTGTCACTTTGCTGGTGGTCGTGAAAAAACTGGTCTCTGTTTCCCTCTGGGCTTTCCAGTCGACAATCTTATTTCAGTTCCTGTATACACGTAAGCTGGTAGTTAGATGTTCTCTAGGTCCGTTAACCCTTTAGGGTTAACAACCCCTATACAAAAAAGATGATACACTACCACTGTCAGGTCATTCCCCATGTGTCCAAAGCTGCAAAACCGTTTCCCATGGGAACTCTTCCATTACGTTGTGCGTCCCGCTTTGTCTTCATCCAGACATAGGATTCTCTGTAAAAACTCTAAATAAACCTTCTGGCCAGACTCCAACATCTCCAACAAAATCCAGGTAACACTTGTTGTTGGTTGTTATCAACAAAAAGGAACAAAAAGTCAGCTCATACTGCTGTATACAGTTGGGGGGCTCGGGCTGTTGTGCTAGTCTGTTCATGGGTTACAGAGGGGAGGGACATACATCATACTGTATATTCTTTATCGCACAATCAAATAATTCCTTTCAAGTTCTTTTTTGATTGTCAGGCGGAGAACCTACAAACCTAAGCAGTGATATACCCACTCCTATATTGTGTAAAAGTTATCTCACTAGCCTGGTAAAACCACCGAGGATAACAGAACAACGAGATTCCAAGCAACTCAATATGGAGACAATTCCACGTTTCCCGGTGAACATCAAGGTCACGTCTTTTCGTAGATAAGAAATACACAGCATTCAGGCAAGGCCTTAGACAGGTCAGTTCTTCACAAAACAAAACGCAGCTCCAACAGCCCCACCTTTTTGTTAACCACTTACCTTTATGCAGAATAGGGCACGAGAAAGCAGGTTACCAGAGAACATTGCAACACTTTTGCATTAGTAATTTTCTCTAAATGGGTCGGGATCAATACATTTTAATATTAATACCAAACAGCCTTCCCACAACTCCAAGACACTAGCAAGACCGCCCGAAAGAGGTTGAAAATATCCCAACCGAGGCCGCCCACGAATTTATATTTGGCAAACGTCTGGCAGGACGCCCCAGGCTAGTCAGCTGTTATCCTAGCAAAGCCCCCACACAGCTTTTTATGGCTAGCAAGCAGCAATCAAACTTCAGGGACTGGACGAAGGAAATATACTTATTAAAAGGCACACTGTATAATGGTTTAGGGCGTGTCATCTTTCTCTAACACCAGATACAGGGGTGCAAGTCGATACAGGGGCATTTTTCAATCCAAGGAAAATATAATTTAAATATCCTTTCTTCAAATTCGTCCACATCAAAAACTTTGGATAAATGTCCCTTTCGCCTGTCTTCTTTCTTCATTGGGGCAACTTGAAGGAGTCCTGTCACTTCTGTTTGGGGTTCTGTCCGTCAGTCCAGAGGCTTCTATAGTGTCTGTTTGCAAACCAAATCATGAACACATCCAAAATAAAACTTCAAAACCTTCAAAACAAACAGTCAACACAAACTACCAGCCCGTTATGTCAACTGCACTTTCCATCCAGTCCTATTTAACTCAACAACCTGTCTCTGTTGCCTCTTTCCCCATCATGGAAAAATTAATTTGTTCCATTCTGCCTGCCAAATTGCACTTGGCCCCCATTCCCAATTCACTACTCTTATAAAGTGTCCATAAACCCACAATACTTTAAAGGAACCTTGTCCCCACAGACCAAGAGGGACTCACAACGGATGCCGAGCAACCTCGATTTACTGCACCCCCAAAGAAAAAGACAAACTGAGTCTTCCACAAACCCAAGGACCCTAGGACAGAGTCACTTGCCTGAATGGACTGACGTTAGAATTAGAATAAGGTCACTGCCCTCGGAATGAACCCTGCAGGTCCACAAGGGAACTCTACCACTGGATCACTGCCTGCCAATAGACGACTCTCAGGTCACTGTCCTCAGACTAGACTCTCCAAGGTGCTCTCCTCAGACTCGACTAGTTCTTTAGTTCATACCTTGGAGACAGCTCAGACCTCACAAGAACGTCTTTTGGTGGGCAAACCTTCCTAATGACAAAACTGTTCACTGGACACCTAGTGTCGTATAATCACAACAGATGGCAGACATTCTTTAAGGGTTATTACTACTTCCGTCTTCACAGCTTCAGCTAACATCACAGAAAACTGTCTGACCAATCCGTCACTGTCCAGTTTCTGTTCAGGGTCTCGTTGTCAATCACCTTACAAAGTGGGTTCTTTTGACAAACAAAAAACTATGAGTTAGGTTACAGTGAACAAACACAGTGGCAAATACATAACACAGAGACAGTTCTTACCCGGTCCGTCAACTAGTGAACAAAGTGACAAGGTAAGGTAGACAAAAAAAAACAGCTTTACCTCAGAGCGCTCTGGTCGTTGCTGTTAACCAAGGCGGGGGGGACCCTTCACGGAGGGCTTGTCCTTCTCGGGGTTGTTGTTCCCTCATAAGCCCAACCCAGGCCAAAGGGACTGACAACTACTGATCAGGGATTTTTCTGCAGGGCCCAACAGCTTCCTTCAAGACTGTTTGTATAAGGTGAGTCCTAATAACCCTTCATTGATTGAACAGTAAAGACCACAGAACACCGTCAGTCCTCTTAGTCACGATCTCATAGTGTATGTAAAAAATCTTCGTCCCTTTTTAATAATCAAAAGCATCATAATTACAGGACAGAAGAGTCATCATCAAAGGGGCGGCGTGAATAGATATACTCCAAAAAACTACTGGTTCATCAGCACATTCGGGAAAAATGTGTATTAGTTAGAAAAAAAAGTTAATTACTTGTTGCTCAGTTCTGAGAGGACCTTGCAACACAGATATTGTTTATACTAATTCTCTGCCAGAGGTGATAAGTGGGCTCCAGTTCAATCCATATATTCATGACAGGTCCAGCATTTCAAGAACGACAGGACTGGCTCATAAATTTCATTTTTTTAAATGCTCAAAGGGTATTAGCTGACAGGCAAAGGCAAAACAGGTTACAAAAATGAAGTTTTGAATGAGTGACATAATTTAATTGACAATGGTCAGGGAACATGGCAGCTCTGTATCTGAAATGGCGGGACAGTAAGTCAAGAGGTGTTCACGAAAACCAGTGCGATATGCCTAAACAGGAAAACGGTTTTGTTAGCGTCTTTCTATTTCTGGGCCTAGCTAGAGTTAGGGGAGTAGATCTTCCACATTTTATTTGTTGGATCACCGAAATTGTGTATGATAGTTTGGTTAGGTTTTGGGCACACCACCAACCTCATATCCTTTTATGTCGAGAATGTATAAAACTAGTGGTGGCTAGTCTTGGTTTTTTATTTCCCCAGATGAATTTGAGGCATGTCTTTTGTGAATTTAGTTATAATAACGTCCTCCGGATCGGACTGCGATTGTTCTTCAAAAATATAGGAATTTTGGGAGAGAATCAGAATTTTGTAAATTGCTATTTCTCCCATCCATGAAGGAGAGATAAGTGGTTTACGTGTCTGTAGCTCTATTGTTGTTTATAAGAAGTTACTTAAAGTACTATGTTTGCTAAAGTTCGTTTCCGGCAATTTGTTAAAGGTGTTCAGTATTTGATCCCTAAATAAGAAATTGATTCTTTTCCCCCATAAATGGAAAATCAAGGCGTTGATTTGTTGTGACGGGGGGTGGAGTTTTTGGAGCGATGTTTTTTTATAACCCAGTAGATGATCGAGTGTTGAGTTATTAATTTGTAGTAAGATAGTTTAACTGAAATTCGTTTTTTAAAGATTCATTTTAAAGCCTCTCAAAGAATTTAGTGCGGTTGGAAATTGTTTTAAAATATTATCGTCAGCAAAAAAAGACCTATTTTATGTGCTTGATCCAGCGGGATGATCGGGATACCGAAGAAATTTGGGAATTCGGTTCTAATTAGTTCTCCGCAGCGGTCCATAATTAGTGTGTTGATACAACCAACGTTGATTAAAAGGGGGGCACCTGACAGGTACTGTTTGTTATATTGACAAGGCTTTGACATACGTACTATTTGATTTTAAAACGGAGCGGCAGAGGGAGGAGGAAATATTCCATAAAGCTTTAATAGCTTCGGAATCTCCTTGAAACCAAACTTGTCTAAGACTTTAAAAGCAAAATCCCCAATTGAATCCTATCGAATTGCCTTCTAAGCATGCCAAAGTTAGTGAGCAGAGAAGGGCATCGAGGAGGATTCAATCGCAGAGATAAGGTTTTTATATTCTGCTGGTCCATCTGGGGTTGTCTTCCTGGTGTGAAAGCCTACTTGGTCGTTTATGGACCAGTGTAGGTATAAGACTTCTAAGAGTCTCAGTTGCTAAGAGTTTTGCGTTTTATAAAAAAGTTTTTGTTATCGCAGTTTTAGTAAGGATATAGGGCCGACAATTTGCCGCTGGGGGATGAAGTGTCTTTACCTGGTTTGGGATTGTACTGATTGCTACTATAGTGGCTCTGGTGGGTAGCGTAGATGTCAGCTGGTATTTAAAGCTCCCTTAATCATCGCTGGATAAAGCGGATTTGAGAAAAAGCTGGAAACCATGTATGGAAAAGTTACAAGTTTTTGTGGAATATTTTATAGTTACTCGTCGAGAGAAACCATCTGGTCCTGGGGATTTTTGCTTTTGGGACATGCGAAATAATTGTCAATGAGTTCTTCTTCCGTAATCGGGGGATTTAATGAGTTGAGTTTTCTGTAGTTGTTTTCGTTAGGTTCTTGATGTTAATGGAAGATGAATATTAGTTTGAGGATTTGTTAATGGCCTCTTTGTTGTTGGGGTGAGTAAGGGGGGTTTCTTTTCTTTTAGATTATTATAGTTTGGCGTAGATAAGAAATTACTCTAAACTTTAGCTTGAGCCGTTAGCTTGCTGTCGTATGTGGTTTGCTAATTTTAATATTTGGATTGTTTGTTGGGGGAAAATATAAAGTGTATCTGTCTATTATACGGTTGTGCTTTTTTTGGTCTCTAGCCAGAGTTTTTGGAGGGTTATTATTGTAAATTATATAGAGAAATTTTCCATGTCTGTAATTTGTTTGGTCTTGTTCCTCCATCAGTATTGGTGCAGTGGTGTGCTTAAGCAAAATAATTTCTCATTTTAATGGCCACGAAGGGGTCCCCTTTGTAAAGCGTATCTGTTTTGGCTGATTAGGTGTCTTAGTGTCTTTTAGTTTTGCGGATTGATGGAGAGTGGATTTTGTTTTGTATCGGATATCCCAACTGTACTAACGGCCTTGATTTAAAATTATTTGGGGGCTGACCAAAGTATTAAAGGGATGATCTAATAATCACGGCTGTAGTGTTTAATGTAGAAACCTTCTATTTAATGCGGCGTCGGGCTTCAAGAATTTTTTCCTATTGGGAAAGGCAGTTCAGGTAAGGAAAGTGCTTGTTATCCATGCGGGCGATGGATATATATGATGGGAGGGGGAGGTTTTAATTCCAGAAAAAATAGGGGTTAAAATGGGGGTTTTTATGTTTTTTTTGTTGACCAAAGAGGGCCAGTGCCTAAAGTGGCGACTTATTATGATAGTAATGTAGCCTCTGTTACTAACAAGAGGATTCAATCTGGAGAAGATTAAAAGATTATGTCTGGGGAGTAATGAGTATATCTCTTGATGATGCATTATGCATCTAAAACGTGGGCATACAAGGGTGTTCTTATGTGATAGCCCATGCTCCTAAAGGAGAGGTGTCTTTTCTCCCCTGTAGTGGATGGTCCATTGTCGTTTCTTGGAAGAAAACGAAAATTATTAAATGTCACCGAAAAGATTAATCTACCTTTTCGTAGTTTATCTGATTTTTATCTAAGATTTTTTTCAAGGAATCTTAAGTGAGATGTGTGTAGGTACATAAAGTGTACTAAAGTGAAGTAAGACCATATTGGTATTTCACAAATTAATATGAGGTATATCTCCCGTTGAGTTGTGTGAACTTTAAGTAAAACTTTAAAGAATATAGCGTCTTCTTTCAATAGTCTTGCATAACTCCTGATGATGTTTTTTGTCGCGGTTGCAGGTTGAGTGGGGAAATTTTCCAATGAGAGAAGAACAGGAGTTGTTTTGCCAATAAATGAGTCTCTTGGAGACATAAAGACATCTGAGTGGAAGGATAATTGCTTCTCTCCAGACAGAGGATCTCTTGAAAAGGGGAGTTGAGGACCATTTGTATTGAGAGATAAAAATTTGTTTGCATTTATCCCTGAAGAGGGGTAGTTGTAAATATGGACCATGGTGAGGGAAAGGGATTAAAGGTAAGTGACTGTAAAGGTGGTGTAAATCTTGTATAGGGAAAGGGTTGGGGTTTCCAGATGAGGGCTAAAAATGTTATGACGTACAACCAGTACAAGTCAGTAATCTGACAATTAACCTGAATAACAGGTAACCAAATATAATCAAAGTAATTTAGCAGATATGAGTGATCTGGATGTATATTGGTGTGGGCAAATTTCTCCTGAAAGGTGATCAATCTTGGCCTCCAATTTAAATACCTTGACCTCAGGTTGTGTCCTGGGCTTGTAGGGTGGAGGGTTTGGACGAGCTTGAGGTTGGTCTGCTCTGTATTGTAGGACCCAGTGACTTCACCAAGCTGATTCCTTTTCTGGTTTCTCAGAGCAAAGGTTCCCATCTTTAGAAATGAGGAGCTTGTGCGGGAAGACCCACTATATGCGATACCTGCGGTTTCATAAAACTGCAGTTAAAGGAGCAAATCTCTACTAGCTGTAGAGTAGTGGGACAAGTCCGCATATAACTGGATATTTTCGTAGGGAGCTGGTGGTAGATTTTCTTTGTTACGGGCTGTGAACATCAGTGCCTCTTTAAAAATGGATCCTAAGAATAGTTGTCCCGGGGAAACGTTCTATCGGGAGCGATGTCGGTCTTGGAAGCTGTGGGCTCTAATTCTGATATGATTTCCGACTCTGGGAGTCTGACGCATTAGCTTTAATTAATGAATAAGATTAGTCTCTTAAGCGGCTGGCGCAATGGATTCTGGGATGCCCTGAATTTATGTTGTTTTCTGCGACTTATAGTTCAAATCAGCTATTTTTTCCTTGATAAGCAGATACATCATCAGCCAAGAGTAATGTGCATCATTGATCATGTGGGATCCGGTCAGTTCACCCATTTTATGTTCTAATGGGATTACTCTTCTCCCAACTCTTCTAATTATCGCCCAGTTTTTGGGCGAGATATGCCAAATCAGTAGGAATTGATCCCTCGGTGATACAATCATTTCTTTATAAAATCTTCTGACGCTGTCTGTTTGGAGGATGGACAGCGACAAAGGGTCTTCCGCTAACTGGAATGAAGGTAGCTCTGCAATGGCTGGTGGGTGGTACGGAGGAGGCTAAGCGGGCCCTCTGGTTCGCAGGGCTGGCTGAGGGAGAAGAAGCTACTGAGGATCATTCTCACAGCGGTGTGTCGCGCCATCTGTGGAGCGACATCAGGGGATTCTCCGCGGGAGTGCTTTCTATCACCGATTACAGTACCTCCGAGTAAGTAAGATCTGGAAGGTATCTGGGAAGTGTAAGTACCTGGTTTTAGTAGGAATTCTTGTAGCTGATGAGCCGAGGGGTCCCTGGATACTTTTCGGGAAGAGCGCGTGAGTGCTGGAAACGGTGCCGCCATTTCTCGGGTCCTGTCGGGTGGGAAGTCATGTTTATTTTCTTTGGGACCGACTCGGGTCGATGTCCTTATGGTAGACATCCATGGGCTATTGGGAGTATTTCCTGAAAGCTTGAGGTCTGGGAGTGCTTGTTATGCCGATTTAGGAGGCTTTGAGATGGAGCCTAGTGAAGCGACACGTCCGTTTAAAGCTTGTTCAGGCCCACGCCCCCAAACTGCTATAATTTTCTCAAAGCAACAGAACTAGCAACACAAATCTTTGTCAATAATTTAACAGGAAAAATCTTCCATTACGTATGATGATGGATTACTTAACCCACTTAAGGAAACCAGGTTTTTTTTTTTTTTCATTTTTGCTCTACATTTTAAAAAGGCATTAATATTTTCATTATTCGTTTGTCAGAGCTGTGTGAGGGATTTTTTTCTACTGGCTTAGGCGGGCCTTTTTTCACTTTTGAATCCACCAATTGTTGTCTGTAAGGGACTGTACCAATCACCTACTTAATTCAATATAGCATCGTTAAGGTAATAATGTAAAAACACTGAACATTTTTTCATAATAAAATCATAAAAAACCACTAGTACCACAAATAAGCACCAACGCCCAACACCTTATTGGCCACTGTGAGCTTACTGACAAAAAGAGATATGTAGTTTAGTATACAAGGCACACAAAGAAGTGCCATCTTAACCACTAATAACAGGGGGAATCTGATATAAACAGTAGTAAACGCAATGTAAATCATGAACGACAGCTAAATATAGCACTGGTAAAAGACAGGTAAGTCACCAATCGATCCTTAAGATATACGACAACTAGCGTGTATTCGTATGAACCCAATGCAATAAGGGGAAAAAAGGTGTAGCCAGCCAATAATAGCATAAAGTAGCAGTATGCAGAAGGGAAAAAAAGGAAAACGTCTCACCCATCCTGGGCGAAGGATTTCGACCATCAGATCTTACAGATAATGAAGACACCAAAGTATCCTTACATACTTAGTAATGACACCTATTTTTTCGTCCATAAACCTTACCGTCCGTCTCAAGTAATTGACATAACCATTTCACTCCTGTAGTTCCTAGCACCCATATTACTCTATTTGTGCACCTAGAATGCCCACAGATTAACAACGCTCCCAACTCAGCAGCAGCTGTGGTGGGGCCAATCCTGGACACTCAATCCATTTGCTCCATTGCTTTTCAAACTTTTTGGCTGCCCCCCCTCTTTCTAAACACATTCATTTGTACCATTAAGCATATGCTTTACCTCTCTTATAGCCAGCGGTTCCGCATCTAAGCAGTGTTTAGCAATTGACTTCCTTACATGATAAAGGACTTTGGCTACTGCTAGCTGTTCTGGCCTGGTTATATCTAATTCACCTTCACCTACACATACGTTAATGGAAAATACTCTGTGTAGCGACTAGTTCTTAGTCATACGAGACCGCTCAGACTCCCAAAGAAAGTCTGTGGGCAACCCTTAATGACAAAACTGTATCACTGACACTATGATAATCACAACAGATGCAGACATCTAAGGGTTACTACTTCCCGTCTCACAGCTTCAGCTAACATCACAGACTGTCTGACCATCCGTCACTGTCCAGTTTCTGTTCAGTCTCTGTCAATCACCTTACAAAGTGGTTCTTTGCCAAAAACTATGAGCTTAGGTTACAGTGAACAACAGTGGCAAATACATAACACAGAGACAGTCTTACCCGGTCCGTCCAACTAGTGAACCAGAAGTGACAAGGTAAGGTAGACAAAAAAAAACAGCTTACCCTCAGAGCGCTCTGGTCAGTTCTGTTCACCAAGCCGGCGGGGACCCTTCACGGAGGCTGTCTCGGTGTTGTTGTTCACTCCTAAGCCCACCCAGAAAAGGACGACAAATACTGATAGGGATTTTTATGCAGGGCTCCAACAGCCCTCTTGACTTTTGTAAGGTGAGTCCTAATTAACCCTTTCATGATTGAACATAAAGACCAAGACACACGTCAGTCTCTTAGTCAAGATCTCCTAGTGTATGTAAAAATCTTCTCCCCTTTAATAATCAAAATGCATAATATATTACAGACAGAAGAGTCATCAAAGGGGCGTGAATAGTATACTCCAAAACTATTGGTCATCAGCACATTCTGGGAAAAAAGTTAATTAATTGTGCTCAGTTCTGAGAGACCTTGTACACAGATATTGTTTATACTAATTTCCTCTGCCAGAAGGTTTGTTTACATTGATTATTTGCCCTTTCTTCTGTGTTGGTGTATATATTTCCTAGCCATGAGTTTGGAGGGTTTATTATTGTAAATATAATGAGAAATTTTCCATGCTGTAATTTGTTTGTCATGTTCCTCCATCAGTATTGTGTGCAGGGTGTGTCTTAAAGAAAATAATTTCTCATGTAAGGCCTCTGAAGGGTTCCCTTGTAAAAGACGTTCTGTTGTGGCGATAGATGTTAGGGTGTCTTTTAGTTTTGCGGATTTTTGTTTGTTGTATCGGATCTCCAACTGTCTTAAACGGCCTCTGATAAAAATTTTGTGGGCTGACCAAAGTCTTAAGGGATCTATATCCGCTGTATTGTTTAATGTAAAACCTTCTATTAATGCGGCTTCAATAATTTTCCTATGGGAAGGCAAGTTCAGTAAGAAAGTGTTGTTTCTCCATGGGCGGGATATATATGATCTGGAGGAGAGGTTTAATTCCAGAAAAATAGGGGTATGGTCTGACCAAGAGGCCGTGCCTAAAGTGGCAGACTTTATGATATGTAATGTCGCTCTGTTTACTAAAAAGAGATCAATCCTGGAGAAAGATTTATGTCTGGGTGAGTAATGAGTATATTCTCTTGATGATGCATTAATGCATCTAAACGTGTCATACAGGTGTTCTTCATGTAGCCATTGCCCTATTAACGGAGAGGTTCTTTTCTCCCCTGTAGTGGAGTCCATTTTGTTATCTGGAAGAATATTAAAGTCACCGCAAATGATTAATCTACCTTTTTGTAGTTTTCTGATTTTTCTTAAGATTTTTTTCAAGAATCTTAAGTGAGATGTGTTAGGTACATAAATGTGTACTAAAGTAAGTAATACATTCTGGATTTCACAAATTAATATGATATATCTCCCTTTAGGATCTGTGTGAACTTTTTAAGTAAACTTTAAAGAATATAGAGTCTTTAATAGCTATGCATACTCCTGCATGTTTTTTTGTCGCGTTTGCAGTGTAGATGTGGGGAAATTTCCAATGAGAGAAGAACAGGAGTTTGTTTTGCATAAATTGAGTCTCTTGGAGACATAAGACATCTGAGTGGAAGGATAATGCTTCTCTCCATACAGAGGATCTCTTGAAAGGGGAGTTGAGACCCTTCGTATTGAGAGATAAAAATTTTGTTTGCATTATCCCTGAGAGGTAGTGTAAATATGACCCTGGTGAGGAAATGGATAAAGGTAAGTGCTTGTAAAGGTGGTGTAAATCTTGTATAGGGAAAGGGTTGGGGTTTACAGATTGAGGGTAAACGTGTTATACGTACAACAGTACAAGTAGTAATATACAATTAACCTTGAATAACAGGTAACCAAATAATAATTCAAAGTAATTCTAGCAGATCTGAGTGATCTGGCTGTATATTGTGTGGGCAAAGTTCTCCTGAAGGTGACAATCTTTGGCCTCCAATTTAAATACCTTGACCTCAGGTTGTTAGTCCTGGTCTTGTAGGGTGGAGGGTTTGGACGAGCTTGAGTGTTGGTCTGCTCTGTATTGTAGACCCAGTGACTTCACCAAGCTGATTCCTTCTTCTGGTTTTCTCAGAGCAAATGTTTTCCCATCTTTATGAATGAGGAGCTTTGTGGGGAAGCCCCATCTATATGCGATACCTGCGTTTCTCAATACTGCAGTTAAAGGAGCAAAGTCTCTTCTAGCTTGTAGAGTAGTTTGGGACCAGTCCGCATATAACTGGATATTTTCGTAGGGAGCTGGTAAGATTTTCTTTTTACGGGCTGTGAACATCAGTGCCTCTTTAAAAATGGATCCTAGAAATAATGTCCCTGGGAACTTCTTCAGGGAGCGATTTAGGTCTTGGAAGCCTGTGGGCTCTATCTATTATGATTTCCGACTCTGGGATGTCTGGAAGCATAGCTTTAATTAATGATATAAGATAGTCTCTTAAGTCGGCTGGAGCAATGGATTCTGGGATGCCCCTGAATTTTATGTTGTTTCTGCGACTTCTATCTTCAATATCAGCTATTTTTTCCTTGATAGCAGATAGATCATCAGCCAATGAGTAATGTGCATCTATTAGATCATTGTGGGATCCGGTCAGTTCACCCATTTTATTTTCTAATTGGATTACTCTTTCTCCCAACTCTTCTACATTATCGCCCAGTTTTTGGGCGAGATATGCCAAATCAGTATGCATTGATCCCCTCGGTGCTACAATCATTTCTTTTATAAAATCTTCTGACGCTGTCTGTTTGGAGGATGGGACAGCTGACAAAGGGTCTTCCGATAACTGGAATGAAGGTAGCTCTGCAATGCTGGTAAGTGAGGAGGCTAAGCGGGCCCTCTGTTTCGCAGGGCTGGCTGAGGGAGAAGCTAAGTGAGGATCATTCTCACACGTGTTCGGCGCCATCTTGGAGCTGACATGCAGGGGATTCTCCGCGGTAGTGCTTTCTATCCCCGATTCCAGTACCTCCGAGTAAGATCTGGAAGGTATCTGGGAAGTGTAAGTACCTTGTTTTAGTAGGAATTCTTTTGTAGCTGATGGCGAGGGGATCCCTTGGCTACTGTTCGGGGAAGAGCCGCGTGAGCTGCTGGAAACGGTGCCGCCATTTCTCGGTTCCTTGTTCGGGGGGAATTCTTTTATTTTCTTTGGCCCGACTCGGGTCGATTTCCTTCTGGTAGACATCCCTGGGCTATTGGGAGTATTTCCTGAAAGCTTTGAGGTCTGGGAGTCGCTTGTTATGCCGCTTTTAGGAGGCTTTGAGATGGAGCTCTAGTGAAACACGTCCGTCTTAAAGCTTGTTCAGGCCACGCCCCCAAACTGCTATATTTCTCAAAGCACAGAACCTAGCAACACAAATCTTCTGTCAAATTTAACAGAAAAATCTTCCCTTTACTATGATGTATGGATACTTAACCCCTTAAGGAACCAGGTTTTTTTTTTTTTTCATTTTTTGCTCTCTACATTTAAAAATGCATAATATTTTCATTATTCCGTGTACAGAGCTGTGTGAGGGATTTTTTTCTACTGGCTTCTAGGCTGGCCCTTTTTTCACTTTTGGATCCACAATTGTGTCTGTAAGGGACTGTACCAATCACCTACTTAATTCAATATAGCATCGCAAGGTGAATAATGTAAAACTTAACATTTATTTCATTAATAAAATCATAAAAACCACTATTACCACAAATAATGCACCAACGCCAACACCTATTGGCCACTGTGATCTACTGACAAAGAATATGTAGTTTAGTAACAAGGCACACAAAGAAGTGCCATCTTAACCACTAATAACAGGGGGAATCATATATAAACAGTATGTACACGCAATGTATCATGAACAGACAGCTCAAATATATGCACTGGTAAAAGACAGGTAAGTACCAATCGATCCTAGATATACGACAACTAGCTTGTATTCGTATGAACCCAATGCATAAGGGGGAAAAAAGGTGTATGCTACAGCAATAATAGCAATAATAGCAGTATGCAGAAGGGAAAAAAGGAAATTTCTCACCAATCCTGGGCGCAGGATTCCGACCATCAGATTCTTACAGATAATGAAGAACCTAAGTATCCCTTACATACTAGAATGACACCTATTTTCGTCCATAAACTCCCGTCCTAACAAGGACGGTCCACAGCTGTCCCTGACGTGTAACTCGCCCTTACTGTTGAAACTCTACGTTACCAGATGGTCTCATAACAGGAAATTGTCCCAACGCGTTTCTTCCGCAATCCCTCGGATTCATCAGGGGATACATATGTCACAAATGTCGGTGACTAATCGAATTTTTAGTGGTGGAGACCAAGCAGTGGCTCCATTGGTCTCCAAGCTGTCCAGCTTAGTGAAGCCCAGACGAAGTGACTGGCGTGTGCAGCGTTTTACTGCGCATTAACAGCTGTCTTTAAAGCAGCCGGCTACTGCACGCCGTTACGGCCGCTAGTTCTAGCTGGTGCCGATCACGTGACTGGTCATGATCAGTCACATGGCACCGGGGAGGCGGCGCAGTATGCTGTGACGTCAGATGGGAAGGGAAAACACATCCCTCAATCTGATAGCTATTGCGGTCGAGATAGTTACGTGCTGTATGTGTACTGACCGCGCAGATAACCACGGACTGGGTCCTTACACCAGGAAGAGAACTAGATAACCACGAAGAGGAGAGAGAACTAAATCTCAAAAGATGCAAAACTTAGTTCATTAAGCCCATTCGGGCAACAGTGTCTAGCCTGAAAATCCATCTGGTCTCAATTTGTCGTATTCTTGATTCCAGTCACCCCCCCTCTAACATTTCGAGGTACCTGGATGGTACTGGATGGTAACTGCATCGGCACGACATTGTGACATTACAACGTGTTTCGCCACAGGGGTGTCTCTCGAGTGGTCTGATGTCGGCCAGTGTTCGCACCACTCGTCTGCGGAATTCCCTAAAAGGTTTTTCCAATGTATTCAATCCACAGATACACCTACCCTGTAGATCACTCCCTTTGTTTTACAGTTAATGAAGGAGTGATTTGATTTCCTCACCAGCACATTCGCCACAAATTTCTTTGTTACCAGAATGTAGGGACGGCTATGCAACCATTGCATTAAAATAGCCCTTAGGTTTCCCAACATCCAGCCATGTATTTCTAGGATTTGTGGAAAATGGCTGTGTACTAGGCGGTCCCTAAGGGACCTACCCTTCCGATAGGTAATAGATGGTAGGGAGTCAAGCATCGGCAATGTCAGTGTCCATTTGTAGAGTCGACCAGTGTCTCAGATGATTTGCCTGATGGTATCGGAGCCATTTATAAACGTATAATGAATCTCACCAAATTATCCGGGCCAGTCCTGGCCCTCGGAACAAAAAAGATTTCTTCTGTCGTTATTCAGAGCGTTTTGAAAGGCACTCCTTAATATTTTATCTGGGTAGCCTTTCTGCAAAAATCTCGCTCTGAGGTCGTCAGCCTGTTTCAAAAACGAACGCCTGTCAGAGCAGTTTCTGGTAGTCCGAAGATATTGGCCCCGGTATTCCCTTTTTAATGGAGTGGGGGTGGCTACTCTCCCACCTCAGTAAGGAGTTTGTAGCGGTAGCCTTTCTAAACACCTCGTCGGTACTAACCTCAGGTCCTTTAGTAAGGAGTACGTCCAAGAAGCTAATTTTTTCGCCACTAATCTCATAAGTGAATTTGAGGCCAATATCGTTATGGTTCAGATGCTCGACAAAGTCAGAAAAGGCTGATTTAGACCCACTCCAATGATCAAAATGTCGTCAATAAAGCGTAGCCATAACTCTATACACCATTGATAGAGGTCAGCTTCTGGTGAAAAGACCATGGTGTCCTCCCACCAGCCCAGGAGCAAGTGGGCATAGGTTGGCGCACAAGGCCAACCCATCGCCGTGCCCCTGAGCTGGTGGTAGTACTTGCTATTGAAAAGAAATAGTTGCGTGTAAGACAAATTGGAGAGTTTAGATACAAAATCATCATGTTGCGAATTGGACCCCTCTTGTTCTCAAAAATATGACACTGCTCAAGGCCTCTATTATGGGGAATGGAGAATAAGGCCTCAACATCAAGGAGGCAAGGAAGTATCCCTCATCCATTGTAATGCCCTCCAACCCTCCTTAGAAGATCCATGGAGTCTTGTATGTACGATGGAAGGGATTCAACATAGGGTTCTAAGATTTTATCTGGTAAACTCCCAAATTTTGAGTGATGTTATTAGTACCTGATACAATTGTCTACCCTTTAGTGGCTCCAATCCTTATGGATTTTGGGAGCCCATAAAAGGTGGCAATCATGGGGGTCACTGGTTCCAGGAACCTCAATTCATTGGCGTCAATTTATCCCCTGACTAAAAGCTTCACGGAGTATGGTTTTTATCGCCTAGATAGTGAGATGTCGGATTGAGTTCAGGATTTCGTATGATGACCTGTCACTCAAAAGATCCGTGCACATCTTCTTATAGTTTTCAGAGTCCATAACAACCACATTTCCCCCCTTTGTCTGAGGGTTTGATGGTTAGACTGGTGTCCTTCTCTAACTCTCTCAAGGCCTCAATTTCAGACCGCGAGCAATTAAGTGGCACGAAATCGGTTTGCATCTTTGATTCCGTTGCTAACATCCCTCAAGAACACATCAATTGGGAAGCGTCAGAGACAGGGGGGACCTAGTGCTGTTCAGTCACAAATCTGTAAATGGACCTTTCCTTCAGTTAAGGGACTAGAATCCTCAAGACCGTACAACAATCTTCATCCTGTAAAGGTCATTTGGGATACCTAACTCTCTGCACATTTTCTTGTCGTTTTTAATAAAGTGCTTCCTCCATTTTAACTAATAAACAAGTGTAGATCCTTTATAATCTCAAAGGTGTCTGGTTTGTTGGTGGGGACAAAGTTAAGCCCCTTAGAACAAAATCTGTATTTCTGCTGTGGATAAAATTCTACTTGAGAGGTTAATTACTTGGGAGCCGTTGTCTGAGACGGAGGGGGCCTGCTTCTTGCTCTCGTTAGATATGGCTGGTCTAAAAAATCTGCCTTGGCTCCCCTACCTCTTTTGTTCCCTCTACCTCGTCCTCTTCCCCTTTCTAGACTTTGAATGTTTGTTAAAGTAATCTGCATCCGAGTTGTCAGTTTCAGATGAGGAGGCTTCAGTTTCTGTGTACCTCTTGTTGTAGACCAAGGAATATGCCTTATTATCCCTGAAATCTTGTAGGTGACGGAGGAATTGAGTGTGCTTCCTTTCCTTTAGATGATATTGATATTTCTCAATTGTTAATTGTAATTGATTCTTCTTTGAAATCTGGTTCAGATTCAAATTTTTTTGTAATCCTAATCTGATCAGTCAGTTTACTTTCTAAATTTTGTAGGGTTATTTTCTCCTCATCTAGCAAGATCTGCATGAGTCTGAGGGAGCTATTGGTTGCCTCCTTTTCCCATCTTTTCAACAGATTGGGGGTTCTCGATCTCCCTGCTGGTACTAACGGAATTCGGAGACCCCTGGGAACGATGGAGTTCTTAATGTAGTTCTCCAGCGATGAAATTTCCCACCAAGATGTTATTTTGTCTTTGTACACTTTAGTCAACTCTTTGAAGGCAGCATTGAAGGTTGGGGTATATCTTTGTTGGGTAAATTCTCTATCTGAGAAGACCTCCTTGGCCTCCTCAAGCCACGTTTGTGTATTTAATCCTGTAGTCAGGAAACCTGCCATATCAATAATAAAAGCTTCTAGACTGGCCCTTTTTTCACTTTTGGGTCCACAATTGTGTCTGTAAGGGACAACAGACAACGACTCCCAAGTAATTAACCTCTCAAGTAGAATTTTATCCACAGCAGAAATACAGATTTTGTCTAAGGGGCTTAACTTTGTCCCCACCAACAAACCAGACACCTTTGAGATTATAAAGGATCTACACTTGTTTATTAGGAAGTTAAAATGGAGGAAGCA
Organism: Engystomops pustulosus; assembly: GCA_019512145.1. Lineage (NCBI taxonomy): Eukaryota > Metazoa > Chordata > Amphibia > Anura > Leptodactylidae > Engystomops > Engystomops pustulosus. The sequence continues at coordinate 28,463,225 of CM033651.1, forward strand.
CTTTATTAAAAACGACAAGAAAATGTGCAGAGAGTTAGGTATCCCAAATGACCTGTTACAGGATGTAAGATTGTTGTACGGTCTTGAGGATTCTAGTCCCTTAACTGAAGGGAAAGGTCCATTTACAGATTTGTGACTGAACAGCACTAGGTCCCCCCCTGTCTCTGACGCTTCCCCAATTGTGTTCTTGAGGGATGTTAGCAACGGAATCAAAAGGATGCAAACCGATTTCGTGCCACTTAATTGCTCGCGGTCTGAAATTGAGGCCTTGAGAGAGTTAGAGAAGGACACCAGTCTAACCATCAAACCCTCAGACAAAGGGGGGAATGTGGTTGTTATGGACTCTGAAAACTATAAGAAGATGTGCACGGATCTTTTGAGTGACAGGTCATCATACGAAATCCTGAACTCAAATCCAACATCTCACTATCTAGGCGAGTTAAAAACCATACTCCGTGAAGCTTTTAGTCAGGGGATAATTGACGCCAATGAATTGAGGTTCCTGGAACCAGTGACCCCCATGATTGCCACCTTTTATGGGCTCCCCAAAATCCATAAGGGATTGGAGCCACTAAAGGGTAGACCAATTGTATCAGGTACTAATAACATCACTCAAAATTTGGGAGTTTACCTAGATAAAATCTTGAGACCCTATGTTGAATCCCTTCCATCGTACATACAAGACTCCATGGATCTTCTAAGGAGGTTGGAGGGCATTACAATGGATGAGGGATACTTCCTTGCCTCCATTGATGTTGAGGCCTTATATTCCTCCATTCCCCATAATAGAGGCCTTGAAGCAGTGTCATATTTTTTGAGAACAAGAGGGGTCCAATTCAGGCAACATGATGATTTTGTATCTAAATCTCTCCAATTTTGTCTTACACGCAACTATTTTCTTTTCAATAGCAAGTACTACCACCAGCTCAGGGGCACGGCGATGGGTTGGCCTTGTGCGCCAACCTATGCCAACTTGCTCCTGGGCTGGTGGGAGGACACCATGGTCTTTTCACCAGAAGCTGACCTCTATCAATGGTGTATAGAGTTATGGCTACGCTTTATTGACGACATTTTGATCATCTGGAGTGGGTCTAAATCAGCCTTTTCTGACTTTGTCGAGCATCTGAACCATAACGATATTGGCCTCAAATTCACTTATGAGATTAGTGGCGAAAAATTAGCCTTCTTGGACGTACTCCTTACTAAAGGACCTGAGGGTCTATTACAGACAGAGGTGTTTAGAAAGGCTACCGCTACAAACTCCTTACTGAGGTGGGAGAGTAGCCACCCCCAGCTCCATTAAAAAGAGGAATACCTCGGGGCCAATATCTTCGACTACGCAGAAACTGCTCTGACAGGCGTTCGTTTTTGAAACAGGCTGACGACCTCAGAGCGAGATTTTTGCAGAAAGGCTACCCAGATAAAATATTAAGGAGTGCCTTTCAAAACGCTCTGAATAACGACAGAAGAAATCTTTTGGTTCCGAGGGCCAGGACTGGCCCGGATAATTTGGTGAGATTCATTACTACGTTTAATAATGGCTCCGATACCATCAGGCAAATCATCTCGAGACACTGGTCGACTCTACAAATGGACACTGACATTGCCGATGCCTTGACTCCGCTACCATCTATTACCTATCGGAAGGGTAGGTCCCTTAGGGACCGCCTAGTACACAGCCATTTTTCCACAAATCCTAGAAATACATGGCTGGATGTTGGGAAACCTAAGGGCTATTTTAAATGCAATGGTTGCATAGCCTATCCCTACATTCTGGTAACAAAGAAATTTGTGGCGAATGTGACTGGTGAGGAAATCCAAATCAACTCCTTCATTAACTGTAAAACAAAGGGAGTGATCTACAGGGTAGTGTGTATCTGTGGAATTGAATACATTGGAAAAACCTTTTAGGGAATTCCGCAGACGAGTGGGCGAACACTTGGCCGACATCAGACACTCGAGAGACACCCCTACGGCGAAACACGTTTGTGAATGTCACAATGGTCGTGCCGATGCAGTTACCATCCAGTTACGATCCAGGTACCTCGAAATGTTAGAGGGGGTGACTGGAATCAAAGAATACTACAAATTGAGACCAGATGGATTTTCAGGCTAGACACTGTTGCCCCGAATGGGCTTAATGAAACTAAGTTTTGCATCTTTTATTGAGATTTAGTTCTCTCTCCTCTTCCGTGGTATCTAGTCTCTTCTGGGTAGGACCCCTGTTTTCTCCTTCAAGCTACTGTATATACATTCTTTCTTTTTAAAATATTACCAACTTAAACACTGCCGGAAATATCATACGAAGTACCATTTATACTGTACACTGTGTCTATACTTACCGCTTGGCTAGTCTGCAGCTTGAGAGCCATTAAACATGTACAAACATGACAGGCCCACTGTATGCCTTTAGCGATTATCGGTTAGCGGTACAGTATTACACACAGCCGTAACTATCTCGCGCAATAGCGTATCAGATTGAGGGATGTGTTTTTCCCTTCCCATCTGACGTCACAGCATACTGCGCCGCCTCCCCGGTGCCATGTGACTGATCACATGACCAGTCACGTGATCGGCACCAGCTAGAACTAGGCGGCGTAACGGCGTGCAGTAGCCGGCTGCTTTAAAAGACAGCTGGTTATGCGCAGTAAAACGCTGCACACGCCAGTCACTTCGTCTGGGCTTCACTAAGCTGGACAGCTTGGAGACCAATGGAGCCACTGCTTGGTCTCCACCCCACTAAAAATTTCGATGTCACCACATTTGTGACATATGTATCCCTGATGAATCCGAGGGATTGCGGAAGAAACGCGTTGGGACAATTTCCTGTTATGAGTCCTTCTGGTAACGTGGAGTTTCAACAGTTAGGGTGCAGTCACACGTTGCATCGCAATCAGGTTTGAGGTGGTTTTAGGTGCAGTTTTTGTCAATTTCCCGTGAAAAACAGAACTGAACGAGTGAATTTGATTTTGAAGGAGAAAGCTGCTCCCAATTTCATTCACCTGTTGATTTGATGTCTTTTATGTAAAATAAGTTATATCACCTAAAACCAACCCAAAACTAATTGGGATGCAGTTTTAACTGCAACGTGTGACCACAGCCTCAGGGCGAGTTACACGTCAGGGACAGCTGTGGACCGCCTTGTTAGGACGTGAGTTTATGGACGAAAATAGGTGTCATTCTAGTATGTAAGATACTTAGTTCTTCATTATCTGTAAGAATCTATGGTCGGAATCCTGCGCCCAGGATTGGTGAGAAATTTCCTTTTTTCCCTTCTGCATACTGCTATTATTGCTATTTGCTGTAGCATACACCTTTTCCCCCTTATGCATTGGGTTCATACGAATACAAGCTAGTTGTCTATTCTAGGATCGATTGGTACTTACTGTCCTTACCAGTGCATATATTTGAGCTGTCTGTTCATGATACATTGCGTGTTACATACTTGTTTATATATGATTCCCCCTGTTAGTAGGTTAAGATGGCACTTCTTGTGTGCCTTGTTTATCCTAAACTCATATTCTTTGTCAGTAGATCACAGTGGCCAATAGGTGTTGGTGTTGGTGCAATATTTGTGGTAATAGTGGTTTTTATGAATTTTATTAAAGAAATAAATGTTAAGTTTTACATTATTCACCTTGCGATGCTATACTTTCTTTCTACGTAACAAATTTTATTTATTATTGACATTATTTATTCCATGCTGTGTAATGGGGAGATGGAAAACAAATTCCAAATGCTGTGAAATTGGCAAAAAAACACATTTTCTTCACTTTTATCTTTGGCTCTGTTCGATCATGGTAATACCAAATTTATATAGTCTTTATTGTGCTTTAATATATTTTTGGTGCTGTGCAAGGTGTCTTTTTTATTTTTTATTTATTTTTTTTTTTTTTGTGAAATGAACTGACGTTTTCATTGCTTTTATATAAAGGACTGTGCAACATTTTTTGTTTTTATATTTTAATAGGGAATTTTGACAAGCGGTGATACCTTTTTTGGGAACCTCTAGGGTACTTTAACCCCAGATGGTCTGATCGTTCGTACCATTTACTGCAATATTGCTGTATTGCAGTAAATGTCATTTTTACACCGTACTCTTTACAATGAGCAACTGGCTCATTGTAAAGATACTGCATATGCCATGCAGTCTCCGGGACTGACTAGGATCCAAGGCTTTCATGGCAATTGATATTCGTGGGTATTATAGGTGGGTGTTAGCAATATGCAGCAAACCTCACCTCTGTACAAAGAGGGCTCACCCCTTGAGGCCTCTTCATACAGACCCTCGAACCTCTGCACCCTGTGCACAGTGTGAGAGGGGTTGAGAGAGGTAGAGATATCCACCCTAGTTGTACCAAAAAATTATATACAGTTTTTTATTCCTGATTGTAACTATAAGAGTGGATATCTCTGGTTCTTTTAACCTCTTTTAACCTTACATGTACAATATATCATATTAAAGGGGAGACTCTTCTGTTAAATATGACATCAGAATAATGAATAAGTGCAGGAATTCAGGAGATAAAGGTGATTGAAGTACGCCCCCCTCCAGCCTGTCAGCTAAATGCAGGCTATAGAAGAAGCTGCAGGAGACTTTCACTTTGCAGAAGTTCATGCATTCTTTGCATCTGTAGCTGAATCTGGGAAAGGTACATATTTATATATAACATATTTTGCTAAGTTACTACTTATTAAAATAACTTCAATTGGAAAAATTACGCTTTTTTTTCACATCAATTATTGGCAAACAAAAACATAAGTAATAAAACTATCAAGAAGCATAAATGGTGTTCCCAGGGCGTAACTTTGCCAAACACTCAGAAATCCTTTGATGCATTTATTGAAATGTTTTTCTGTTAAACGAATTGTTTTGAGCCCAGTCCAGACTCTGTTACATAGCATACCCATATGTCTATGCTATATATAACTATATACCTATGTAACTGTATATACCTATGTAACTGATACCCATATGTACTATACTATATATAACTATGTAACTGATAAAGAATCTGGACCGGGCTCTAAATGCCTTTTATTTAGGTGAAAGACGTTTTAATAATTGCAAGAAGCCTTTTTTCTAACCTAGGATTTCTGAGTGATTGGCGCTGTTACACCCTGGGGACACCATTCATGCATCTATAGTCCTTCAACACATGCCGAGGAACTTGGGAAGGGCTGCCTAAACCACTTTGAGTAGTATCTAAGCCCCTTAATGTGTTTTACAGACTGTAAATAATTGGTCACAAAGAGGTTAACAATGTAAAGAGTGTACTGTATATACTGTATAGGCTGGGCTGGCTGTATACTACTAGGGGCAGGCTGGGCTGGCTGTATACTACTGGGGACTTGTTGGCAATATACTGTGATCAATGCATTTCCCACCCTCGGCTTATACTCGAGTCAATAGGTGTTTGGTGTTAAAATTGGGGGTCTCTGCTTATATTTTGGTCGGCTTATACTCGAGTATATACAGTATTTATAATTCATTCTTTTAATGTGCTTTTCTTTAAAACATAAGTAAATTTCTAAGTGATCCGTAACGCTTGAGCCGTATTGTATATATGTCCTGATAATTTTGTCATATTTATACAAATTTTTACCATCACATGATGCATGTTAAACTGGATTCTTGGCACTCCTTTTCTTTTTTTTATGCCTCCTGGCCCTTTTCTGTGTCAGCTACTCTGATTCATCAGTTCCCAAGAGACGTGCTGCTCAGTGTGGCTGTGAGTGCTGATGCCTGATATCAGTGAGGCCATTTCTGCATGTGAGCCACATTAGGGAACAATGAGCGGAGCTAACAGTACATGCGCAAGAGTTCCCAAGAGCTTATACTCAGTACTTGATAATGAGTCTTGTGGGTACGAGTAATGTTGTCTGGGTGCAAATGTCTCCCAGCGTCACATAGGACTGATTTGATCAAGAAAGAGTTATACCACCTGACGCCATTATGACTGATTTCGGACTCCTTGAAAGTCCTCAATCAACTGACGTTTATGGTAATTATTGTGTTCAAGTCACCTCCTTCTATTGGTAAATTATTTCGACATGGCCGGCCATAGTCATGTACATAACTAAGGAGGTGCCCTTGGTAACCTTTATGAATTTTATTAATGACCCCACCCTTGTCTTATAGTATAGTGGAGCCAAAAATTTTACAAATGATAATAATTTGAGACGTCAAGATGCTTCTCTTGTAGTAATGATACATCTGGGTGAAAACTCCTTCAGGTGAAGAATGCTTGCGATAATTTTTTGGGTGACACTAAGTAACTATGGAATCACACAGTGATATGTTTATATAGTAGTTTAGTTGCTACTTTGAGTACAATACTGTATGTAGTATTTATGCTACTAGTAGTCATTTGCTTGCCTAACTTCACCCCCCCCCCCCAACCGACAGCAATAAATGTAAATTAAAGAATATGAGTATGTTGTTGGTAATGATGGTTAGTCTAGCTGATCGCTTGGGGAGGAGATGTGGTTCCTGTTAAAGCTATGAGATGCTTCTTGGATCAGGATGTGCTGATGTCACAAAGTTGCTTATTCCATCTTCTGTGATAAATTTGCACCAATATATCCATCTTCATAGAAGATTCATAGAGTGACTAGGAAAGCTAGTTTAAAATGGATCCTCTTGTAGAGCCAGATAGTGCAAATGCAGCTGATAGCAAAAAGATATTTTGGATATGCTTGCTATTCAAATAAATTATTAAGCAGGTTGGATAGTCTAAAACCGAAAGTGTTGATCGGATCATTTAACCTGCAGCGGTGAAACTCGTATGTATATGTAAAAATTCATATCACCACTAGAGATGAGCGAGCACTAAAATGCTTGAGTGCTCGTTACTCGAGTCGAAATTTTTCCGATGCTCGAGTGCTCGTTTAGAAAAACAAACCCCATTGAAGTCAACGGGAGCCTTGAGTATTTTTTAAGGGGACAAAGGCTCTGCACAGGGAAGCTTGGCCAAACACCTGGAAACCTCAGAAAATGATGGAAACACCATGGAAATGGACAGAAAACAGCAGGGGCAGCATGCATGGATGCCTCGGAGGCTGCCTAATCGCACCATTATAGGGCAACAGCATGGTGATGACAGAGTGACCGAGTGAGGCGAGATAGCATCTAAAACACCCAATAATTGACCCTGACACTATAGGGGACGGCATGCGGATCCTTAGGCTAGCGGTCCAGCACTAGAGAGTGGCATGGCGACATGCCCCAAATGGACTCAGGCTTCAAACCAATTTAAAAAATTCCTTTTGGCGAGGATAACGTGTAGCACTGTACATATCAGTATTTGGCCTGGTTATGGCGGCAGAGAGGAACCAAAGGAGGTGAGCAAGAAGCGCTGAAATGATTCCCTATGTGAACAAAAGGTTGACGGTATATTTAGTCGATAACACAGCATGGCGGCGACAGAGCACCAAGTTCCATAACGTATCTGTTGAAACACCCCAATGAGCCTGACACAGCCCGTTTGCTAAGGGGACGACGTCTGGAGGCGACGTCTGGAGGCTGCGATGGAGGCGACGTCTGGAGGCTGCGATGGAGGCGACGTCTGGAGGCTGCGATGGAGGCGACGCCTGGAGGCTGCAATGGGGACGGTTATGGGTTGAAGGTTGCTGCAGTTCAAATGATGTTAGTTGGATCTTGGGATGGAGCTGGACCCTCCCCCAGGGGGCATTAATTATAGCTACTGCTGGGGGGAATTAATTAGGCACTGGTGAGGGGGACATTCTTATGGCTACTGCTGGGGTGGGCATTATTATGGCTAATGGTAAGGGGGGGGAAATTAATTGTGGGGGGGGGGGACATTAATTATAGCTACTGCTGGGGGGGGGGGACTTAATTCTGGCGACTGGTGAGGGGGGACTTACTTTAATTATGGCTACTGGTGAGGGGGGACTTAATTAGGATGCTGGTGAGGAGGGACATTGATTATGGCTTCTGGTGGGGGGGGGGGACCCTGATTACTGCTACTGGTGGATGAGTGTTCGGTTCATATGTTTTTTATGCATACTGGGGGGGGGGCTGTTGGGGAATTTGCCCTGGGGCCCAGAGACTCTAGTACGCACATGACTAACGGTAAACCCGCGATCAGTGCTAGACACCATCGCGGGTGGCTTTCACAGCGATGGCTGCCGGCAAAATAAAAAAAATGATTTTTGTACCGGCGTTTTATGGAATGGAGTGTCCCTGACGGGGTCTCAGTGCGGTATAGGAGCTTGGGACCCCTCGGTTTAGGTACACAGGACGCGTTCATAGAGAAAACACGGTCTCCCAGCTGGGGGCTTTCCTTGCACTGGGCGAAGCCATGGACATTTGAATCTGAATAAAAAAAAGATATTTTGTAAGCGCAATTTGTGTGGAAAAACTTGATGCGGCCCCCCAGCCTTACCCAGAATCTACCTCAACGGCCACCAGGTGAATTGAGTTTGAGAACCCTCTCTACAGGGATGAGAGGTGGAAAGAATGCTTGTACCGGGGCCTGAGAGTGAATACCCAGTAATCGGTTGATGGAATAAATTCTTTGATATGCGAGGGTACGAGATAGGCAGGCCTGCATGAAAATCGCATATGCGCCAGGTTCCAAACACGCGAAAGAATTCACTCCCCGTAATGGGCCTGGACTCACATGTCTCTCTCACTCTCTTCTTCTGCCAACACGCTGAACAGGGAAGGACGATGAGCAATGCTCTCTCTCTGTCCTCGCGCACACTATTCTCCTCCTCTTCTCCTCCATCCTCCACCTCCACCTTCCTCCGAATACCGCTGAGAGACCAGACTGAGGGTGCTTGGCAATCAACAAGGGAATCTTTCTGCCCCGCTCCTTGTGACGAGCGCAAGCTCTTGACGTTTACATGCTACCAGGCGTTTTCAACAAGGCCAGCGCGGATGGTGATGGGCGTGATGATGGCGGCATCGCCCTGACCATCGTGTGACTCCTCAAAGTACATCAGCACCTGGACAGATATCAGACATCCACGTTCACACTCTAGTCAGATGACTAAGACTAATACATTTCTGGTGGAAGTGACATCTGGCAGTCTCATCCTCTGCGCTGTGGGGGAAATGGTGGAAACATGGTTAATGTTGAATTCCCACCTGCTGTGGCACCGACAACAGTAAATGAGCGGGCAGGGCATTGAAGGCGGCACTGCGCTGCCCTGAGAGTGGCAGCATCTGTGCTCGACACAGATGCGACGCACCTTCATGAGCAAATCAGACACATTGGGGTATGTCTTGAGGAACCGCTGAACTATGAGATTTAACACATGGGCCAGGCATGGAAAATGTGTCAGTCTGCCGAGTTGCAGAGCCACCACCAGGTTACGGCCGTTGTCACACACAACCTGCGGTGCCAGCCACAGATCAGTCTGCGCCATGATGCCCTGTAATAGCTCTTGGGCGGTGTACCTTTTATCGCCTAGGCTCAGCAGTTTGAGCACCGCCTGCTTTCGCTTATCGACGGCATTGCTGCTGTGCCTAGAGCTACCGACTGATGGCGCCATGCCCACGGATGGTAATTCAGAGGAGGAGGTGGAGGAGGGGTGGGAGGAGGAGAAGGCATAGTAGGCCTGAGAGACCTGGACCGAGGTAGGCTCCGCAATCCTCGTCGTCGGAAGTTTATGAGCAGCCCCAGGGTCAGACTCGGTCCCAGCCTCCACCAAGTTAACCCAATGTGCCGTCAGCGATACATAGTGGCCCTGCCCGGCAGCACTCTTCCACGTGTCCGTGGTCAGGTGGACCATGTCAGAAACGGTGTTGGTCAGGGCACGGGTGATGTTGTCTGACACGTGCTGGTGCAGGACTGGGACGGCACATCGGAAAAAGTAGTGGCGACTGGGGACCGAATACCGAGGGGCGGCCACCGAAAGGTTGCGAATGGCCTCTGTCTCTACCAGCCTCTCCAGGGCAGCATCTCCAGGCTGAGCAATTTGGAGATGTGGACGTTCAGGGCTTGGGCGTGTGGGTGGGTTGCACTGTATTTCCTCTTGCGCTCCAGCGTCTGGGGTATAGAGAGCTGGACGCTGCGCATGGAGACATTGGTGGACGCTGTGGAGGATCGTGGAGGCGAAGGTGTGGTTTTCGCCTGGGAGGTGTTTGTGCCCGGGGTCCTGGGCAGGGGGCTCACTAGCAGAGGCAGCAAATGACACAGGGGAAGGAGCAGTGGTGGACCCGGCCGGAGGTGAACGGCCTTGGTTCCATTGAGTGGGGTGTTTAGCATTCATATGCCTGCGGATACTGGTGGTGGTTAAGCCAGTAGTGGCGGAACCCCTGCTAATCCTGGTGTGGCACAGGATGCACGCCACAGTCCGTCGGTCATCCGGTGTTTTTTTAAAGAACCTCCAGACTTCAGAAAATCTAGCCCTCGCCACGGAAGCTTCATTACGGAAGCTCTGGCCCTGGCTCTCCGTCTGGCCCCACCGCTGCCTCTTCCAACTTGTTCTGGTATAGGACTCGCCTACATCTCACAAGCACTTTGTTCACCCGGCCTATCAACCCAGCTTGGGTCTGTCACCTCATCATCCTCCGATCCCTCAGTCTGCTCCCCCCTCGGACTTCCTGCCCTGACAACAACTTCACCACTGTCTGACAACCGTGTCTCCTCATCGTCCGACACGTTTTTACACACTTCTACTACTACGTCTAGAAGGTCATCATGACCCACAAACTGCGACCGGTGGAAAAACTGGGCATCGGGAAAGAGCTCAGCAGCAACCTGACAAGTGGTTTGTGACTGTGGGAAGGGTCCAGAAAACAGTTCCTCAGAGTATGCCGGCTCAAATGCCAAATTTTCCTGGGAGGGGGCAGACTGGGGGGAAGCAGGTTGAGGTGGAGGAGCTGGAGGAGTGCTCACTTGGGTAACATCGGTGGACTGCGTGGAAGACTGACAAGTGGCTAGAAGCATTGTCCGCAATCCACGACATCACCTGTTCACACTGTTCTGGCCTCAACAGTGCTCTACCACGAGTCCCAGTAAGTTGAGACATGAAGCTAGGGAGTGTAGCTCTGCGGCGTTCTCCTGCTCCCTCATCAGCAGGTGGTGTCTCACCCCGCCCAGGACCGCGGCCTCTGACCCCTGCAGTAGTTGGACACCCACGCCCTTGTCCTCTACCCCTAGCCCTCGGGTTGAACATTTTCAAAATTAAAGTCTATTATATAGACAAAACAGAAATATAAACTTAACATTTTTATTGTTTTTTTTTTTTGTTATTTTTTTGTGTTTTTTGTGTTTTTAATTTTTTTATAGAAAAAAACTTGCAGAAGAAATCACACAGCAACCACAGAAGATGATGATTTCTATGGCTATACCACACACAACAGGATTTTTTTTTGCTGTGCCTGTGACTTTCAGTTTTGGAAAAAAAAAAAAACCCCTAATAAATTGTCCCACTTAGGTGTTTGAGATGGATATGTGTGTCACTAAGAGCTAAATAGAACGTTCGCACGTCTCCCTGCAAATTCATCACAATATGGTACTAGCTGCACTACTAGTGCCAGCAAGCCCAGCCACAAGCAAATTAAAAAAAAATATAACATATAACGTTATTGTAGCCCTAAGAAGGGCTGTTGGGTTCTTGTAGAATCACTCCTGCCTAACACTATTCTAATAGAACACCCTAGTGCTTTCCCTGACCAGCAGCAGCTCTCCCCCTAACGGCATCCAGACAGAGAATGATCCGAGCAGTGGGCAGGGGCTAGTATGTTCCAGGGTCACCTGATCAGGCCAGCCAACCACTGCTATTGACATGTAAGTGTACCACGTGATGATGGGTGTAGTGCAGAGTCTCCTGGCTTATGATTGGCTGTTTCTGGCTGCCAAAAATTTCAACGCCGCAAGATGACATTTTCTCGAGCGAGCGAAATACTTGTCCGAGCAGTTGCGAGTATGCTAATGCTCGAACGAGCAGCAAGCTCGGACGAGTATGTTCGCTCATCTGTAATCACCACTTTTCCCTAGTAAGCATATATAAATAAGATCCCAACCATGTTACGGAATAACCGCATTAGGAATCTCCATGTCTCAAAATGCCCTGTCTATTAAAACAAAAACATTTTTTGAATTACTGCTTTTTTACCATCTGTAAAAAAGAAAACAAAAAAGGTTAGCAACAATTTTTCTATATATCTATCCAACTTTTTATATGACTAAACTCTGAAGATGGTAAGCTACAGATTTACTTTGGGGGTCTGTGTTTTCTGCTCTCAGATGCCTCTATATCATTTGTCATCAGTACGTATATGCAATTTACACTTTCTTGTGCAATGCCATGTTTTTATGTTTTTTTTATTGAATTTTCTTTTTTACTTTACCATTTATTTTCAGCTGGTGGTTCCTATTTTATGATCTCAAGGTCCCTTGGTCCAGAGTTTGGTGGAGCAGTTGGACTGTGTTTTTATTTAGGTACAACATTTGCCGGGGCAATGTACATTCTTGGCGCAGTTGAGATTCTTTTGGTAAGAGAAAATACTCATTAAATTCTATATTGTAATATATGGTGTTGAGTAAAATCATGCTCATGGATGTAAATATACAGGTTACTCTTTTGACCATGTTAATAGTCAAGGGTTGCTCCCTAAGGCCTTTTCAAAACACTAATTTACTTCTGCTTTAAGTATTTATATTTTTGGGAATTTTTTTTTAAAAAATTCCCAAGTCTTTAAAATAAACAATACATTTATGTTAGATGTTTACGTTGTTTAATATGCATAGATCACATGATCGCTTTTTCAAGTCCGAGAGGGGGCCAAAAAAGTGTGTAAAAAATGTTGTCAGAAAAGCTAATTTGCATATCAGCATAATGTCTAAGGTACAGTGCCCCACTGGCAGCTAATTTTAGGTGATATGGGAAGGACTTGTAACCCTTTATCAGCAGGCATTGTTTGTCAGGGTGGTCAAAATCTGGTGACAGATCCTCTTTAAAATAAAATTAAACACAGCAAAAATTATGATTTCTGTGCGTCTTACCAAAACTAAAACATCACCATAGAAAGTGATCCAAAAGTCACCAATAATGATACCAATAAAAAGTACAACTTTTTAAAAAAAAAATAAGCCCTAGATGGGGTTAGATGGGTCTTTTGAATATATATGTTTTGGTTAAGCCATCACAGAATTATTTGTCATTATATAGGCATGGTTTATTGTTGAGAGCCTTGTATTGGATATGGTTTTGATTATGTATGTTTGTGGATGTATGGTTTTTGGGTCCATGATGACGTGTATTTGTGCTGGGTTCGTGCAATAGGTGTTTGAGTTATAGATTACATTTACATGTCAGTTGGTATTGTCCTTGAATAAGGGAATAGCCTTAAGTTTATACGCATAAGATTCCTCTTTTTCCGCTGTAGCATTTGATTGCAGCTAAGGCCGGTTACTACTGTCATCGGCACACACATACACTCTACAGTGTGTGTGCAAATTATATGGTTTCGGGTGCGCATGCGCTATCTAAGCAGCTACATATCTATGTTGTGCGCGAATAATGTGTTTTCAATGCATGCGCGGAGGGTATTCAGGTGTGGCCGACCCATCGGATACTTAGTGTGCATGCGTCCATTTTATTATGGGGAAATGCAGTGATTTCGCTGGCAGATGCTTGAAATGGGCACTTGGTTACAACAAATGACATCAATAGGAGGCCTATTTAAATGAACAAATCACATAGATAGTACCCCTGAGGAAGCTACTTCGTGGTCAGCTTTCCCCAGCTCTCTCCATATTGGTCTCACTTACAGGTAATATATTGTATTGCCTGAGCTTAGATATTTTTATTTCTTGTTTTAAATTTTTATATTTGCCTAGATCTGGGCTCATCATATATGTATATATACTTGGGAAAGAAACCGACCCTGCGCGAAACGCATTGTCATTTTTATTCATCCGAGGCACATAGACCTGACGAAGCGGCTGGTTGTGGCGTGAAACGCGTTGTCATTTTTATTTATTCGATTTTATCTGTATGTATTTTATCCTGATTATAATATTAAATTGAGTCACGATTGAGCTTTACGTATAGCCGTGATTCCTTGGGCTGTGCCAGAAGAAGTCCCTATTTTTTATCTGGTATCCATTGAGGAAATTACACTCCACATCTTTTAAATCCACCTATGCATGTATATGTACTCTTATGTGATTGCTATATCTCCAGCTCTTATATGGAGTTATAAAACATTGTTATACCAGCCTGTGGGCAAGAGGTGGAGCTGGATTTCCAGGACAGCCAGCATGATTATATGCTGTGCTGTGTCCTGGATAGGTTACGATTGGTGACGCTTGTTCACATTTAAAATAATTTTTATTCTTTTTTGTGGTGTGTTTATGTTCATTAAAGTATTTTATTGTCCTTTGTCTATTGGCATGCTTCTTTTTTCATGTAATACTATTTGAGTTTGGCATGTAATAGTCATTACATTATCATTTGGGTATCATAGTATATAAGGCCAGAAAAAGACCATCAAGTGCAACCTTTAAGAATTAAATAAATGTTTTATCCTCATAGCCCATGATATTTTTTCTCTCCAGAAAGTAATCCAGGCCACTCTTGAACATGTACATAGAGTCCGCCATAAAATCCTCCTGTGGCAGAGAGTTCCATAATCTCACTGCTCTTACAGTAAATAACTTTTGTCTATGTTGATGGTAGAATTCCCTCTCCTCTAGGTGTAGAGGATGCCTCATTGTCCTGGTCACAGGCCTAGGTATAAAGAGATCTTTGGGGAGATCCTTGTACTGTCCGTTCAGGTATTTGTACATTGTAATGAGATCTCCCCTCAGTCTTTTCTCTTAACTGAATAATCCCTAATTTTCCCTTATGTCCCCATGATGGCCCCACCTGGAGGATGACCCCTAGACCTCTGTGGGGACAGGAAGCAGAGAAGTTAAAAGGCCCCACCCCGGCATCCATACTCCAGTGTCTTCCTGTCCCTGCACAGGGCAGGGAGCAGAGATGGAATTCTCCTCACATGCTTCCTCCAGGTGGGGCAGTGGGGGGAGTACGGATATGCAAGCACGGGTCCGACCCTTACCCTGTGCGTCCTTCCTGGTTCCGATGGGGACTGTTGTGCCGGCTCTACCCCCGACTCCGCGTAGCTCCAGGGTACCCGGAAGTCAGAGCACACGTGGTGACTCCAGTCACGTGCTCCAACGCATCTTTGTGAACTTCCGGTCGCTTGGGTCACTAAAAGGCCGGAGCGCACGTGGTAGCCTCGGTCACGTGCTCCGGCGCGTGGACTAATGTCTTCTGGTCGCACCGGAAGTGACGTATTGGGGCTCGGCGGCACCAAAATTTAAAAGGTTGGTCGCAGGTAGTCACTCTGACTCTTAGGTCTAGATCGCCTACCACTACGCCGATAAGGTACTGCACACCATACTCATGTGTCAATGTACTGCAATATATTGTTCTGCTGTATGTGAATAAGCCCCTCTTACCTATAAATTATAGGTGCCCATGGAAGTATCTATCTTTCCTAGCGAGATCCTTGCCATGGAGCCTTCTGTAACAGATCCCCTGTCTACGGGCCCTGTGAGTGTCTTATAGATTAAAGGGGCAGAGGCTCTATTTCAAATATGTTATATCCCCTACAAAACTAAGCTATCGCTTCTCTCTTGGCAGGAGCCGAAAGAGAAAGTGAGGAGTAAAGATCCCTCTAAAGATGGGAAGAGATCAGCCTATTGTAAATGCAACATGTGCAATACAAGGCTTAATTCTAACTATAAAAAAACAGTATGCAAGGCCTGTTTGGATAACCTTCTAAGAGAAGAGAGAACAGGATTCATGGAGGAGATGCGTTCCTTCATTAAAGGGGAAGTCCAGACTTCTGTAGCCTCCTCCATAGCCTCACTAAGCCTTCCTGCCCCCCCCCCCTAAAAGGGCCCTAATATGCGCCTCAGAATCAGACCCTGAATCAGAGGATAATTCTTCCTTTAAGTACTCTCTAGATATGGAGCCATCCACTTCTCTATCTGCTTCAAAGATGGAATCCAGATATCTGTTTTCCTCTGAGGATTTAGACCAATTGCTTAAGGCTATTCGTGATACCCTAAAGATTGAAGAAGTGGAGGAAGCTAGATCCATTCAGGATGAACTGTTTGGCATCCCTAGATCCCAGAAAAAGAGTGTTCCCCATTAACGATACCCTCAAACAACTTATTCAGGAAGAGTGGAGAGATCCTGAAAAGAGAATTTCTGTATCTAAGGAGTTTAGGAATCATTTAATTAATTGAGGAAAGCGATACTAAGTTCTGGAATTCACCTCCCAAGGTTGATGTCCAGGTGACAAAACTGACAAAGCGCACTGACTTGCCCTTTTGAGGACTCTATCCAGCTAAAAGACCACATGGATAGGAAAGCTGACTGTTTGCTTAAAAAAGTCTGGGAGTTTACTATGCTTAATCTAAAAGCTAACGTAGCCACTACCTCGGTTGCCCGTACAATGTATTTCTGGTTATCAGAGCTAGAAATTCATATTCGGGAAGGCACCCCTAGAGAGCTCCTGAGAGAGACTCTTCCATCATTAAAGTCTGCTACTGCCTTTATTGCCGATGCGTCTGGTGAATCCATCAGGTTTTCAGCAAAAGGTGCTTTGTCTATTGCAACCAGAAGAGCTCTATGGCTAAGACAATGGAGTGGTGATTTTAGGTCGAAGTCCAAACTTTGCAGCATTCCATTTGAAGGGGAATTCGTGTTTGGTCCCGAGCTTGATTCTATTTTGGAGGAAGCAGCGGACAAAAAGAAAGGGTTTCCTGAGGCTAAGAAGCTACCCAGAAAACAGCCCTTTCAGGACTTTTAGAGATCGAAAAAATTCATACAGAGGCAAAGGCAAACAAGGGCGCTGGAGCCATCCGAAAGGAGGTAGGGGTAGAGGCTTCCTCCTCAGCTCCAGTAATTCGACCTCCTAGAATTATCATCTCTTCCTCCCAACAAGTTTATCCTTACCAAGCTGGCATCTCAAAAGTCGACTGCTCTAATTTTTCAGGAAGTCCAGAAACTTATTCAGATGGACGTAATTACACCAGTACCAAAAGGAAGGTGGAAGAGTGGACACTTCTCCCCCTTATTTCTCATTCAAAAGCCAAATGGATCCCACAGGATGATTTGCAACCTCAGAGGCTTGAACCAGCATCTCTTGTACAGAAAGTTCAAGATGGAGTCAGTAAAATCTGCAATAGCATTGATCCATCCAGGAGTCTACATGTGCACGATAGACTTGAAAGATGCGTATTACTACTTCCCTATTTACCTTCCGTCTCAGAAGTTTCTGAGGTTCGCAATAGTCTCACCACAAGGAGAAAATCTATGCTTCCAATACAAGTCTCTACCTTTCGGGATTGCATCAGCTCCGAGAGTGTTTTCCAAAATAATCATAGAGGTCGTAGCCTTCTTAAGAACGCATCAAGTCCTGGTCATCCATTATCTGGACGACTTACTCATAATAGCGGAAAGTCGAGAAGAGCTCATTCAACACAGGAACTTTGCAATCCAAACTCTACTCCCAGTTTATGATCCAACCTAGATTCTGTAGTCTGCTTTGCATCCAAATACTCAGATCCTTTTCCTGGGAACCCTCCTGGAATATTTTTCTTCATCGCCAGAGATGCTCCATAAGAGATGCTATGAAGCTTCTGGGGCAGTTAACATCCTGCATCCAGTGTGTCCAGTGGGCACAGAACCATATGAAAGTCCTGCAGGGCTGGATACTGTAATCATGGGACAATCTGGACAATTACATCAACATTACGCCTGCGGTCAAGCAATCCTTAGAATGGTGGACCATTCCCGCACATCTACAGAAAGGAGTACCATGGCATCCCTGGCCCCTGTCTATAGTCCAAACAGATGCGAGTCAAAAGGGCTGGGGTGCGAACGTAGCATGGTCCTTCTTCCAGGGAAACTGGCCTCCTCCTATCCAAAGGATGTCTTCCAACTATCGAGAACTGAGAGCAGTCCTAGAAACCTTGAAGACAGCCAGTCATCTGTTGGTAGGTCAGCATGTGAAAGTTCTATCGGACAATTCCACGATGATAGCTTACCTACAACATCAAGGGGGTACAAGATCTCCAGACCTTATAGACCTCTCGAGCAAAATATTCTCTTGGGCGGAAATAAACATCAAGTCCCTATCAGCAGTTCATCTGAGAGGAAGGGACAACAAGGTGGCAGACTTTCTAAACAGGAAAAAACTAGACCACAACCAATGGTGTCTGAACCAGCAAGTATTCCATCATCTAACCCAGATGTGGGGCATGCCTGTAGTGGATCTGTTTGCCACCAGGGAAAATACAAAAGTGGATCTTTTTTACTCTCTAAGTTATTCAGAGACCGCTTCAAAGGTGGATGCATTCAGCCACAAGTGGGATGCTTCTCTAGCATATGCTTTTCCACCTCTGCCTATAATAGCAAGAGTCTTACAGAAGATCAAGAGCAGCGGTCCAAGGTCACTGCGTTCCTTCTGGCCTCAAGAGCTGGTTGGCCGCTCCGACAGAAATGGCTCTAGCAGAACCTCTATCTACCTACTATTCCAGAAAGATCTTCGGGCCACTATTTCATCCGAATCCGCAGGATCTCAAGCTCTCAGCCTGGATCCTGAAAGGAGCCTCCTGAAGGCAAAAGGCCTTTCTGATAAGGTAATCTCTACTCTACAATCTAGTAGAAAACCAGTTACCTCAGCTATATACCTGAAAATTTGGAAGATGTTTCTTTCTTTCTGTGGTCCAGCAGTTCCCAACCAGTCTTCTCCTAATATCTTACAGATTCTAAATTTCCTGCAAGCCGGGTTCGACATGGGCCTTAAAACAAGTACCCTTAAAGTCCAGATTGCAGCGCTAAATGTGTTCTTTGATTCATCCCTGGCTGACCATAGATGGATAAAAAGGTTTGTTAAAGCTACTGCCCAAATCAGGCCCTGAGTGAAACCTTCAGTGGCTCCCTGGGACTTATCCTTAGTGGTAAATTTTCTTACTGGACCTCAGTTTTAACCGATTTAATCTGTAAGCCTTAGAAATCTAACTTTGAAAACAACCTTCCTAATAGCAATTACTACTGCGAGAAGGATTCAGGCACTGTCTATAAATAAACCTTATTGTTTAATTTCGGAAGATAGGATCATTCTAACGCTTGACCCAAACTTTGTGGTGAAAAGCTGTGCAAACCTTAGGAACAATCAGGAAGTGGTCCTACCTTCATTCTGCCAGAACCCAAGAGATCGCCTGGCATTCCCTGGATGTAAGGAGAACAGTACTCAGGTACATAGAAGTCTCTAAGGTCTGGCGGAAAGACTCTAACATTCTTCTCCAATACCAAGGAAAGAACAGAGGGAAAAAGGCATCAAAAGCGTCCTTATCCAGATGGATTAAAACCGTCATCAGAGAGGCTTATGAGTCCCTAAATAAGGCTGCGCCGGAAACCGTAAAAGCCCATTCCACGAGAGCGATGGCTACCTTCTGGGCTGAAAGAAGAGGAGCCACAATTGAACAATTATGTAAAGCGGCTACCTGGTCTTCTTCACTTACCTTTGCTAGACATTACAGGCTGGACATTCCGAATAACATGGACCTTTCCTTTGGGAGAAAGATACTACAGGAAGTAGTCCTCCCTAAAAAATATTCATCTGGTATATCTCACGGTGGGGCTGTCATGGGGAAGTAGGAAAAAGTGAATTGTCTTACCGGTAATCATTTCCTTTAGTCCACCAGACGGCCATATATTTTCCCCCCTAGTGTATGTGATTTGATTGATTAAAAATCCTGCTTTGATATAATGTGTTGTGAATAATAACAGCAATAAATCGGGTTGATCCAAGCCGGTGTAGTTATTTGGTAGTATGGATGATGGGGTGGGGCCTTTTAATTTCTGCTTCCTGTCCCACACGAGGTCAAGGGGTCATCCTCCAGGTGGGCGTCATGTGGACTAAGGAAAATGGAATTACCGGTAAAACTAATTCACTTTTTTTAATCTGTCATGTATTCTAGTTCCCCTTTCCCCGAATAATCTTGGTTTCTCTCCTCTGCACCCGTTCCGTGCCACCGACATTATCTCTTAAATGGGAGGGGGGGTGTATCTTTGACATAAGTGGTGATTTGTTTGAACTCCTGTATGGGAAAGAGAGAGATGAGGGAAGGGAAAGTGTGAGCTGTTGTAAACTAAATATAATTTTAATAATTCTTATAATATAGTTTTATATTTATTTGTGAAATAATCCAAAAAACTAGTATGGCTCCTGTATCACATACTTATGATACCAGAGAGGCTGCCAGGTGGCCAGCCGGGAACTATACAGGAGTGGATCCCTATCTTCTTCTGTTACTTCTTCTGAAAAGTATAATGTTCCTCTTAAATAATGGGGTATTGGGAGACAGGGTATTATCACTGGTATATGCAGAAGTGATATGCCACAATCTGCTCTCACGGGTATAAATACAATCTAGTGCTACTATTGTATGCACAAAAAACCTTACAAGCAGTATAATTACTTTAATTATAGAGTGAACCCGCTCCTTAGTACAGCGTACGAGAACTGATTTGGCTGTGTGAGAGGCTACCCAACCAGGTCGAAACAGTGCTGTCACAGTTAGGAGTCTGTTCTTATGGAATAGAATATACTGGTTTGGTTAATGCCACATCATTTTTAGACTTCTGTAGGTTACTGTGTTAATGGCGGCCTTTAAGGTAGCAAAGGAGTATTGCTTTGCATTTAACACTTGGAAACTATTTGCATCTTCCCAGAATTCCCTAGTGGAGCATCTATAGTCTCCACACACTTTAGTGGCCTTAATGGGCAAATCTTCCTAGGAGAACGCCTATTGGAGTGAGAAGAGCACGGGTATTCAGTGATACTGGAAGATTCACACCACATACTCCATGAAAAAGATCATAGATGATGTGTGTTATTTGATTTGGAAAGAAGCATTTGAAAATTTCACTTGGTCTCAACACAATGATTGTAACTCTAACTTACCTCCATATAGTACAACTCAATCCTTCCTGGATATTAAACATTGAGGTAGGGATGCTCAGTTGAACCAAACATCTATCGCAAAGAAAGCGCCAAATAGCCTCTACATGCAACGAGTCCGCACTTAACATGACCATTATCCTAAGGGAGAATTCTGAGATTACTGAGAATTGTTCCAAGCTAGCAGATTTAAAGGGGCATTTGCACTCAAGAACGTCTCTGCCAGAGACACTACTAGGACGTCTCATGAAAAGAGCTTATATGCGCACTTCATACAGATAGGCATCCTATTAAAAGTAAGACTTAAAGAGGCAGACTCCCAAATCAGATTCATTACGATGATAGATGGGAGAGTTGAACCAGATAATGAATCGACATTGAGGAATCCTCTCATGGACCCTGACCTAGCCCAAATAGCAAGTGAGTCCTAAGCAGGTACAGAAAAGGCTCGTCAATAGGTAATATACTGTAGAAAGCCATTCTCCTAAGGATAAGAGGGATATGTTCCAAAAGTATGCAGGTTTCTTTCCCTGTGGCTGTACAGATGTCAGATTGTTGTCAAATCAAATCCTTTGAGGACAAGGATGGACATGAATATAAGATCGAGAACATATTACATGGTCCACGCCTGAGTAATTACGTCTTACAATGCATGCAAATTAGGTATGTGGAAAACAATCTGGAAATAGAATAATAGAACATAGAATAAGAGAACACCTACTTACTCAATAAAGAACTGTGTATACCAGCTCGTCAGTGAGATAACTCTAAAATTCCCAACTTTATTGGATATGCATGAAAACCACATCTAAATAATATCAAATAACATTAAATCATCCAGGGCATCCAGCCCAGATGGTCACAGTATCACTGGGATCAAACAATGTACAACACAAGTCCTAGATAGAGAAAGTCTCTTGACTCTTACAGACACTAGATGTAGTAGAAAATATTGCATCTACCATACATGCTGGTGTCTGTACGAGGTACCTGGTGGGTTCCTGGGTCGGAGGTAAAGTTCTCTCCTAGCGAGGAATGTATGTGAGGAGAAATCAAAGGTGCCCCTACACTCTCCCTGTCGTCCCGGAGTTGACTCCCTCCCTTACAAGGACCATTGAGACTTGCCCTATGAACAATCAACAATACCCCCGCATCCCCCACCTGACGCGTTTCTTAAACATGGGATTCATCAGAGGGTCTACATCCGGTGAAATGCGGACATAAAATTGATCAGTGGCCCCTGTTATGGGTCATTAGGGTATACAATGTGCAGAGTGGCCTAATATAGTGATAAGTACTCGCAGCCTCTAGGGGCCAAGTGAAGTTGCCACACTCATTATCCCAGCTGGTCTCTAGAGATAAGAGACTCCCTTAATTATGGGCTAAAAATACCCTTGCTCCCCAGCTCCTCATACTCACACACCAATCACATGCAGGCATTGCCGCCATCACACCTGTGCTGTGTAAATAAAAATTAAGTTTGTTTTTACGATCACTTACACTTCTGTTTTTATTGGAAAAATAGACATAATAAATTGCTATGTGTTACTAGTTCTTAAAGTGAAATAAAAATTCTTTGGTTGCTTGATCTTTAACCCCTTAGTGCTTAGTGACTTAGTGCTCAGTGGCGGTTTTATTTGACCCAAAAATATTCATGCTTGGTATCCTTGTAATTGTACTGACCCATAGAATAAAGATAACATGATTATTAGGCTATATAGTGAACACCAAAAAAAGAAAAAATCCAGTACAGAATTGAAGCTTTTCTACTCCTGTCATAAAAAGTTGCTGTCTATTTTCAACAATGGAGGATACCAACCCCAAAATGGTAACATTGGAAAAAGGATCTCATCCCCCCAAAAAATTCTGTTACATGGCCCCAATAACGAAAAATCAAAAATTTTATAGCCGACCACAAAGGGACCAATGAGGAAACTAAAATCCTGGCAGCTGCAGGTCCCTCCTTGCCTTCTGCGCCTCGCTGTGGGCCCATAAAACAAGAAACGGCCACATGTGGGGGGGTCTCTGTACTTAGGAGAAACTGCAGAACAAATTGTATGGTGAGTTTTGTATTTTTATCTTTTGGAAATGTGTACATTTTAGGTCTAAATGAACGTATAACCGACAAAATTTGACCATTCTAAATTTCACCTTCATTTTGATTGTTACTATGAAGATCTCAAGGGGTTAACAATCTTCCTAAAAAATGTTTATGATAGTTTGAGGGTTGCAGATTTGAAAATGGGTTGATTATATAGGGGGTTTTGATGATAAATATGTAAAATTTCATTCAAAACTGTATTTATCCACAAAAGAGTAAATTCTGAAAATATGGAAAATGGCTATTCGATTTGTAAGCCGCACGACATCAAAATAAATTATCCATACATTTAAAAAATTATGAAAATGTAAAGTAGACATATGGGAAATGTTATTCAGCAACTTATTTAGATGGTAAATCTATCTACCTGAAAATGCAATGATTTTGAATTTCAAAAAAGTGAAATTTTTCAAAAAATTCATAATTTTTTCTTTTTTTGGAAAATAAACGCAAAACATTTACCACTAAAATGAAGTACAACATGTGTGAAAAAACATTCTCAGAATCTCTTTGACAAGTAACAGTGTTCAAAAGTTATAACCATATAAACCGACGCAAGTCAGAATCCAAAAAATGGGGCTGAGCCTTAAAGGAAACCTACCATTTCAAATGGTAGGGGTAAGCTGTAAATACCGAGCACCAGCGGTTTTAACACTTTTTAATGTTTATAGCAGAAGCTGCCGGAGACGTTGCGCATGCAGTGCCGAAGCAGCTTCTGCTATAAACTTTAATAAGTGTTAAAACCGCGGTTAATAACACTAACGAATAACACTAACGACAGCTTACCTCTACCATTTGAAATGGTAGGTTTCCTTTAAGCTGTAAAATGGCTGCATCCTTAAGGGGTTAATAACCTGACATATGATTTTTGTTTCATACAAAATTATTGACCTTTACACCAGTCCACTGTAAATTCATGAAATCATTACTTTTTTTTTTTTATTATACAAAAATACAAATACATTGACCAAGTATAACAATACACAAGAAATGACAAAACTCAAAAATTTTTGCTATTGACAGCCTGGAAGGGCAACATTTTAGTCTCGTCTCTAGAAGTGACAGAGATTTAATTTTGCAATTTCAAATACGGCTGCTGAGTTTAATAACCCTTCTATTAAATATTGGCAAGCGCTTATGGCATTCCATTTCAGGGACCAAAATCAATTCACGAAAAGGGGACTTATCCATATGTCCCATTTTCTTTGTTCTGCGGAATCATTATAATTTGTGCCATCATAATTTACTAATGCCTTAATGTTCTACTTTATGCAGACTTCTGTAAGTTTAGTTTTTGTGTCGTCCGTCTCAATTGCTGCTATACATTGCTTGCCTGCACAAAACAGGATGTACTAATAAATCATACTAGAGATGGAAATTGGGAACTTTTTCCAGTCCCTAGTCGTTGAGCTAGCTGTGGGGAGATAGAATTCGAGCTTGTGTGCTATATTCGTCACGTCCCCTATCTGACGTCAAGAATGTGGTTAAATTTAGGGCCAGGCCACCACATAATCGCTTGTCCTCCTTTTTATACGATCCCCGCCACATAGAGGAGAAGCGTTCCTCCTTTGAAAGCGCTGTCGGTGTAGATACCATCTCAAAGCATCTTTTTTATTTGTTCTAATGGTTTTATGCAAGCATACTGAGATGTCCATGCTAAATGTTTTGCCCATGATACTTAATCCCATTCCACGTTCAGTCCGACTCCACTTTTCATATAACCCGCTCGCTCGTCGTTCCCCCCTGTAAGGAATAGAGTTATCTGTCTTGGATATAGTCCCAATTAACAATCACAATTACCCAACACCATGATTAAATGTTGGGCCCAATGTGTCTAATGCAGTTTCTTGGCTTCCTTCCTCTCAATCGCTTGGGCTTGACACCCCAGGATACTAAGGGATACTGGTCCAGATTCCGTTGACCAGAAAAAATACTTTTGCTTTATGACTAAGTTTCTTAAGATATAATTTTCATGTTCTCTGAAGATTGTAGTATTTTAAGAGCATGAAAACCATGAGAGCCCCTGAGGACACAAGTCCTACCATTTCACAGGAAACCAGGAAATATCCCTCTAAGGATCAGAGCAAACCAGTTCTATTCAATTCGTTTTGATACGGGGGGGAAAAGAACCACAGGATAATCACAGAGGGGGGTGGATCTGTTGCCCTATGGTTACAGTCCTTAATTACTTATCTTATAGGGCAAGGTGATCTTCCTATCATAGAAGGGAATACATACCCAAATTATTACTGACACCTCCCTTCTTTTAAGATGTGCATGGAGAGATCGATCCACAGATCATCTCAACACCCATCTCAGGTCCCTGGTGAGACAATACAAATTACAGCCTTTCCACAACACCTCTTCCCATTTTAAACCAATAGAGTTCAAAATTAGATGACTTTAGTCCAGGAATACCAAAAACTCAGCTAAAGTGGAAATTCTGTGAGACCTGCCAGTAACGTCCCAGTGACTCGCCAAGCGGTTGTCCACATGTGAAACAGCTCACACCTTGTCCCTTTGTGACCATATACTGTTTACGAGATCCGTCTACTGGGCTTTCTGTAATCTCTTGGGCTGTAATATAGCCCCATCCCCTCTCTCAAGGGTTCTAAATGTTCAGCAAACTCAGACTAAAATGTCCCTGATCATGGACACTTGGACTGTTAGTGACCTCAGCTTACAACATGTGTTCAGCAGGGTCAGCCTAATAGTCCGACTCCACCCCCCCCCCTCACGCACACACTCCATCCTTGTTAGACCTACACATATTATCACACACATTGTTTGTCCCAGTGCAAGGTACAGTACAATCTTGTCAATATCACGTTGACATATAGGACATTCAACTGTAACTTGGGGAAAACATTTGCAGAATCCTTGGGCGCGAAGGGCCCCAGGTCAGTCATCACCTCAGGCTCTTTGAACCTAATCACATGATCAGGTCCATTCCTGTCTTGTGGGAAGAACATTATAATTCAGAGTACATGGGGCAGGGTTTGAGATCTCCTCTGCACTTGGTGAAATATCTTGCTAGATCCCTTGGATTACTATGCGCCCATGATCCGGTACCACATCAAACTCTTTTTTGACATAGCACAATGTCCGCATCATCACACGCTATGCTCCGACCCCCCATGTAGTACATGTGACAATCCACATTATTAGTCAATTCAACAGTTGTGGGAAAAACATCCACCACAGACTGGGAGACCAACTGCCCTGGATTAGTCCCCGTAAAACATTAGTAGAAATCATCTCAGACTCCTGGACTTTCTTCGATCGACATCCAGATGCTCCAGATCGGGAGCTTTAGTTGTGGGGGGTGTTCCTCAATCCCCCAAAACAAGCCGGGCTGTGGTTGGTCCATTTTGGTTGGCATACCCACACCTACCAATATTACACACAGACGGGTGGGAGTAGAGGGGCACAAGGTGGTATGCTTACCCTCCGTCCAGTCATCCTTGTAGCCCTCTCAGGACCGCGACTGGCTTGGAAACAGGAAGCCTCTATCCTTGCGATCTTTTGTTTTTTTCATCCTTAGGCTCCTCGCCATTAAAGCGTGCGGCCCAATGCATTGGGCTGAAGAAATTGCGCACCCCGAGACGAGCTAACTCCAACTTGGAACTCCCTCTCAGCTGACGATCTGCAACTCTCTCTCCCTCTTGCCCTGAAAGCTCTGCAAACTCTCGTCCCCGCTGGCCTTGAACGCTTGGCAATCTCCTGCCTCACTCGTCCTTGATGCTTGCTTGCCTCTTGCTACCCCGTCGTATTTGAAGCTCACCGACTTTTGATCCATTCTGGGCTTTCCACGGCTCAAACTTTTGCTCAGCTTGACATTCTTGTAAGATACACCGTAACTGCGTTTTCTGGGTCACACCTCCCAGCATTTGGAGAAGCAGTGCCCAGCGGCGTCCTCTTCTTCGCCTTCCTTATAAGTACCGCCATCTTAGCAGTTTACTTGCAATAAAAGATATAAAAGAAAAACAGAGTGGAGGGTAACTGTGTTACAGTAATCTTACCTACAAATACATGAGTTGTTTCCTTTTATACTGGTGTACTCCTCGAAGGTTCCACAGTCCTTAAGTACAGGTTAATTACTTCACCAAGCACTTAACGCTCTATTTACAAAAAATGTATCCACCGCTGCTAACCCATTTTTGTCACGAACCGAGGTCCGCCGGGTTCCCAACACGGGGTTTCAGGTCCGCCAGGAGACCACGCAAATTAGCCCAAGCTCCGCCCACTCACACAAAAATGGCGTCCCCTTACTCTAATTCCTACTCCCCTAGCACACGCCACACCCCACTTCAGTTATTCCATGTCCCCCCCCCCACGGAAACCAAACGCATCGGATCCCAGACACTACACACGCCAGCCAGGGGCGCACACCACACGATTACCCCCCTACCACTTACGTGGCCTATTGACGCTACGCCCAGGCCACTGCAGCAACCTGAAAGTCACTCGGTCCGATAACATGGCGCACCCGTACTCGTAATATGGCTTTTTACGAGAACCCACACCAGGACCGCACACTACACAAGATACACCACTCCTTCTAGAATTCATTACGTGCCCCTGGACACACCCTGTCTTTTAGCTACTACTAGCACAAAGACCTTCACACGGTAACACTGCTTAGCGGTAATTCCCCTCCTGGAGTATGGGAACGTATAGAGCACAAGGAAAACTTATACAGGACATTTTAATATGCCAACAATGGCACAATGCTTATTGGTCAAAAAGGGTACAATAACAGACATCTAAACAGCAAACAGTAAAATAAAAAGGATAAAATAAGAAAGAAGACCGCTACGAAGTAGATGGCATAAAGATCCGCGTGTGGGAACACCGTGAAATTGGAAGTTCCTCCCAGCTGAAGGCATTCCCCGTGGACAACAAGGATTCAAATGCTGGCATGTTACTTTTAACTACATAATCGATCCGCCCCCTCGGTCATTGTGAGAGTGGTGGGGCTACTACCTTAATCAAGATGGAAATCAGGGACAATTTTTTTTTCCAAAATAATGTTATATCTTTTCCCAAGAGTCCCCGATAAAAGACATTCCCACCACATTTACCAGCAAATTAACAAATTCTAACAATACCAACACCATATTATTTGGCCAATTGTCCTAATAGGCCCGTTTCTTGCTCCTTCCTCTCAAAACCCTTTGCTTGACACCCCAGGACTATAGGGATCTGGTCCAGATCCGTTGACCAGAAATAAAATATTTGCTTTTACTAAGTTTTTCTTGAAGTATAAATGTTTTTTGCATGTTCTAGGAGTCATTTTTAAGACACATGAAATCATGGAGGCCCTTGCTTTCAGGGACCAAAATCAATTCACTGAAAAAGGGGACTTCTCCCATATGTCCCATTTTTCTTTTGTTCTGCAGGAATGCATATAATTTGTGGCCATCATAATTTCATAATGCCTATACATGTTTACTTTATTGCAGACTTCTGTTAAGTTTAGTTTTTGTGTCGTCTTCCAATTTGCTGCTATACATTGCCTTGCTGCAATCAGGATGTACATAATAATCCATCTATGGGACATTGGGAATTTTTCAGTCCCTATATGTAGTAGAGCTAGCTGTGGGGAGATAGAATTCCGAGCTTGTGTGACTATATTGATCAAGTCCCCTATCTGCGATCAAAATGTGGTTAATTTAGGGCAGGCCACCACATATCGACTTGGTCTCCTTTTTATACGGCATCCCCGCCAACATAGAGGAGAAGGCGTTCCTCCTTTGAAGCGTCTGTCCGGTGTAAGATACCATCTCAAATGCATCTTTTTTATTTGTTCTAAATGGTTTATGCAAGGCGAATACTGAGCTGTCCATCTAAATGTTTTTGCCCACTGCTCATCATCCCATTCCACGTTCAAGTCCGACTCCCACTTTTTCATATAACCCAGCTCGTCTGTTCCCCCCTGTAGGATAAGAGTGTTATATGCTATTGATATGTCCCAATTAACAAATCTAACAATACCAAACACCATTATTAAATGTTGGCCCAATTGTCTAATAGGCGTTTTCTTGGCTTCCTTCCTCTCAAATCCTTTGGGCTTGACACCCCAGGACTATAAGGGGATACTGGTCCAGATCCGTTGACCAGAAATAAAAATATTTGCTTTATGACTAAGTTTTCTTTAAAGTATAATTTTTCATGTTCTTAAGGAGTCATTTTAAGACACATGAATCATGGGGACGTAAGGGAAAAAGTGAATTGGTCTTACCGGTAATTCCATTTCCTTTAGTCCACCATGACGGCCCATATATTTTTCCCCCCCTAGGTTATGTGATTTTGATTGATTAAAAATCCTGCTTTGATTTAATTGTTTGTGAATAATAACAGGCAATAAATCGGGTTGCATCCAAGCCGGTGTAGTTATTTGGTAGTATGGATGATGGGGTGGGGCCTTTTAACTTCTCTGCTTCCTGTCCCCACAGAGGTCAAGGGGTCATCCTCCAGGTGGGGCGTCATGGTGGACTAAAGGAAATGGAATTACCGGTAAAACTAATTCACTTTTTTTAATCTGTCATTGTATTCTAGTTCCCCCTTTCCCCGAATAATCTTGGTTTCTCTCCTCTGCACCCGTTCCAGTGCCACCGACATTATCTCTTAAATGGGAGGGGGGGTGTATCTTTGACATAAGTGGTGATTTTGTTTGACTACTCTGTTAGGGGAAAAGAGAGAGATGAGGGAAGGGAAAAGTTGTGAGCGTGTAAACTAAAATATAACTTTTAATAATTCTTATAAAATAGTTTTATATTTATTTGTGAAATGAATCCAAAAAACTAGTATGGCTTCACTAGTATCACCATACTTTATGATACTCAGAGAGGCTGCCAGGTGCCAGCCCAGGACAACTATACAGGAGTGGATCCCCTCATTCTTCCTGTTACTTCTTCTGTAAAAATGTATAATGTTCCCCTTAAATAATGGGGTATTTGGGAGACAGGGTATTATCACTGTATATGCAGAAGTGATATGCACAATCTGCTCTCACGGGGTACTAAATACAATCTAGTGCTACTATTGTATATGCACAAAAACACCTTAACAAGCAGTATAATTTACTTTAATTATATAGTGAAACCACGCTCCTTAGTACAGCGTACGAGAACTGATTTGGCTGTGTGAGAGGCTACCCAACCAGGTCGAAACAGTGCTGTCTACAGTTAGGAGTCTGTTCCTTATGGAATAGATATACTGGTTTGGCTTAATGCCACATCATGTTTTTAGACTTCTTGTAGGTCATACTTGGTGTTAATGGGGCTGCCTTTAAAGGTAGCAAAAGGAGGTATTGCTTTGCATTTAACACCTTGGAAAACTTATTTGCATTCTTCCCAGAATTCCCTAGTGGAGCATCTATAGCTTTAAGTCTCCATGCTCTATCTATAGCTTTAAGATGGAAAATTTCATCTTGTGTCTCAACAACAATGATTGTAACATCTAACTTACCCTCACCTATAGTAGAACTCAATTCCTTTCCTGGATATTAACATTGAGGTAGAGGATGGCTCAGTTGAACCAAACATCTATCGCAAAGAAACAGCGACAAATAGCCTCCTACATGCAACGAGTCCGCACTTAACATGCACCATTATCCCTAAGGGAGAATTCTTGAGATTACTGAGAAATTGTTCCAAGCTAGCAAGATTTAAAGGGGCATTTGCACTCAAGGAACGTCTCTGCCAGAGACACTACTCAGGACGCCTCATGAAAAGAGCTTATAATGCCGCACTTCATACAGATAGGGCATCCTTATTAAAAGTAAAGACTAAAGAGGCAGACTCCCAAATCAGATTCATTACGATGATAGATGGGGAGAGTTGGACCAGATAATGAATCGACATTGAGGAATCCTCTCACTGGACCCTGACCTAGCCCAAATAGCAAGTGAGTCCTAAGCAGGTACAGAAAAGGCTCGTCAATAGGTAATATACTGGTAGAAAGCCATTTCTCTAAGGATAAGAGGGATATGTTCCAAAAGTATGCAGGTTTCTTTCCCTGTGGGCTGTACAGAATGTCAGATTGTTGTCAAAATCAAATCCTTTGAGGACAAGGATGGACATGAATATAAGATCAGAGAACATATTACATGTTCCACGCCTGCAGTAATTTACGTCTTACAATGCCCATGCAAATTAAGGTATGTGGAAAAACAATCTGTGAAATAAGAATAATAGAACATAATGGTTTGTCCCTTAGAAACCATGTAGCTTCCTCGGATACGACCACGTCACACTCTGGCAGCAGTGGCCAGACATGCGCAATTGAGTCCTGCCGGACCACCAGGCTTCAGCGTTCATTACCACAGGGTGGCTGTGGGACCTGCAGTAACTCCCGGACATTTCATATACAAAAACTTTTTATTTCTTTGTGCAATCGCTCCAGTAGAGGTGGCCGTATCCGTGGAAGCTATCCCGTTTCTAAGGGTCAACATGACTACATTTATGAGAAATTATCTTCACACAGGAACATTTTTTTAATAACATCCAATTGAAATAATGTTTATATATGGCAGATTAATGAAACTGAATGTGAGTGCCCAAACGAGAATACCCCTTTAAGGGTTTCAAAAGCCTTTATCACTTTACCCTCATAAAAGTCTGAGATTGTATGTATACCTTTGTTAACCCACAGCTCTAGCGTCATATTAGGGTTAAGTAATTCCAAAGCTCGAATAGACATTTGTCCTCTTTTTAAACCTATGCTGCTAACTACTTTGTTCCAGGTTTTCAAGGTGTATTTTAGTGAGGGCATGTTTGTTAAAGAAGTTAAGTTCCCCAAACAGGCTGCCTCCATTACTGTTCTAAAAGATCTCCCGCCTATGATACTCTCTTCTAAGCTCATCCATTTATGGTTTTCTTCCAGGTTCCAACATTCTCTGAGTGGGGGTCATTTATTAAGGGCCCGAATCGCACTTTGCCGACGGGTTATCTGAAAATTTCCGATTTGCAGCGATTTTGCCTGAATTGCCCCGGGATTTTGGCGAACGCAATCGGATTGTGGCGCATCGCGCTGGTATGCATGCGACGGAAATCGGGGGCGTGGCGGAAAAACCGCTGCATTTAACAAAAAAAAGTGTTGCTTGACACGCGCTTACCTGCACCCACGATAGGACGGTGAAGTTCAGTGCATTCCGATGAACTTCAGCACAGCAGCGACACCTGGTGGACGTCGGAGGAACTAACTTAGTGAATCCCGGACGGACCCGAATCCTCAGCAGAGAACGCGCTGCTGAATCGCGAATGGACCGGGTAAGTAAATCTGCCGCAATGAGTTGAGCCTTCTGGTATCCAGATTATACCACAAACCTTGGACAAGTCGCTGCTTACTGTAAGTGGAATATTTATTTGGAGAGCAACAGATTTTTTAATGTTCAGCTTATAATATGAAAATAGCTTTAGGGTCTGTAGCAAATTAGGGAGCGATTTTTCAGGGTCTTGACATGTGATGATCACATCATCAGCGTACAAGGTGATTATATGTCTTTCCTTACCCACTGGAATACCCACAATTTCTGAGTTAGACCTCCCCATTTCCGCCAGGGGTTCCATTACTAACACAAATATTAAAGGTGATAGATGGCACCCCTGGCGAGTGCCATTGGAGATCTTAAATGATGAGGATAGAAAACCTGAAACCAAAACCCGCGCTGCAGAGGGCCGAATAAAGAGCTAAGATTGCCTTTTGAATTTGGTCAACAATCCCAAATTTGGACAGAACCTCCTTTAAGTAGCCCCTGTGCACCCTGTCAAACGCCTTTTCGGCATCTAATGACAGGAATGCAACCGGGGCTCCTGTTGAGTTTACTAAATGAAGGTCAATCATCCTCCTTGTCGCGTCTTTAGTTTGTCTCAGCATCTTAGCATAAATTTTTAGGTTGCAGTTAATCAATGCTATTGGTCTATAATTTTCTGGGAGAGGGCTGGGGTTGTTTTGCTTTGGTATTGCTCTAATTATTGCTTCTGCATTCATCTTTGATATCCTGCACTGATTCTGCCAAAAATTAAAAGTTCTTATTAGGAAAAGATTCAGAGCCTGGGCAAAGTTGGAATAATACATGTTTGTCAAACCATCCAGCCCTGGAGCTGAGTTAGGTTTGAGACTCGTTATAACTCGGTTTAATAACTCTTGATTAAATGGCATTGCCAGGTGCTCTGATTTTTCTTGATATACTTGGGAGTGAGACTAGAGAGAGAAATTTACGCATTTCCTTGGTTGTTGGTTGAGATGTGTCTTTATCATCTTTTAAATTATACAATGCTGCATAATATTTCCTCCGCTACCTCTCTAGGGTCTCTTAGCTGCATTTTATTACTCTCTTGAATAAGATTTACTCGTTCCTTAGCTATTTTTTAAAAATCTTTTTAGCAAGAATCCCGCTTGCTCCGTCTCCCAGGAATAATTTTTTACCCTTAATTCTTTAGTGATCTCTCGTAATCTGCTGGCATCCATGCTCTAACATGCTTGTAGGTAAGCACGGAAAATGCACATGTGGCGCACTTCAACTTTGGTAAGAATCTTTATTGCACTGAACTACGCGTTACAGCGCTTGGACCCGCCTTCGTCAGTTTCGGCAAACAAGAACCGGACGAAAGGCGCTTGTCCAAGCGCCGTAACGCGTAGTTCATCTGCAATAAAGATTCTTACCAAAGTGAAGTTGCGCCACACTGTGGATCTTTCCTGTCTTGCTTATCTACAAGCATCTCCACACCGCGGGATTCCATTTCTGGACGTTCAATCCTCGTGGCTCCACCGGCAGCACTCCACATACTTGACTACATGCTAGGCTAAAAGATAGCCACAACGTGAGCAGCTTTTATTAGCATTTTTTAATACCTTTTTTAATCAAACCTACACTTGAGTCGAAGCGCCCTGGTCTTTTCCCTTTTACTCCTGATTCATAGAATCGGTCCAGACACTGTGCTTTTAACATGACTCTAAGTGTGGAGAGATCATTACTAGTAGAAGCCGAGGGGTTTATTTTGTTGGAGCTTTCTAGTAAGGCTACCTGTGACAAAAATTTCACGTATTTCTCTATTTTTTTTCTCTTTTTTGCCTCTCTGCTATCTGTTTAAAATCTTCTTTTATATTTAACTTAAATGAAGTCCATAACGATTCATCATTGACTTCTTTATTATCATTAATATTAACAAACTCCTCTGTGGCCCTTAATATCAACTTTTGTGTGCTTTCTTTTTTTAGAAGAGAATTATTTAGCTTCCAGAGAGAATTCGTAAAAGCAATAGAGCTTTCCTTGATGGTTAGGAATATTGGGGCGTGATCCGCCCAAGTTATTTGACCTATCTTAGAAAATAGACAAGATGTCAATGCTAAGTTGTTTACCAGATAAAAGTCTATCCTTGAATACGAGAGGTGTCTAGCGGAAAAAAAGGTGTAATCCCTTTCCTCATCATGTTGATACCGCCACACATAGCCTCTCTTCATTTATTATTTGTGCTAAATCTCCTTTGTCGCCTCTCGTATTCAAGGAACAGTCCATTTTCCATCTGGAGGGGCATTAAAATCTCCCATAATAATTTTCCCCTCTGCATTTTGTTCTAACAAAGCAGCAATTTTTTTTTTAAGTTTTTTTGCCCTCTATTTGGGGCATAAATTGTCACAAAAGTAAAAGGGATGTCATTTATTTTACCTAAAACTATAATGTATCTTCCCTCCTCATCGATCATTTTCCTAGTAAGATTAAACATGACAGTGTTTTTAAACATCATACATACCCCTGCCTTTTTGGAATTGGATGTTGCACATATAATCAGAGGGAAATCCTGGTGGTGAAGGCGAACTTCATCTTTTTTGAGCAGATGAGTTTCTTTTGTTATTATTATATCTACTTGTGTGTTGGTTATTTCTTTCCAGAGTGAAGTGTGCTTTTGTGGTGTGTTCAGCCCATTAACATTCAATGACATTATTTCAATAACCATATCTTTATCACGTTCTTTATTGCTAT
This sequence comes from Engystomops pustulosus, assembly GCA_019512145.1. Lineage (NCBI taxonomy): Eukaryota > Metazoa > Chordata > Amphibia > Anura > Leptodactylidae > Engystomops > Engystomops pustulosus. Next base: position 28,498,283 of record CM033651.1, read on the forward strand.
TAATACATCCTTATTTATTTCAGTTAGACTGCCCCTCCCAGAGCATGCCTTATCAAAAATACTGATTTACTAATTTACTGATTTTACTGTTGAATAAATTAAATCTAAAAGTGGAACACTGGATGCAAAATAAGATCCTGTGTGGCCAACATTAAGGGGCATGGGCCGCCCCCAAACGTATCTTAAAAGCAAAAGAAGATATGACAAATTACTTCTCGCCAAAACAGTCCCACTCATATGTGGTTGAGAACATTAAAGAAACAGAAAAGAAGAGTAAAATGTCTCCTGCAAGTAATAAAAAAACAACAACAAGAGAACGCAGGCGCGAAAAATGTAGCTGAGGAAGATGGAGATCAGACCCACTCGAGGATGATGGACGCAAAGGCAGTTCAAGAAATAGTGGAAACTTCAATGGAAAAACTATTAAATAAACTACACCTGAACATCAAACAGGATTTGGAAAATCAAACAAAAGAATTAAGGAAAGAAATTACGGTACTTGGTGAGCGGACATCCCAGGTGGAAAACCAACTTTCAGACATAGTGGTCACATGTAATTCCCTTATAGACATTGCCAGAAACCGTGCAGTTGCAACAAATAAAATTGATGGATCTAGAAGATCATTCTCGTAGGAACAATCTACGGTTTAGAGGGATTATGGAATCAGTAACAGATACGGAGCTACTTAATTTTGTATGGGATTTGATGTCCTTGGTTCTCCCAGAAGCTACGGACTCTGAGTTAATGATTGACAGAATCCATAGGATCAAAAAGCCACGGAACGCTCCACCAGAGACATCATCGCTAAAATTCACTATTACCATATCAAAGAGGACTTTGTTAAAAATTTCAGGAAAAGAGATTCTATACCGGAGAAGTTTAAAAATATTAAGGTGTTCCAAGATGTCTCTCCACTAACACTCTCCAAAAGAAGAGAATTCAATACGATAACAACAATTCTATAATAAAAAAATATTCGATATAAGTGAGGATTCCCATTAAAACTTATTTTTCAGAAGGACTCTGAGACTTTTTTTTGTAATACAATTCATGATGCAGAGAAGCTCTTCCTGGTCTGGGGATGGCTTAAAGAAGATGAACTCCATACACACAGTGTGGAAAGAGGTTAAGAGAAATAATTGTGACCTAGTACTCCTACAAGAAACACACCTGTCCCAAAAAGATAATTATAGATTCACTGACTCCCAGTTTCCGGTAATATTTTTTGCAGCAAATGAAAAAAAAAAAAGAGGGGGAGTACTAATTGCCATAAATAAAAAAGTTAAATTTAGACTGATTAACAATATAAGTAATAAAAAAGGCAGATATATTATGTTGGAGTGTGAAATTTTTACTATAGTTAATATGTATGCGCCGAACGTGGGCCAGAAAAAGGTTGTATTAAAAGTATTTAATAAAATAAAAGACACTGTTAAAGGCAAACTCATATTAGCTCTGGGGACTTTAATACGGTGACTGATTCCCGGATAGACCGTTGCAATAGAATCAATACTTCCCATACCGATTTTAAAAAAACTACTTATTAATCAAGACCTGCACGATATATGGCGATATGCACATGGCAGTGAAAGAAACTATACCTTCTTTTCTAACAGACATCAATCCTACTCCAGGTTAGACTTTTTTACAGTAAAAAAAGAACTATTGAATAGAATTTTAAATACAGAAATCCTTCCTATTACATGCTCTGACCATGCACCAACGACCATGACTGTAACAATGCATAAAACCCCATTTTTAAATGCTAATTGGAGATTACAGTATAGGACCCTAAAAAAATACATAGACAGAGTTGAGAAGGCTTTACAGGAACATTTTTACCAGAAGGATGCAAACTTGCTGTCAATAGTGACACTATGGACATCACACAAAGCAGTTATTAGGTGCCTTCTCTCAGAGCTAAATCACCGCTTAAAAAGGGAAGAAAATCAAGAGAGAGATTCCTTAATAGGAAAAATTGCATGTTTAGAAGAACTACATAAAAAATCGCCCACAGACCAAATTAACATCCATCTTTTAGAGTTAAGACAGCGCCTTTAACAGCTTATGGAAAAGGACTATGTAAAGAACCTATTTAAATCAGGAATGACAAAGTATAAAGTAGGATTGAGGGCTAAAGAATTATTATCTAATAAATTAAAGAAAGAACAAGTAGATAGGAAAATTGATAAATTAAATTTAATGGTCAAGAATAGATGACCCATAAAAAATATTAGATGGTTTCAGTGATTACTACTGCAAACCTGGTATAATTTGGCATAGCCCTGGGGAAGTTGCTAGTCCATCAAATGAAAAGTTGAATGAATAGTTGAAGACCTTGGTCTCCCAGATTGAATTCTGGTCAATAAGATCTTGATGCAGCTTACGCCGGGAAAGTTAAAATTGGCCATGAAAGATTGAATAAGGAATCTCTGCCCCGATGGTTTTTTTCGACGACTATTACTTGAATGAAGGACACTTTGTGACCCTCACCTCCCAATTTGTTCAATACATTAGGGTAGGGGAGAGAATACCATAGGAAATGGTGCTGGCAAAGGTAGTTTCTATACATAATAAGAATAAAGATCCAACTCGTCTTATAATTTATAGACCAATATCTCTTTTAAAACAGTGATTTAAAAATTTTCTTTTCGTCCATAATAGCCTCCCGATATGTCCCTAGTTATAAATCCTTAATAAATTTAGATCATAGGTTTATGCCAAGGAAACAACTAGGGACGCTACACACATAGAATACTCAACTTATACAATGAGTTTGGCTTCAGGAATCCCATGTTGCAGTCTTGTCCATTGTGCTGAAAGCATTTGACGGGTACACTGGGGGGTCCTGAAGCTGCCGACCCCGTTTTTGGGTTTTTCCTCTATATTTTGGGATTATAATGTCCTATACTCTTGTCCAAAAGCATATGTTTCTGGATGTGGGCTATTTCAAAACGTTCTCTATAACAAACGGAGTTAGGCAGGTGTCCCTCTATCTCATTGATTTTCAACTTATGATGGAACCTAGCCCCCAAGCCATAAGAAGAAAATCCAGGCATTCATTGGGATCAAAAGTGGGGATTCGAGCCTGAATAGAGGCTATATTCTGATGATATAAATCATCACCTGTATGGACCCACTCTCTCCCTTCCCTTCTTTAGAGGAGTAAGAAAACTATACTAATACTCTAGTCTAATCCTATTATAAAATAAAAGTAACAAAAAGTAATATTTTCTTAATAAATGAACTGGCGATCTTAAACAAAAGATCAGCTCAAAATTTTCTTTTGCATGGGCAAAAAGTGGTACAAAGTATTTGGGAATTATGCTAGGACCTACTCTGGAAGTAATTATTTATTTGAATAGTATGAATTTAATAGATAAATTAAAAACCTTGATTAAAAAATTGCCAAATTCATTATCATGGCTCGAGAGAATAAGTGCCATCAAAAGTAATCTACTTCCTCTAATCCTGTACTATTTTCGCTGTATTTTAGCATTTTCGGAGTCTACTCTCAAGGTAATTAAGAAAATTTTGATCCAGTTTGTGTGGAACAACAAGCCTCCAAGAGTTTCCAGCCAAACATATGTGAATAGATGGTGGGGAGGTGCAGGCCTCCCAAATGTATTGATATATCAAGCGGTAATCTTGGAGGCTTGCAAGAGATGTTGGATAGAGAGCCCTCCGGAAAACTGGATGCAGATAGAGGCGAAGTTTGCGTCATATGAGCTATTAAAAGATCTGCTTATAGCCACCAATCTGGATTTAAAGAAAGGACATATCCAGCTCCTCGATACCAACAGGTTGATGCTTATGGTATGGATCAAATTTTGCATAATACAGCAGAGGATTAAAAAATATTTAATATTTGAACCATCAGACATGAGATTGGCTACTCTGAGTGCCTGTATAAGTGACATAAATCTGAACATTTGGAAAAGGCAAGAGATTTCATCATTAGCCGACATTCGGACTGAAGAAGGTATATGCACGTTTGATCTTATAAGGGGAAAATTTTGTATACCAGCTACAGAATTTATGGTAAATGCAAAGTTGAAATCCTTTTTAAGATCGGTTAGAAACGTTATGGGCATTGGAATTAATGAGTCAAACCCATCCAAATTTTTTAGATTCTTGACATCAAAAGTTAAATTCAAAGGTGGTATATCAATAGCATATTCAGAATGGCCAATAGAATCTAAGTCCTTATCAACACCCCAAATGCTGATCTTCATGTGTTAAAATATAGCTGTATCTGTTTGAAATAAACAGTTTTGATTTGAGTGCATTGGAAGACCGACTGTGTTTTTCATTCACTCTGTCAGCTCGCTGCCGGCAGCTATCTCATCCTCCCTCAAAGGGTTAATTAGGACTCACCTTACAAAAGTCAAGAGGGCTGTTGGGGCCCTGCATAAAAATCCCTAACATGAGTTTCCTACAAACATATCACATGTGGATTGTGTGGTCCTATATGAGCTGCAGCCTTTGCAGCTGAACCAGGTGTAGGGGGACAGACTGGGGTCACAAATATGTTTAACTTACTTTAGTATAAGCTCAGCTACTCTAAAAACATAAGGTATAAGGCTCAGAAGCCGCGTGCAAACAGCAGATGTAGCTCAGAGTCACCAGACATGTGACAGAGATGGCGGCCAAGTCATTCCAGTAATTACTAAGCAAATAAGAAGCACCTGGTAAGGATTACAGTAGTGTCTCCAAAGATGCAAGAAGTTACGTCTGACGAGGAGAACTAGTATTCTCATCCTCCTAGACTGTAAGCTCTTTTGTCAACCCCTCATACTCATAGTGTAGCTCTTGTGTCACCCCTTATTCTCATATACTGTAAGCTCTTGTGTTACCCCCTCCTCCTCATAGACTGTAAGCTCTTGTGACAAACCTTACCCTCATAGACTGTAAGCTCTTGTGTTACCCCCTCATCCTCATAGACTGTAAGCTTCACATCTTTGTTTCGGTGGGTGTATGTGGCACAGGGTGCTTAACATAACCTTGGTGGAGGGTTAACATATATACGTATGGAGGTGTCCGATGGTCGGAAATAATCAAACATTGAGTCCCATACAGTCTCTGTAATCCACTGAAGGAGGAAGGACGGGCCACGCTTAAAAAGATCTGGGTTTCCTGTCCCTGGGGGCGGATCCCTCTCTCTGGTTGGGTGCTGTCGTGGTTCAAGGAAGCACAATTACCGGTGAGTAATTACCGGTTTCTGACCAATCTGACTTATGTTGGAGACGTTGTGGAAAAAAAGCTATCTTGTGCCATGTATTGTGGTCATGCCCCAAGCTAAGTAGTTACTGGCTGGGCGTTGGAAAAATTATAGAATTGGTAGCAGAGGTCTCCCCAGAATGGGCACTTTTGAATATTGTGTCAAGGGACCTACAAAAAAAAATCCATAAATATAAATGGGTTATTAATAAAATCTTGATAGCAGCTAGAGTTATACTTGTTAGAAAATGGAAGGATGAAATTAATCCGACTATTACTGAGATGATTTCTTTAGTCAACTCCACATGGAGATTGGAAAAATGCCTTGGGGAACAAGGTATTATAAAGATTAATGATTTTGACGAATTGTGGAAATCATGGCCAGGTTATGATAGGAACACCGCCTAAAATCTCTTTCATATTTGATGGCGACACCAGAGAGTTAATTACAATTTTATCTTTTTTCTTTTGTTTTTCTTTAATCTTTTATTCCCTTTTTTTCTCTTTCTTTTCCTTCTTCCTTCTTACATCTTCTACCTCTTACACGGTGCAGTGAACTTTGTATGAAATGTGTATGATATGCAACAATTGAAATGCAATTGCTGTTTACCTTTTGTTTAGTTTTAACATTGGAATGATATAGTGTGTATTTTGTAAAAACAAAATAAAAAAATACAAAACACAGCTACAACAACATATTTAGTATACAAATACATTAACGGACCAGCTAATTTATTAGCCAGAATAGACTTTAATAAATCCAGTGTTCTCATACTGGATACGGGACAAACATTCACCAAGGGAATTGGTGCTCCCTGTTCTGTATGGGGTAATGAGAGTTCCCCTCCACTTGGTTCCTCCATATTGGGGGACTAGTCTCCCATTCATTCCCCATCATTCCCTATTTTACTACGGACCACTCCTGCTCAACATTGCTTTTAGCTTTTTCAACACATTTACACTTCAACAATCCCCATTTTTCCATTAATTTTTCAGCCTCCTTCACATTACTGCATGTGTAAGTCAACTTTGTCACAATTAATTTTACTGGGAAACCCCATTTGTAGGCCAGACCTGCTTCTCTTAGGTTTTTAGTTATTTCCCCAAAATTTGTGTCTCTTTTTTAAAGTTGTGGGTGACAAATCAGCAAAATCTAAATATTCCCATGAGGTGATGGGAACTTGGGGTTTTTACGGGTTTCTTGAATTAGGATTCAAGGATTCTCTTGGGGTGTCTTCTTTTAAATGTTTTGGTCTCGGGATCATATGGATGCGATTTATTGTCATGTCTAACAGATAACAAAGGCAAAACCCTCTGGGGAAGTCTCCAGTTGGAGACGTAAGGAAGTCTCCCTCCCTGAGGAAGTCTCCAGTTGGAGACGTAACGCGTGGGGAGCCCTCCATCTCCTGGCTATCACCCCATTTTGATGCTGCTATTGGTACTGATGCTGCTGTTGGTACTGGTCTGTTGCCACATCACTCGTAATGTATACTAAGGTTTTGCCTCAGTTATCCTATTATCCTCTTATCTAGTACTTTGGGAATCTGTTTTAACCTTTGTGTTTACCGACGGGCATTAGGTTGCATGGTATTTACTTCTATGACAGATTCATATGCCCTGTTTACATATTTTTTGGGGGTGGTCTGGGTGTATTTAACCCATTCAGGAGGTGTTATGTTGTTGCACCTATCACAGTGCAAGCGACATGGTATGTAATCTTATGTACTTTGGTACAATTTTAATAAATTTTATGCTTATCTTATGTCTGTGTAAAGAACGGCACCAGAATGTCCTCCAAGAGCAACATCTCCCAACCGTCCAAGAGCAGTTTGGTGATCAACAATGCCTTTTCCAGCATGATGGAGCACCTTGCCATAAAGCAAAGGTGATAACTAAACGGCTCAAAACATAGAGATTTTGGGTCCATGGCCTGGAAACTTCCCAGATCTTAATCCCATTGAGAACTTGTGGTGAATCATCAAGAGACGGGTGGAAAAACAAAAACCAAAAATTGTGCCAAATGCAAGCATTGATTGTGCAAGATTGGACTGCTATCAGTCAGAATTTGGTCCAGAAGATGATTGAGAGCATGCCATGGAGAATTGCAGAGGTCCTGAAGAATAAGGGTCAACACTGCAAATATTGACTTGCTGCATTAACTAATTCTAACTGTCAATAAAAGCTTTTGTTACTCATAATATGATTGCACTTGTATTTCTGTATGTGATAAAAATATCTGGCAAACACACATAAAAACCAGAGGGCAAGAGATCATGTGAAAATATAATATGTGTGTGAACACGACCCTTTGTTTATTTGATTTTGTTTGATAGCACAGCACGGTCTAGGTCTGCTAGCTGACCTTTGATGTTATACAGTTGAGTATAGTACGCTCCAATTTCAGCACTAATGTTCGACTAGATTGTGTGTAATCTCATAATCTCTGCTTAGTCCTCAGGGGACTGGTTTGATTTGTGTTTACATTCGAGTCGGTGCAACTGCTGTAGTAAAGAGATGAGTTTGGCCGAATTTTCCCACTTCAGCCTAACCCCATGATCAGTGAATCGACTGCGAAGCTCATATTTAAGAGCCTCCCACTTCATTGGCAGTGCCTCTGGGAGAAGGTCTGGAGAGAGCAGAAATGATTCAATGGTGTGTTTGATTTCCTGCATACAGAGAGCACCTTTTAGCAGGTAATCATTAAGACGCCACAACTAAGGTCATTTGGCTATAGATGGGATAGTGACTGAAACATAAACCGGATCGTGATCTGAACGCACCATGTTGCCAATAGTGGCGAATGGCTCCCCAGGTAAGAGCCCTCTGTTGGATAAGGGAAAAAATCAATACGACTATAGTATAGAGTCATGTGCTGGGGAATAATGTGTAGTCCCTGTCTTTGGGATTTAGGATCCACCAGATGGCTACTAATTAAAGGCCAGTTTTGCAGTGCGTGTCCTGTAAAAAAAAAAATTGTAACACCATGTCTATGCATGCCATAGAGGATTTTGGCCCTTTTCTGGGGAAGGTTCAATCCCCTGCGCATTCAGAGACCCGAGTTTGATAGTTGTCATAGGTTGTAGGCAACCTGATTTACTATACCGTGGGAAGGGATGATAAAATTAGGGGATGGTGGGGAAGACCGGGGGAAGGTCACTAGGAAGTCACCCGAGGAGAAAGACAGACTAGACGAGCAAAAGAATGAGAGGGGGAAAAACAAAGAGCAGAAAACCCTTTATCAGGGGGCGTGGGACTAAGCCTAGTGGAAACTATGTGGCAAGTCGTAACACTCACACAGACCAGCCGTGTGTGCTTCCCCAAGCGGAAAGTGACCCAGGTATCGAGGTGTCCCGACCTAGTGGCCATCGCATACTGTTAAGAGGATGAACACAATGTGAATGCAACCCAGCACAAAGAATAAAGCAAAAAAAAAAATGAACTTTCAATATACACATAAACAACTAGACCACCTGAAAGTATACTACCCCAAGAGGGATTCCAGTATGTCCCAGTATGAGGCATGTCAGTGGAGATCAATCCTGAGGCGCGTTAGGCCGATGCCTTCTCCTCCTGGGGCCACCTGGTTTGCCACCAGCCCTTCCTCGGGGTGATCCCCGTGTTTGCCCGTTGTTGAAGTTCGATGGCCAATAATAAAATCTTGACAGGTATGTTAAGCGCTGAAACGTCACCCGGGTGACGAATATTGTGGGTGAAGTTGAAAAGTGTCGGGAAGGTTCCATTGACATAACGAGTCCAACAGCGGTCACAGGGCTTTGCGCTTCTGCAGAGTCAGTTGAGTAAGGTCGGGCAACAGCTGTAGATGAGCTCCTTGATTAACGACCTGCTCCATATTCACAGCCTTGTTCATAATGGCATCCTTCAGCTGGTAATGATGGACCCGACAGATGACATCCCGTGGGGGGTCCTGGGCCATCGGGCGGGCCTGTAGGACTTAGTGGGCTCTATCGGCGAGTCTTCCAGAACCTACAAGACCGAGTTGAAAACTTCGACTGTATCACTCCTGGATGTTGGAAGAGGCACGAGGTGTCTGGGAGAGCCCTCACCCAATATTATTATCGACGCCCCTGTTCGTCGCGTCGTCCAGCGGTCAGTTATGGATTGAGTTGGTAGGAGCGTCTCCTGTGACAACTCTGCAACTCTCTGTTGCGTTGTTGTACTTCGTCTCCTTACACCGCCACCGTCTGCACTATAGGCTGCTCAAGACGCACACAAAAACGGAGCATCTGGCTGCCACAGAACAGATGGTGGCGGGTCCTGGGGGTCATGAAACGGCGCCACATGTGTCTGGACTGTGCATCCGGAAGGTTTGTGGTCCTCACCCTGTTGTCGCCGTGATGCGGCCCCTGCTGGTTTGCTGACACCTGCAGCAGTGGCTATTCCAGGAGTTAGAGGTTGCCGGCCGGCTCCCTCCACTTAAACCGCCTGCGACACATCTGCCGTGGCGGCCTTCTTGGCCCCCAAGTGGCAGGCTGCTCCCGAAAGAGCCGGCTCCAGAGGCGGGTGTGCTGCCTCTAGGGTTCCGTTTGTCCCATCGGAGGTGAGGTGGGGCTCTGTTGTCAAGGGGTCTGCTTCACCCGGAGTCTGGGGTTGCATCCCGGCGCCATCAGTCCTCTGCGTTTCCATCGCGATGGCCATCTTGGATCTCGCATGGCCGGTGTCATCTGCAACAGATGGTGTCTGGGCTGGGTGGTCAGCATTTGGTGACTTGTTCACCCCACCAGGGGTGTGGGAGCAGGCTGCGGTTGCCGCGTCCTGGCTGGCCGGCATCTGCAGGTGGTTCCCGGCAGCCGAAGCGTCTTCTATGCTAGGGCAGAGGCCGCAGCAGCCATGAGCCTTGAAGAGGTACCATGTGATTCCCTTAGAGATCACCGGGACCGACAATGAGCTGGGAGAGGTCAGTTGGATACTGAGGTATTTATCCGCTGCTGTATGGGAATTACAATATAATAAATGCTCCATTGAAAGAAACTATGGATGATACTAGAATACAAATCCATTATTTATCACATATATCACATATAGTATAATTTGAAAAAAACACAAATGAGTATATCTTACTCAGAACAACAAATTCCTGTCCCTATCAAGAATTCAAAAAATACAAAATACTGCCTGTATAAAGGAACATTTAAAAACAACTTTTATTTAATATATCATAAAACTGTGTATGCTGGAGCTAGCAATAACCGTAATTAACAACCTACAGGGAAGCATGAAATATTTACCTCTAGGTTATTTAGATTTTGAGGGTCTTTTCGTATTTCTTAGTCCCGGATTATATAATCTAGATTGTGCCCGAACATAGCCAGAATCTAGATTTTTACAGGCGGGGTTAGACAACGGGTTTGTGAAGCCAGCTACCCTTACAGTCAGGTGTCAGCCCTTAGTGCCCTGTTTGTTGACTCTTCCTAGCTTCTCATCCTTGGATAGCCAGATTTAGAAAAGCTGCATCCTCGGATGATTCACTTTAAGCATACTACAATTCTCCTTGGGGACCATCACTTTGTCCTGAATTATTAGCTTAAGAACCATTTTAGCCATTAGAATGTCCTGCCCCCCACAATGTTTAACATGAAGGTATTTTTCCTAGTGGCAATACTCAGCCGTAGGGTAGGAGAAATTTCTGCACTATCCTGTAGAGCTCCTTTTAAAAGGTTTTTTTTTGAGATAAGGGTTGTTCTTTACAAAGACCCGTCCTTTTGCCTAAGGTTACTTCAACGATTTCACAGGTCACAAGAAATCAGCTTCCTTCCGTTTTTAATAATCCCTCTACGGATAAGAAAGAGAATTTAGTAATTGATGTCATACAGCTCATCGAGATTTACTTGCCAGGGCTGAAGAATGGGGGAACGCAGATAGCCCTATTTGTTCTTTTGGGGGGAAGAACAAGGGAAGAAGGCCTCAGCTAAAACTATTTCTAGATGGATTACAGCTTGCCATTAGTTCAGCTTACAGGCGCAATCTACCTGTAGCAAAGGGGTTGAAGGCACCCTCCCAGGGCAGTGTTCCTCCTCTTGGGCAGAGTTTGAGGTGTCAAGTAAGGTCATATGCCAGGCCTGCCACCTGGTCTTCTCCGCACAACTTTTTATAAGCACTTAGACTGGATGGTGGGTGCCCATGAATTGACATTTGGGCGAAGATGTTTCTTTGGGATCCCTCCCTGCTTTATATGTTATTTCTCTCTGTGGGGTGCTGTCGTGTTGAGAGGGGGAAACCTGTATTACTCACCGGAATTGTGTTTCCTTGAACCACGACATCACCCAGGTATCCCAACCCCTTTTTTTTAATTCTCCCCTCACATCTTTGTTTTTCGTTGGGGTGTATGTGGCACAGGGTGCTTTAACATAACCTTGGGGAGTGTTAACCTATATCGTATGGAGGTGTCCTATGGTCGGTAATATCAAACATTGAGTCCCATACAGTCCTGTAATCCACTGAAAGGAGGAAGGGGACGGGCCAAACTCTTAAAAAGATCTGGGTTTCCTGTCCCTGGGGCGGATCCCTCTCTCTGTTGGTTGCTGTCGTGGTTCAAGGAAGCACAATTAACCGGTGTAGTATTCCGGGTTTCTGACCAATCTGACTATGTTGGAGACGTTGTGGAAAAAAGGCTATCTTTGTGGCCTGTATTGGTGGTCATAACAGCCACCCAAGCTAAGTATTTACTACTGGCTGGCGTTGGGAAAAATTCTATGAAATTGGTAGCAGAGGTCCCCCATAATGGGCACTTTTTGAATTTGGGGTTCAAGGACCTACAAAAAAAAAATTCCATATTATAATGGGGTTTAATAAAAGCTTTGATAGCACTAGAGTTATCCTTGTAGAAAATGGAAGGATGAAATTAATCCGACTATACTGAGATATTTCTTTAGTCAACTCCAAAACTCCCATGGAATTGGAACAATGCCTTGGGAAACCAGGTAATATAAAGATTAATGTTTTGACGAATGTGTAAATCATGGCCAGGTTAGATAGGAACACCGCATAAAAAATCTCTTTCATATTTGATGGCGACACCGAGAGTTAATTACAATTTATCTTTTTCTTTTGTTTTTCGTTAATCTTTTCATTCCCTTTTTTCTCTTTCCCTTCCTTCTTCCTTCTTACAATCTTCTACCTCTTACAACTATGCAGTGACTTGTAATGAAATGTGTATGATATGTCCACAATTGAAATGGCAATTGCTGTTTACCTTTTGTTTAGTTTAACATTGGAAAGGATAAGTGTGTATTTTGTAAACAAAATAAAAAATACAAACACAACTACACAACATATTTCAAAGTATACCAATACATTACCGGACCAGCTAATTTCTTAGCCGACTAGACTTAATAAATCCAGTGTTCTCATACTGGGGATACGGACAAACATTCACCAGGTAATTGGTGCGCCCTGTCTGTAATGGGTAATGAGAGTTCCCCTCCACTTGTTTCCTCCATATGGGGACTAGTCTCCCATTCATTCCCATCATTCCTCCGCTATTTTTAATTACTACGACCACTCCTGCTCAACCATTGCTTTTAGCTTGTTTCCACAATTTACCACTTCAACATCCCCCTTTTTCCATTAATTTTTTCAGGCCTCCTGCACTACTTTACTGCATGTTTAGTCAACTTTGTCACATTAATTTTAACTGGGAAACCCCATTGAGGCCAGAACCTGCTTCTCATTAGTTTTTTAGTTATTTCCCCAAATTTGTTTCTCTTTTTTAAAGTTGTTGGGTGACAAATCAGCAAATCTAAATATTCCCAGAGGTGATTGAACTTGGTGTTTTTTAATTGTACGGGTTTTCTTGAATTAGATTCAGATTCTCTTGGGGGTGTCTCTTTTAAATGTTTTGGTCTCGGATCATTGGAGCGATTTATTGTCATGTCTAACAGATAACAAAGCAAAAAAAAAAACCCTCTGGGAAGTCTCCAGTTGGAGACGTAGGAAGTCTCACTCCTGAAGGAAGTCTCCAGAGGTTGGAGCGTAACGGCGTGGGGAGCCCTCCATCTCCCCTGGCTATCACCCCATTTTGAGTCTGCTTTTGTACTGATGCTGCTGTGGTACTGGTCTGTGTTGCCACATCACACTCTAATGTATACTAAGGTTTTGCCTCAGTTATCCTATTATCCTCTTTTTCTTTAGTACATTTGGGAATGCTGTTTTAACCTTTGTTTACCTACGGTCATTAAGTTTGCATGGTATTTACTTCTATGACAGATTCATATGCACTTCTACCTGTTTGGACTGTTTTTGGGGTGGTCCTGGGTGTATAACCCATTCAGGAGGGTGTTATGTGGTTGCACTATCCGTGCAGCGACATGGTTATGTAAGCTTATTTACTTGGTACAATTTTAATAAATGTTTAATGCTTATCTTATTCTGTGTAAAAAGAACAGCAACCATAATGTCCTCCAAGAGCAACCTCTCCCAACCGTCCAAGAGCAATTTTTGGTGAGCACCAATCGCCTTTCCAGCATGAGAGCACCTTTCCATAAAGCAAGGTGATACACTAACGGCTCAAAATAGAGATTTGTGGGTCCATGGCCTGGAAACTTCCCAGATCTTATCCCATTGAGTACACTTGTGGTGATCATCAAGAGACGTGTGAAAACAACACCAAAAATTGTGCCAAATGCAAGCATTGATTGTGCAAGATTGACTGCTTCAGTCAGAATTTGGTCCAGAAGATGAGATTGAAGCAGGCCAGGAGAATTGCAGAGTCCTTAAGATGAGGGTAACCCGGCAATAGTGACTTGCTCATTAACTAAATTCTAACGTTCTAACTGTCAATAAAAGCTTTTGTTACTACTCATAATATATTCCTTGTATTTCTGTTATGTGATAAAAATATCTGGCAAACTACACATAAACCAGAGGGCAGAGATGCATTAAATTATAATATGTGTTTGACAGACCCTGTTGTTTATTTGATTTTTTGATAGCACAGCACGGGTTCCTCGTTCTGCTAGCTGACCTTGGGATGTTATACAGTTTTGATTATAATACGCTCCATTTCAGCACTAATGTCACTATGGTGTGGTAATCTCATATCTCTGCTTAGTCCCTCATGGACTGTTTGAATTTGTGGTTTACTTCTAGTCGGTGCAACTGCCTGTAGTACCGAGTGAGTTTGGCCGAATTTTCCACTCTCAGCCTACCCCATGATCATGAATCGCTGCGAAGCTCATATTTAAAGAGCCTCCCACTTCAATTGGCATGCCTCTGGTATAAGGTCTGGAGAGAGCAGAAATGATTCAATGGTGTGTTTGAGTTCCTACATACATAGAGCACCTTTTAGAGTAATCTTAAACTTCCACAACTAAGGTCATTTGGCTATAGATGGATATTGACTGAACATACCCGGATCTGATCTGAACGCACCATGTTGCCAATATTGGCGAATTGCTCCCCATGTAAGAGCCCTCTCTGATACGGGAAACAATCAATCGACTATAGTCTAGAGTCCTGTGCTTGGTAATACTGTGTGTCCCTGTTCTTTGATTTAGGATCCACCAATGGCCTACTGATTAAAGCCAGTTTTGATGCGTTCTTAAAAAAAAAATTGTAAACACCATGGTCTATGCTTCCATAGAGGATTTTGGCCCTTTTCGGGGAGGTTCATCCCCTGGGGTGCGCATCAAGGACCCCGAGTTTGAGATTGTCATAGGTGTAATGGCACCTGAATTTTACTATACCAAATACGAACGGGGATGACTAAGAAATTAGAAGGGGTATAGGTGGCATAATGAAGGTACCGGGGACACTGTCACATAAGGAGTCAACCCAGGGGGCGAACGACAGGAATGGGAGAGACTAGGGTGGAGACAGTGTGCACAGTAATTAAAGTGGTGCAAAAGTCGGTACACACACTAAACGGAGCGTTGACACAGTGGCCGACGTTTACGATATACCAACGGTTGCGCACTTTGAGCTGAGGCCCAGTGAACTATCGTGCAATTGTAACGCTCCCAGACCAGCCGTGTGTGGTTCCTCCAGCGGAAAGTGACCCAGGTATCGAGGTGTCCGACCTAGTGCCATCGCATAGTTGAAGAGGATGAACACAATGGAAATGCAACCAGCACAAAGACTACAAAGGCAAAAAAAAAATGACCTTTCAATCTACACATAACAACTAGACGCCCTGAAGTATACTTACCCCAAGAGGATTCCAGTATGTCCCAGTATAGGCATGTCAGTTGAGATCAATTCCTGAGGCGCGTTAGGCCGATGCCTTCTCCCTCCCTGGGGCCACCTGGTTTGCACCAGCCCTTCCTCCAGGGCAACGCTGATGGTGTGGGGGTGATCCCCGTGTTTGCCCGTTGTTGAAGTTCGATGGCCAATAATAAAATCTTGACAGGTATGTTAAGCGCTGAAACACCAGGTACGTCACCCGGGTGACGAATTTGTGGGTGAAGTTGAAAAGTGGTCGGTAAGGTTCCATTGACATAAACGAGTCCAACCGTCTGGTCCACAGGGCTTGCGTCTTTTCTTGCAGCGTCAGTTGATTAGGTCGGCACCACTGTAGATGAGCTCCTGATTAACGACCTGCTCCTATTAACACCTGGTTCATAATGGCATCCTTCATCTGGGAATTATGGACCCGACAGATGACATCCCGTGGGGGGTCCCTTGGGCCATCGGGCGGCCTTAGTACTTAGGGGCTCTAATCGGCGAGTCCTTCCAGAACCTACAGACCGAGTTTGGAAAACTGACGGTATCACCTCCTGGAGTTGGGAGGAGGCAACAGATTCTGGGAGAGCCCTCACCCTAATATTATTTCGACGCCCCCTGTTCTCGGCGTCGTCCAGCTGGTCAGTTAGGTATTGAAGTTGGTAAGAGCGTCTCCTGTGACAACTCTGCAACTCTCTGTGCAGTTGTTGTACTTCGTCTCTTATCACCGCCACCGTCTGCACTATAGGCTGCTCAAGACGCGACATTTAGCATTCCATATCATCTTTGGTTAGAATGGCTTTCAGGTGTGTTTGCAGGTTACGGAGTTCCGCTAAACCTCCAGTATTCTGAAGGAAAGGGAGGCCTGTTTGCAGGAGCCTGCTGGGAGCCAAAGGCAGAGTAGATAGGAGAACCCTCTGTGTTGTCCTGATATGATTGGGCAGCCCAAAAGAGTGTAGTGGCGCCTGATGGTGGAGTCTACTCAAGTATTTCTGAGTCAAGCCACACAGTTCACAGTCCCCCCCCCCAATCTTGGTACTGACTCAATTACGAGGCTAGGCCCGGTTGTGAAAAGCCGCCGCCTTGTCCTTGCTGCTGCGAAGCATGGGAGTCATAACAGCCAGGTGAGGGAAGATGAGCTATGGGCAAGGCCATTCCCCAGGGTCCACAAGCAGCAGGGCAGGCTCCCGATGTTGAACTGAGCACTGCCAGCCTTGGGGCACCAGTGGCCATAGTGTCAGAGTCGCCAACCTTCAGCCCCCCCGGTGGACGCCCTCAACTCTATGGGAACATTCTCACTGCTGGTAGGACATCTGGCTCCACATAACAGATTGGTGGCGGGTCTGGAGGTCATGAAAGTCTCAACATGTGTCTGGACTGTGCATCCTGAAGGTTTTGTGGTCCTCACCCTGTTGTCGCCAGTGCATGCGGCCCCGTGCGGTTTGCTACACCTGCAGCAGTGCGATTCCAGGCGTTAGAGGTTGCACGGCCGGCCTCCCTCCACTAAGACACACCTGCGCCATGCGTGCCGTGCGGACTTCTTGTCCCCCAGTGGCAGGCTCTCCCGACAACCGCTCCCAGAGGCGGGTGTGCTGCCTCAGGGTTCCGTTTGTCCATCGTAGGTGAGGTGGGCTCTGTTTGTCAAGGGTTCTGCTTCCAACGGATCTGGGGTTGCAATCCCGCGCCATCATTCCTCTGCGTTTCCATCGGATGGCCATTTGGATCGCGCATTGCCGGTGTCAGCTGCACAGATGGTGTCTGTGCTGGGTGGTCAGCATTTGTGTGACTTTTTCACCCCACCAGGGGTGTGGGAAGCAGGCTTCTGGTTGCCTGCGTCCTTGCTGGCCGGCATCTCAGGGGTTCCCGGCACCCGAAGCGTCTTCTATGCTAGGGCGAGTGCTCAGCAGCCATGAGCCTGGAAGAGGTACCATGTGATTCCCTTATAGATCACCGGACCGCCAATGAGCTGGAGAGGGTGCAGTTGGATTCTGAGGTATTTATCGCTGCTGTATTGGAATTACATATACTACGGCTCATTGAAAGGAAACTATGGATGATACTCGAATACATCCCTATTTATCACATATATCACATATAGTATAATTTGAAAAAACACAAATGAGTATAATCTTTACTCAAACACAATTCCTTCCTATCAAGATTCAAAAATACAAATACTGCCTGTATAAAGGACATTTAAAACAACTTTTATTTAAATATATCATAAAACTGTGGTATGCCTGGAGCAGCAATACCAAATAAACGTGAAAGCCCAACATACAAATTACAAAACAGGCTTGGATACATAAGACCACTATTCTCAGTACTTACCTAATCTGCCATACTGGGATTTTCTTATGGATGATCTACTCTACACCACATCAACCATCTATAAAATTTATGACAAGCACTAGAACTCTCTGAGTGCTTTGTCTAAATGTAGCGTGTTTTATTGTATCTATCCAACTGTATTCATAGTAGAAGGATCCACGATGTGTCCCCTAATATCCTCATGCACAACTATTTTGGCGTGTAATGTATTTAAAAAAAAAAAAAAACACACAATCACCCAGACATCACCGACATGTATTATAGTAGACAAAAGTCCAAGATGTGGACTGTGTGTGTCAAGGTTTACCACCTACAGTATGTACTTTACACCTCTATGCCTACACCTGACGCGTTTCCCTACTAGTTGTAGTTCATCAGAGGTGAGATATAATTATACACGACATGGCAGTATATTAACACTACCTAACTGCCTAGTCAGCCACCATCATTGGCGCGCTTACACGTGTACTCGCGCCTATTTATTATCTTCGTATAACCATCATAGGGGGGCTAGTCAAGAGAGCGGGAGCCCCCCATACATCGTCACAACCTGTAAACCAATGGATTAGGCAGAGACCGTAATCCAGATGGGTGCATCCTGCTCATGCAATCACAGCAGTCACCACACCACTTAATACACCGCATCCCGCAGTACAGTCGAGATTAGAGGAGGGTTATTGTGGACATAGCAGGTAAGTCAAGAAGGTAAGTGAAATAACTAACAGAAAGTGATCAAACTTCGTAAGAAAGTATGTGCTTTTATCGGAGGGAAGAGTATCAGGTCAGAAAATCATAAATAATACATCAAAGGCCAAAGGAGCCATAGATGGTTCAATGTCAAAATATAATCCAAAATCACCATGTAAACAGCAAATGCCCGGTATTTAGAAAATAAGACAGCTATATATTCTCCGTGAGTGTCAGGTTCAAAGACTCCAAAACAAAAATTATTATTTTGTCTAAAATAGCCGAGGAGTGTAGAACTATTAGTGTAGTCCTTTCCTGGATGGAGGACCTAAATGAAACAAGCATGGACTATATATGTCCATGCTTGTTTCATTGTTGATCGTTTTGCAGGGTTTTTAATGTGAAGATACATCTGGATTCTCGATGTATCACCTTTCGAGCAAAGTCCCCTCCCCTTGGAGATGGTTCCACTACCTCCATCACCTGAAAACGTATGTGTCTTGTGGTCCCCATTATGATGTTGTCTCGATATAGTCGTATCCCTCTTATTTTTAGTATCGTTCACATGTTTCTTGAGTCTTCTCTTGACCTCACGGATGGTTTGCCCTACATACTAAATGCCACAAATGCAATCGGCAAAATTATGCATCCAGTATGTTTGGCCAGTGATGGTACTTTGAAAAGACTTGCCTGTTAGAATATATTTACAGGCTTTGCAACCCCCATATCTGAATGGAAGCTAAGTTCCTTTACCCGTAAGTGGTTTTAGATGGCTATGGACAACCATGTCTCTGATATTGCATCCACATTTATACGTGATCGATGAATAGTTGTCAATCATGTCCGCAATATCTTTGTCCGTTTTTAAAACACCCCAGTTTGTACTCAGAATGTGGTGTATTTCTCTGTGGCAATTGTCAAATGTACCAATCAATCTCAATTTAGGATTGCTGTCTATTTGTGTTTTCAGATTAAGCAGTGTATTTCTATGACTATTCAGTGCATGATGATGTGCATCCTTTAGCACTTGAGACGGATACCAACAGTACTACTACTCCTATCATGTGCATTGCACAGTACTTCTACTCCTATCCTGTATAAATGGGTACAGTACTACTATCCTTTATTTATGGAATATCATATATAGTCCTCTACTGACTCCCTTTATTATATACAGTCCTGCAATGCCCCCCTTATATATAGTCCGCTAGTGGCCACCTTATTATACTGTATATGGTCCTCTAGTGGCCCCTTATTATATATAGCCCTGCAATGGGCCCCCTTATTATATGGACTCCTCTATATATATACAGGCGGTCCCCTACTTAAGAACACTCGACTTACATACGACCCATAGTTACAAACGGACCTCTGGATATTGGTAATTTACTGTACTTTAGTCCTAGGCTACAATGATCAGCTGTAACAGTTATCACAGGTGTCTGTAATGAAGCTTTAGTGTTAATCCTGATTCTTATGACAACCCAACATTTTTAAAATCCAATTGTCACAGAGACCAAAAAGTTCTGGCTGGGGTTACAATAATAAAGTATACAGTTCCGACTTACATACAAACTCAACTTAAGAACAAACCTACAGACCCTATCTTGTATGTATATATATATATATTAGTCCTGCAATGGGCCCCCTTGTTATATATTTAGTCTAGTAGTGTCCCACTTGCATTCTGCAGTCCTCACATATTGCTTTACATAAGCAATTCAAACTAAAGACATATTTTTATATTTGACTATGAATAGTTAAAAATAATAACTAATTATTAATTCCAGCGTCCTCCACTTCCCTTCTCCCCGCTACAGAGGGACTCACAGGACAAGACGTACGTCAGAGCGAGTACATGAGCACATCATCACGCTGCTGTGCATCAGTGGTCACCATGCAAAGTGTGCCGGGGAAAATTCTCGGCTGCGTCACACCCACAGTGTCAACCACTCTGTTACATCAGAGATAGTACTTAAGCGGTCGCTTATGACCTCAGATGGGGATGGCTTTGTTTAGTCCTGCATTGACTTAAAGTCGCAAAATCTGGATTGGGAAGGAAACCATTTATTAGGTTTAACTACAGTAACAATAATGACTTAATTCCCACTTACTGAGTGTCCATGCAACCTGATGCTCTTAAAAATCATTGCAATAAAATTTGAAGAATACACTCATGAGGCTTGTCCATGAGTTGTGAGAAACTATTCCAGGAAAATAGAAACTCAAGTAGTACTGAGTGCATAATAGAGGGTTACAAATTGTGAAAGCCTGGTATGTAAAATGGAACAAAGCAAAACACAAATGTATTTGTAAATGACCAAAATACCTCTCCCATCTTATAGGTTGCTCTGTAAACATAAATGCAAGTTTACATAAGTAACTTTACTAGTATATAAAAGAGCTTTTATCTTTCAATGTTCAAACCTGCACTCACTACTATACTTTTCAAAAGATCATTAAACATTGTTAAAGGCTATTCCTGGCATCAGCATAATTCTTATACAAATGGGTCCTTAAATGTAAGCCAATATGTAATTAGTTATTATTTAAAATGTTGCTCTGCTAAACAGAAAAATGCTGTGGACTTACAATATAATGACGAATTAAAATGCTACCGGCCCTTTAATCAGTCCGTTGATTTCTTCTGCACAGAGCACCCACAGGATAGAAGATGGCCGCTGGTCACATGTCCACATCACATGTCCGGCACCTGCCTGGGCAGGTCATGTGATCACCGCCACGTTTGGCTGTACTCAGTTGGTTGCAGTGCATCCAGTATGGCCAGTGTTTTGGTGATGTGCAGGGATGACAGTTACACACATCATTGCTATGGTAACTGAGCAAGAAAGTCTGTTAGATCATCCCTGGGAGCAGAGTATAAGAGGTAGGAGGAGTTACTGAGAACTAAAGGATCATGGTACTTGTAGTTTCAAGTGGCGGCCATCTTGGTGATAACGCTGCATACTTGCAATGTAATAACATTTTGTGAATCATAAAATCAAACTATTTAAGCTCCATTTTGTGACTAATGACATTTTGCTATATTTATTTACAACATCATGGATTTTTGCATCAGACTTTCATATTCCCAGAATACCCCTTTAAATAGTAGAGCATGTTCTAGTCAGAAAAAAAATTTCATGGATCGCTGGAAACTATGTCCAAATCAAGAGAAATAGAAAAAATCCAGCTGACGGAACTCCAGGAAATATGTAAAAAACAGTAGTGTACTTTATTTCTTAGCGTTAAAAATCCATCATTGCAAGAAGACAGAGGGAAACACATCCATAGCTCATGGTCATGGTTGAATGGCAGGACACAAACAAGGACAGTGAGCCCTGGCACTGAGACCCCCAATATGTCTCTACCTCCTTATTGTGTCTGTCTAGGATTAAAGGGGTATTCCAGGAATCAGCATAATTCATATACAAGTGGGCACTCAAAATATAAGCTAATGTGTAATTAGTTGTTATTTAAAATTTTGCTCCCCTTAGCAGAAAATGCTGGTGACATAGACTGTAATGCCCTTTAGCCCTTTAATCAGTCCGTTAATTTCCTCCGCGCGGTCCGTCGCAGAAAAGAAGATGGCCGCTGGTCACATGTCCACATCACATGTCCTGTACCTGCCTGGGCAGGGTCATGTGATCACCACTAAGTTTGGCTGTAGTCGGTTGGTTGCAGTGCATCCAGTATGATCAGTGTTGTGGTGATGGCAGTTACACATCATTACTATGGTAACAGAGCAAGAAAACCTGTTACATCATCACTGTTAGCAGAGCATAAGTGGTAGGAGGAGTTACTGAGAACTAAAGGATCATGGAACTTGTAGTTTCCAGTGGCAGCCATCTTAGTGATAACTCCACCTACTTTAGAGAGGCCCTAAATTTTGTAAATCATAAAATCATATTATTTTAGTTCCGTTTTGTGACTAATGACATTGAGTATTGTTGTATTAATTTATTTATATCATCAAGGGTTTTTGTGTCAGACAATCACTATCTCAATACAGCAAATTCTTGAGGTCCGTTATTACAGGTAATTTGAAGTGCCTCCACTCCTCAAACGCCCATTTTATGGCCAGGAGTTCACGATTACTAACAACATAGTTGCACTCAGTAGAGGAGAACTTCCTTGAGAAAAATGCTACAGGATGAAGATTAGTAAGGGATTCAGGTCCCTGAGACAAAACTACAAAAACCCCAAACTCAGATGTGTCAACCTCTACAATAAAAGGTTGACTCTAATCAGGCAGAATCAAAACAGGACCATTCATTAAACTTTTTTTTTAACTGCACTCAGCATCTGGAGTTCAATGGGTTACATGAGCACCTTTCCTAGTGAGATCTGTCAACGGCTTGGCCAAAACAGAAAAATTTTTAATAAATTTTCAATAGTAAATAGCAAAACCCTAAAAACGTTGTAGGGATTTCAAGCTTGTGGGCTGTTCCCAATGTTCAATAGCCGTGACCTTGGCAGGATCCATACAAAAATACTCAGGAGTGATAATATAACCCAGAAAGGACATTTTTTGGACTCCAAACAAACACCTAGACAGTTTAGTGAACAACTGATTCTGGCGAAGTCTAAACAATACATCTCTGACATGTTGTACATGAGTGACCCAGTCCGGAGAGAAGATCAAAATATCATCTAAATAAACCACAGCATATTGACCCAGAAGATCACAAAAGATATCAATTACAAATTGTTGAAAGATAGCAGTTGCATTACACAACCCAAAAGGCATAACCAGGCACTCAAAATGTCCCTCTGGGGTATTAAACGCCGACTTCCATTCATCTCCTTCCCTGATACAAATCAGATTATAGGCCCCACACAAATCAATGTTGGAAAATCAATAGGCACCCACTATGTGATTGAATAAGTCATGGATCAATGGGAGCGGGTATTAAATCTTTACAGTAATGTTATTACGTTCAAGATAATCAATGCAAGGCCTGAGAACACCGTCCTTCTTTCGGACAAAAAAGAATCCTGCCCCCATGGGAGAGTTAGATGGGCGGATATGTCCCTTTTGTTAACTGTCCCACATGTACTCTTGCATGGCCTCACGCTCTGGGAGAGATAAATTGAATATCCTCCCTTTGGGGTACTTGACCCCGGATATGATATCATTCCACAGTCATAAGGCCTATGCGGGGGTAAGGACTCAGAAGAACCTTTATCAAAAACATCAGTAAAGTGTGAAATGTAATTAGGCAGAATTGCATCTTCAGACTGAATTTCAGTAACAAGCAGGGATCAACAGTGAGAGGAACACCAAAGGTCCAGTCAAAGACTGGTTTGTGCAGAGCTAACCATGGAAGACCCAAGATGATATCAGCAGACAGATTTTTGAATACAAAAAATTGCAACAACTTAGTGTGAATGGAGCCAACCTGCAAGGAAATTTGAGGAGTTTTAGAGTCAATCTTACCCTCCTTTAACGGAGAGGAATCAGCACCAGTAACCTGGAATGAAGCATCCAGTTTTATCAAATCAACACCAAGGGCCATTACAAAATTTAAATTAACAAAATTTGCTGAAGCCCCTGAATCCACAAAGGCTTTGCCAGAAACAGATCTCTCATTGAGAGAGTTATAGGTAATAAAATTTTTGAGACTGATTCGGGAAATACGTGTGCACCTAAGCGACCTTCCCAAAGGCCGCCTTGGTGCTGGAGTTTTCTGGCATTGGTCTTACAGGGCAGTCCTTCTCAGGTGACCGGAGCTCCCACAGTAGAAACAGAGTGAATTCTTTTTACAGTGTTCCTTGTGGTCACGGGGAGAGATGGCTCCAACTTGCATGGGTTCTTCTGCATTCCCCCGTGATTCTTTAGGATTGACAGAGGGCAGAGAAGTAGGAACATGGAAAGCAGACACACGCTTACGTTCCCTAAAGCGCCTGTCTACTCTGACTGCCAGGGACATTGCCTGTTCTAGAGTGTTCGGTTTGGGATGCCTCACTAGCATATCTTTAAGGGCATCAGACAGGCCCAATCTGAATTTGTACCTAAGAGCACAATCATCCCAACCAGTTGGGATGGCCCACCTCCTGAATTCAGAGCAATAGTCCTCCACGGCAGTCAACTGTTCATTAGCATAATTGGTTCTTCATATAGAGATCCTAAGGCTGAAAAGAACAGATCAACAGAGGTCATTTCAGAGGCATCAGAGGCTAACGAAAATGCCCACTCTTGGGGACTACCTCGCAGAAGTGAAATAATGCCTACTTTTGAACTTCATTTCCTGAAGACTGGGGCCTAAGATGAAAATAGAAATTACAACTCTCCCTGAAGGAGAAATAAAGCTTCCTATCACCACTAAAGAGATCAGGCAGCTTGATTTTTAGGTTCACACACCGACAAACCTGAGGTAGCAGGGGGGCACTGTTCTTGCAACTGAACCCGCTCAGCAAGGTTCTGTACCATCTGAACTAAGCCATGTATCTGGTTGCTAATAGCCTCCATAATACTTGCCCAGTAATAATATAATTTTGGGCTGGTCAAAATGTAATGGCAGGACACAAACAAGGACAGTGAACCCTGGCACTGAAAACCCCAATTTATCCCTACCTACTTATTGGGTCCCCCCTAAACGGAGGCCAATAACTGGATGACGTTCCCTCCCTGGGTAAGGTGTGAACACGTAACAATACAGACAAACAAACACAATAAGGCAAGGTAACCAATCCGAGTCAGCAACAGCGGTGAATAACAATAACCAAATCACAATCCAATTAGAGAAGTCAAGGCACAGGCAGGAGATCAGAATCCAGAACTAGAGAATGCAAGAGAAGCTAGTGAACAGAGCAAGATAGCAGTTTGACCAGCAAGGAGTCAAAACTAAACTGGACACTTATAGGGAACCTAGGCCCAGGTGGAAGGAGCAAGCAATTACAGATCCACGGTGTTAACTCTTGCAAGACAGAATCATTGAGGGATGTGGCAGACATCAAGTAAAAAATAAAAAGGAAACACAGGCTGCGCCCCTAGCGCAACATGTCACTTTTAGGTGTTAAATCGTGATTGTGATATCTGCTCACCTTGAGACACCTTGTGTCTTGTGCATTTAAAGCAGATATCAGGAATGTCGTTTTTTTGGAGGTATTCGTCATAGGATTAGGACTTTAAAAAGGGGTCATTGCAAGAGAGTACATCAAGATGGTTTTGGAGAGTAACATTGGGGAAGTGGGATGTGGGCACCTGTAAAAGGCCATTCTGGGTAGTGGGGGCATGTATTTTAGGCTAATAGGGTAGGAGACTGTGTGGTGATGACAAAAAGGCACTTATTAGGGTAAAGTAATATTTAAAATCATACTTAAAATGTGGTGGATAGAGTAAGGAGAAAGGAGAAATGCACATTAGCTGGGCTGCAAGGATATGGAGGTGTCTTATTTGTTGTGCCTCTTGACCAACATATTAGCTAACATGGAGATAGACATAAATGAGAGTAGGATATATAAATGAAGTAGGGAATATAATCTTAGTGGTGGGTAGTGAGAGACTTACTTGATCTGTAGTCCGCTGCTGCCTGGCTTGTGGCTCTTTGTATGGGCACGCTATGTGAGTAGGAGTAGTTTCCCGGGGATGAGTTGTCGGGGTAGTGTTAAGGCGATGACTTGCTGTGTGTATTGTTGGGGGGATGTGACCTGTAATGGTGGGGAGCTGATAGGGATTTTTTTATGCAGGGCCCCAACAGCCCTCTTGACTTTTGTAAGGTGAGTCCTAATTAACCCTTTTATGATTGAACATAAAAACTAAGACACACGTCAGTCTCTTAGTCTATGTAAAGATCTTCTCCCGTTTAATATCTCAAAATGCATAATATCACAGACAGAAGAGTCATCAAAGGGGCGTGAATAGTATACTCTAAAACTATTGGTCATCAGCACATTCTTGGAAAAACAAGTGTCAAGGAGAAATCCTTACAGGCCGAATTTAAATAAAAAAATGAAGGTTGAAATATGAATATAGATGAGCAAGCACTAAAATGCTCGGGTACTCGTTATTCGAGACAAACTTTTCCTGATGCTTGAGTGCTCGTCTCGAATAACGAGCCCCATTGAAGTCAATGGGAGACTCAAGCATTTTTCAAGGGGACCAAGGCTCTGCACAGGGAAGCTTGGCCAAACACCTGGGAACCTCAGAAAAGGATGGAAACACCACGGAAATGGACAGGAAACAGCAGGGGCAGCATGCGTGGATGCCTCTGAGGCTGCTTAATCGCACCATTATGCCAAAATTATGGGCAACAGCATGGCCATGACAGAGTGACCGAATGAGGCTAGATAGCATCTAAAACATGCAATAATTGACCCTGACACTATAGGGGATGGCATGCAGAGGCAGCAGTGGCAGGCTAGAGAGTGTCATGGAGACATACCCTAAATGGACTCAGGCTTCACCAAAGGAGATGAGCAAGTAGCGCTGAAATGGTTTCCTATGTGAACAAAAGGTTGACGGTATATTTAGTCGATAACACAGCATGGTGGCGACATAGTGACCAAGTTCCATAACGTATCTGGTGAAACACCCGAAAAATAAACAGACCTGAGGGTGCTTTGGCTATAAACAAGGGAATCTTCTTCCCCCGTCTCTTGTGACAAGCGCAAAGCTTCCGACTTCATGCTGACCAGAGAGTTTTTCAACAGGCCAAGCAGCGGGATGGTGAGGCTGATGATGGCAGCATCACCACTGACCATCTGTGTTGACTCCTCAAAGTTACTCAGCACCTGACAGATATCAGACATCCACGTGCACTCCTCATTGTAGACTTGAGGAAGCTGACTGACCTGACTACCATTTCTGGTGGAAGTTGACATCTGGCAGTCTACAATCGCTCTGTTCTGCTGGTAAACTCTGGATAACATGGTTAATGTTGAATTCCACCTCGTCTAGACAGTATAGTTCACAAGGTGCTGCCCTAATGAATAGTGGGGGTGTGCTAATTAGCACCTTTATAACTTCTGGTGGTCAGTTTTTTTGGTGGTTTTGCCAGCCATATCTTGTTGCAGTTGCTCTGCAGATTTTTGTGGCAGATAACACTTTAAAAAAAATAGTGTGGAGCTTGGTGGCGAGTGTGCAGTGTCTAAGTGTGACTTAGTTTAGACTTAAGTTTAGGGCTTTAGCAGGTAACTGCTTTAATTTGTGTTACTTGACTGTATTATTCTTTCTTCTGTGCATATTTCTATTGTAATCCCCATTATAACATGGACTCCATAAGGTGGCAATTGCTACACAGGTACATCCTGTGCCATGTAATGCTTTTCCTTTGACCGCGTTCGAGGTAATACTGCTGGGATGTGTCCAAAAAATTGCTCACCTGGAAGCCCAGATTCTTGGATCTAATGAGGCAAGTTTCAAGGCTGTGGGAATTGAGGCAATATGGCCAATATGGATTGAAGTTGCTGCCCTGATCACAAACTCTCTGGTGAATATGGGTGGGGGAGGAAGTACGGGATGTGCCGAGTGAGGGGGCAGCAGTTGGTACATGTAGAAGGCGGGGTAGAGGAAGAGTGTATGGGTCTAGTCCTGATCTGGTTCACGCCCAATAGTTTTGCCATGCTGGCAGATAGGGGGATCTCGTCTCTGGGTAGCAATGCTGCGCAATACGTGGCTCTAGCACAAGGGGACTGTCCGGCTCCGTAAGAAGGGTTATGGGCACAAAGGCAAGGTCAGACAGGTGCTGAGTGGGAGATTCGATTATTAGAGCAACACACAGGCACCTGTCACAAACGTGCATACCGAACAGTGTGTTGTTTGCCAGTTCTCGGGTTCGGCATGTTGTGGATCGGTTGACGGATTACTGGGAGGGCTGGTGAAACCACCAACATTGGCACTTAATGCCAAAGTAAGAGGTGGTGTAAGGTCCTTCAAATGATTCGGGTTTAGCCTAAGCTCAGTGCAAGGACCTCAAAGGTAGTTTTCATGAGAAACTGGGCTGAACTTTTCTGTCTGCTACAGCTCTACAGTAGGATGGCTGCACCAATGGGAAGTGTAGCTGTTTTGGGGGAAAAAAATGCTAGAAGGTTGGAGGAGTGTTTAAACTAGAGACCTAGGGGATGGCAAGTACACTTGTGCAGGGCAAATAGACAATGTATAATACGAGAGCTGTAAGAGTCCATAGTCCATGGGGATGAAGGGGGGCTGATGAGATTGGGACTAAGGCCACAAGGGATACTGACAGTGAAAACCATAAAATGTATTTACACAAATTCAGAAGCCTAAAACAAATGGAGGAACTGGAACTCTTGATGTGGCGCGAAAATATAATATATTGGTAGCAAGAGACATGCTGGACAGTAGCTATTACTGGGCTGTTACTATAATAATGGTGTCATAGTCTTTTTAAAAGGATCGTATAAATAAAAAGGGGGGAAAAAAAGGGTTTGGTTATATTGATATATTTGCCTCAGCCTGTCTTGCGAGATGCACATCATAACGGCAAATCAAATGTGGTGTGGAGTCCCTATTGGTTGAGATAAGGGGAAAAGAATAATAAAATTGACTATGGGTTTGTTTCTAAGTCTCCAAATATAATGAGGTAGCCAGAGGAAATTCTGATAATTGAAATGGGATGCGGCCTTCAAAGCAAGGAGAAGTACTTATCCATGGGGAACTTCAATTAACCCAGATATTTGACTGGGGGTGGCAGAAACCTGCAGGTCCTTCAAAGGCAACAGGTCTTGTCAATAGCAAAAGACATTACCTGTCGCAACTAGTCCTGGGCCAACAGAGGTTGGTGCACTGCTGGACTTATCCTTACCCAACAGACCTGAGAGGGGATCAAACCTACAGGTTGGGGAAACCTACCTGGAAAAGTATCATAATCTCATTGATTTTGTATTACGCTTTAAACTAAGAGCTTAGTTAAGGAGCAACCACACTCCTAAACTTCAGGAGGGGCAAACGTTCAATTTCAGCAACTAAAGGGACGTCCTTAAAGGCATAGACTGGGATCATGTTCTCAAAGAAAAACCCCCCCCCCCCCCACAAAAAAATGTGAACTTTTTTCTCTGGGAAAAAGCATAACAGGAACAAGAAAAAGCCTATTGTGGCTAACTAGTCTTTGTGGAAAGCATAAGCGAGAAAGATAAAGCGTTTAGTGCTAAAACTGAAGGCATTACAGATTCTAAGAGAAAATAATCCGGTAAAAAGCGGATAAAGCCGCAAAAATATAGGACTGAGAGGAAATATTGCCAGGACGCAAAATAATCCCAAATTATTTTCAGTATATAATGATACAGAAACTACAACGGAGAGTGTGGGTCCCCTTAAATACATGGTGTCATGTGGAAGGAGAGAGGAACGGGCCAGGAAAATCCCTGGTGGAAACCACGAGGGATAATGTAAATTCTTTTGGAATGTCAACAGTTTTAACCAGGATGAGGTTATGGGGCGTCACCTCGCAACCACTAGGATAGATAAATCACCAGGGCCAGAGTGCATACACCCCCGGTTTTTTGCTGAATTATGTACGTGATAGACACCGGTATTTTTAATCTTTGAACGATTCAGCGTACTGAGGACTGGTTTCTTGTTCCCACAGGCTGGCGCAAGCAAATGTGGTACCAATATACAAAAAAGATAAATAGCGATCCTGAAAACTACAGCACCGTAAGTCTAACTGCTGTGGTGGGAAAATATTTGAGCGTTTGTTAAGATGCTACCTGGAATACCTCACTGTGCACACAAACTTATAACCCAGCGTCAGCATGGTTTATGAGATTCGTTTCCTGTCAGAAGACTAATCTGATTGGTTTCTACGAGGAGGTAAGTTCAAGACTTGATCTTGGAGACGCTGTGGGATGTTGTATATCTGGACTTTTTCAAAGGGGCATTTGACACTAAACCGTGCCACATAAAGTTTGGTATATAACATGAGACTGGCTGAATAGGAGAAATCTTATATCTGGTAGTATTGGCTTAGTGATAGAAACAGAGGTGGTCATTAAGGCACATACTCGATTGGTTGTGTTACCAGTGGTGGCCACAGGGTGAGTATTGGGGGCCACTTCTTTTTAATATTTTTATTAATGACCTTGTAGTGGTTTACACAGTCAAGTTTCAATATTTGCAGAGATCCTAAGGCTGTGTAAGTATAAATACTGAGGTCGTAGTGTTCGCATTACAGAGTGATTTGTGGAAGCTTGAGAGTGGGCATAGAATGGTTTGCATAGTGTTTTAATGTAGATAAATTTAAAGTTATTCACTTGGGCCATGGAACAAACATAATCATTCTGTTCTAACGTCATTACTTAGTAAAATTGGAGCGAAAGGATGGTAAACTAATTTTAGTGACCAGAGCAGGCGGCTGCTGCCTAAAGCAAATAAATAATGGGATGTATCAAGAGAGGAAAGATTCTCATGATAAAGACATAGTTTTGCCCTTAGACAAATCCCTGTGTCATACCACACATGGAAATAGTGTGTACAGTTTTTGGCACCATGTATAAAAGGATATAGTAGAGCTGGAACGGGTGCAGAGGAGAGCACCAGTATTATTAGGGGAATGGGGAAATACACTGACATATTACAAAATTTGGTATTTCGTTTAGAAAAATACGACTGAGGGGAGACCCTCATTAACAATGTACAATACCTGAACCGACAGTACAGGATCCTTCTCCAAAGATCTTTTATCCCTAGGCCTGTGACCAGGACAAGGGGGGCATCCTCTCCGCTAGAGGAGAGGCGATTTAACCATCACATAGACAGGTTTCTTTACGTAAGGCAGTGAGACTGTGGACCTCTGCCGCAGGAGGTTGTTTATGGCGACGTCTATGTACATGTTCAAGAGAGGCTGGATGCCTTTTTCTGGAGAGAAAAAATATCACGGGTTATGGGATAAACATTTATTTATCTTAAGGTTGGACTTGATGGACTGCGTCTTTTTCCAGCCTTAAAATATACTATATGCTACCCTATCCTGTTATATAGGCACAGTACTACTACGATTTTTTGTATTATAGCACAGACAGTACTACTACTCCGATCATGTGCATTCCCGTACTTCACTCCTATCCTGTATAAATGGGTACCGACTCTACTATCCTTATATTTATGGATATCATATATAGTCCTCTACTGACTCCCTTTATTATATACAGTCCTGCAATGCCCCCCTTATATATAGTCCCGCATAAGTGGCCACCTTATTATCCTGTATATGGTCCTCTAGTGGCCCCTTATTATATATAGCCCTGCAATGGGGCCCCCTTATTATATGGACTCATCCTCTATATATAGAGGAACAGGCGGTCCCCTACTTAAGAACCCTCGATTACCTACGCCCATAGTTTACAACGGCCCTCTGGATATTGGTAATTTACTATACTTTAATTCCTAGGCCACAAGATTCAGCTTAACAGTTATCACGGTGTCTGTAATGAAGCTTTAGTGTTAATCCTGAATTCTTATGACAACCCAACCTTTTTAAATCCAATGTCACAGAGACCAAAATGTTCTGGCTGGGTTACAATAATAAGTATACCGTTCCGACTTCATACAAACTCAACTTAAGAACAAACCTACAGACCCTATCTGGATTTATCTATATATTATTAGTCCTGCAATGGGCCCCCTTGTTATATATTGAGTCTAGTAGTGTCCCACTTGCATTCTGCAGTCCTCCACATCGTGCGTTACATACGCATTCAAACTAAGACATTTTTTAATATTTGACTATGAATAGTTAAAACTAATACCTAATTATTAATTCAATTTCCAGCGTCCTCCCCTTCCCTTCTCCCCGCTAACAAGGGACTCACATGACAGACGTACTTCAAGAGCGCGTCCATGAGCACGATCATCACGCTGCGTGCATCAGTGGTCACCATGCAAGTGTTGCCGGGGAAATTTCCCCTGTTTTCCCCTTTCGCTTGCGTCACACCCCACAGTGTCACCACTTCTGTTACATCATAGATGTACTTAAGCGGTCGCCTTTATGACCTCAGATGGGGATGGCTTTGGTTTCAGTCTGCATTGACTTAAGCGCAAATCTGGATTGGAAGGAAACCATTTATTAGGTTTAACTACAGTAACAATAATGACTTAATCCCACTAA
This sequence comes from Engystomops pustulosus, assembly GCA_019512145.1. NCBI lineage: Eukaryota > Metazoa > Chordata > Amphibia > Anura > Leptodactylidae > Engystomops > Engystomops pustulosus. The sequence continues at coordinate 28,530,767 of CM033651.1, forward strand.
CTGGAGTGTCATGCAACCTGATGCTCTTAAAAATCATTGCAATAAACTTTTGAAGAATCCACCATGAGGCTTGTCCCTGAGTGGTGAGAACATTCCGGAAAATGAAACTAAGTAGTACTGAGTGGCATAGAGAGGGTTACAAATGGTGAAAGCCTGGTATTTAAAATGAACAGCAAAACACAAATGTATTTGTAAATGACCAACTACCTCTCCCATTCTCAATGTTGCTCGTCAGTAAACATACATGCCATTTTACATAAGTAACTTTACTAGTATATAAACGAGCTTTTATCTTTCAATGTTCAAACCTGCACTCACACTATACCTTTTCAAAGCATAACATTGTTAAAGGCTATTCCTGCATCAGCATAGATTCTTATACAAATGGGGTCCTTAAATGTCAGCCAATATGTCATTAGTTATTAATTTAAAATGTTGCTGGGCTGCTAAACAGAAAATGCTGTGGACTTACATATAATGACGATTAAAAATGCTAAGCTACCGGCCCTTTAATCAAGTCCGGTGATTGCTTCTGCACAGACACCCACAGCTAGAAGATGTCGCTGGTCACATTCCACATCACGTGTCCGTCACCTGCCTGGGCAGGTCAGTGAATCAATCACCGCCACGTTTTGGCTGTACTCCGTTGGTTGGGCAGTGCATCCAGTATGGCCAGTGTTTTGGGTGGATGTGCAGGGAGAGACAGTTACACACATCAGTGCTATGGTAACTGACAAGAAAGTCTGTTAGAATTCATACCCCTTGGACAGAGTAATAGAGGTATGAGATTACTGAGAACTAAAGTGAATCATGGTACTTGTAGTTTCCAGTGGCGGCCTCTTTGGTGATAACGCTGCATACTTGCAATGTAATAACATTTTGTGAATCCTAAAATCAAACTATTTAAGCTCCATTTTGTGACTAATGACATTTGCTCTATTTTTTAAACATCAATTGATTTTTTGATAAGACTTTCAATATTCCCAGAATAACCCTTAAATAGTAAAAAGAAACATGTTCTAGTCAGAAAAAAAATTTCATGGATCGCTGGAAACTATGTCCAAAGCAAGAGAAATAGAAAAAATCAGCTGTCCGGACTCCAGGAAATATTTAAAAAACCGTAGTGTAAACTTTATTTCTTATCGTTAAAAATCCTCATTGCAAAGACAGAGTGAAACCATCCATATCTCATGGGTCATGTTGAATGGCATGACACAAACAAGGACCTTGGCCCTGGCCTGAGACCCCCATCTTCTCTACCCTCCTCCTATTGGTCGTCTGTCTACGGATTAAAGGTGTAGGATTTCGCAGGAATCAGCATATTCAATATAAAGTGGGCACTCAAAATATAGCAATGGTTTAATTGAGGTTGCTTATTTAATGTTTGCTCCCTTAGCAGAGAAGCAAATGGCTGGGACATAGACTGTAATGGCCCCTTTAGACACTTTATATCAGTCCGTTTTTTAATTACTCCTCTGCGCGGTCCGTCGGGGAAAAACAGAAAAGAGGATAGGCCGCATGGTCACATTGTCCACATTCAACATGTCCTGGACCTGCCGAGTCAGGTCCTCATATGATCCACCACTAATTTGGCTGTAGAGTCGTCCGTTGTTGAGCATTGCATTCCAGTATGTATCAAGTGTTGTGGTGGGTATGATGCAAGTGTACACATCATTACTATGCAGTAACAAGCAAAGTAAAAAGAAAACCTGATTACAAACATCTGTTAGCAGAGCATAGTGGTAGAGAGAGGGTTACTGGATGAACTACAGTGATCATGAACACTTGTAGTTTCCAGTGGCAGCCATCTTATGATTAACTCCACCTACTTAGAAGAGGCCCTTAAATTTTGTAAATCATAAAAACTCATATTATTTTAGTCCGTTTTGCTGAGCTAAGGACTGTGAGTACTTGTGTATTAATTTATTTATATCATCAAGCTTTTTGTGTTCAGACAATCACTATCTCAATACAGACAAATTTCTTGATGTTCCGGTTCTTAGTACCAGGTAACTTTGAAGGGCTCTCCACTCCTCAAACCGCCATTTTATGAGCCAGAGTGGTTCACGATTACTAAACATTAGTTGACACCTCAGTAGAGGAGAGATAACTTCGCTTTGAAGAATCAATGCTACAAGGAATGAAGATTAATAAGGATTCGAGTGTCCCTGATGACAAAACTACAAAACCCCAAACTCAGATGTGTCCACCTTCTACAATTTATTTAAAAGCGTTGACTCTAATCACCGCAGAATAAACAAAACATGACATTCATGAAACTTTTTTTTTTTAACTGCCTCAGCATCTGGAGGTTCAATGGGTTACATGAGCACCTTTCTAGCTGAGCCATCATTGTCAACAGGCCTTGGCCAAAACAGAAAAATTTTATAAATTCTAAATATTTCATAGTAAATAGGCAAAACCCTAAATAAACGTTGTAGGGAATTTCACAAGCTTGTGGGCTGTTTCCCAATGTTCAATAGCCGTTGACCATTGGCCAGGATCATACAAATACTCAGTGACAGGTGGATTAATATACCAGAAGGTACATTTTTTGACTCACAAACAACCTAGACAGTGTATTGAACAACTGATTCTCGGCCGAAAAGTCTAAACAATACATCTCTGCGAATGTTGTACATGAGTGACCCAGTCCGGAAGGAGAAGATCAAATATCATGCTAAATAATAGAACAACAGCATATTAGACCAAGAAGAGCACAAAGATATCAATACAATTGTTTTTTGAAAACGGATTAGCAGTTCATTTTAGTAAGCACAACCAAAAGGGCATAACCGGCCTCTCTAAAATGCTACCCTCGTGGGGTATTAATAACTGCCGACTTCCATTACATCTCATTCCCTGGGATACAAATCAGATTTGGCACCACACAAATCACTGTTGGCAAAATCAATCGGCACCCCTATGGCTGATGGATGATAAGTCATGCAGATCAATGGGAGCGTGTATTAATCTTTACCATGTAATGTTAATTACGTTCATAGATAATCAATGAAGGCCTGTGAGAACACCGTCATCTTTCTTGGACAAAAAAGAAAGAATCCTGCCCCCATGGGAGTAGTTAGAACTGGCGATATGTTCCTTTTGTAGTTAACTGCCCACACATGTAACTCTTGCATGCCTCACGCTTCTGGGAGAGGATAAAACGAATTCCTCCTTTGGCCGGCTACTGACCCCGGATTATGATAATCATTACACAGTCATAACTCTTGCGGGGGTAAGGACTTCTCAGAAGAAAACTTTATCAAAACATCAGTAAGTGGAAAATATTGTAATTAGGTTAGGCAGAATTGCATCTTCAGACTGAATTTCAGTAACAAGGGCAGGGATCAAACAGTGAGAGAACACCAAAGGGTCCAGTCAAAGACTGTTTGGTGCAGAGCTACCATTGGGAAGACCCAAGATGTATATCAGCAGACACAGATTTTTTGAATACACAAAAATTATCAACAAACTTAGTGATTAGGCAGCCAACCTGCAAGGGAAATTTGAGGGTTTTAGAGTCAGATCTTACCCTCCTTATAACGGAGCAGGACATCAGCACCAGTAAAAAAAGTACCTGGTATGAAGCATCCAGTTGTTATATCAAAAGATAACACCTAAGGCCCATACAATATACATTTAATTAAAGGCAGCAAAACATTTTTGAGCTGAAGGCCCCTGAATGTCCACAAAGGCTTGGCCAGAAGGACATATCTCTCATTGAGAGAGTTATAGGATGAATAAAAATTTTGAGGACGTCTGAGGTTCGAAGGAAAGGCAAAAATACGTAGTTGGGGGCACCCTGAAGCGAACACAACCACAGGCAAAGGGCCGCCTGGTGCTGGAGTGTTTCTGCATTGGTTCTTCAGGGCGTTCCTTCTCAGGTGGTGACCGAGTTTCCACACGCAGTAGAACAAGAGTGAATTCTTTTTACAGTGGTTCCGTTGCGGTTCACGGGGGAGAGGGGAGAGGTTGGCTGCCAACTTGCATGGGTTCTTGCATTCCCCCGTTATCTTTAGGATTGACAGAGGGCAAGAGAAAGAGAAGTAGGAAATGGAAAAGCAGACACACGCTTAGTTCCACTAAAGCGCCTGTGCTACCTCTGACGCCAGGGACATTGCGTTCTAGAGAGTTTCGGTTTGGATGCCTCACTCAGCATATCTTTAAGGCAGAAACGAGCCCAATCTCAGTTCGTTGTACCTCAAGAGCAATCATCCCAACGCATTGGGATGGCCCCACTCTGAATTCAGAGCAATAGTCCTCCCTGCATTGTTTACCTGACCGTTAAGGGCACGTCAACTGTTATACTTAGCATAATTGTTTTTCATATAGAGATCCTAAGGCTGAAAAAGAACAGATACAAGGGTCATTTTCCGAGAGCCAATCAAGGCTACGAAATGCCCAGCTGGGGGATAACTCCAAGCAAAGTGGAAATAATTTGCTACTTTGTGGAAACCTTCAATTTCCTGAAGATACTGGGTGGCCTAAGATTGAAAATAAAATTACAACTGCTCCTGGAGGAAAAAATAGCTTCTATCACCACCAGAAGAAGATCATGGCGCGTTGATTTTTAGGTCACACAACGACAAACCTTGAGGTAGCAGCAGGGGGGCACTTTTCTTGCAAAAGTCTGAAACTCCCGCTCTAGCAAGGTTCTGTACCATCTGAACTAAGCATGTATCTGGTGCTAATAGCCTCCTATACTTGCCCAGTTAATAAATATAATTTGGGGCTGGGTCAATGTATGGCAGGACACAACAAACCCGACAGTGAACCCTGGCACTCGAAAACCCAATTTATCCCTACCTCTACTTATTGGGTCCCCCCCCTAAACGAGAGACCAATAACTGAGATGACGTTCCCTCCGTGGTTAAGGTGTGAACAGAACAACAGACAAAAACAAACACAATAAGTGCAAGTACAACCAATCCGAGTTAGCCCAACAGCGGTTGAATACAAATAACCAAACACAATCCTTGCAAGTCCAATAAGAAAGTCAAGGCAACAGGCAGGAGTCAGAAACCAGAACATAGGATATGCAAGAGAAGCTAGTGAACAGAGCAAGAGTAGAAACTGAGTGTGTGACCACCAAGGAGTGTCAAAACTTAAACAACCGGACACTTATAGGGAACCTAGGCCCCAGGTGGAAGTAGAAGCATTACAGATCCACGGTTTTTTATAACATCTTGGCAAACAGAATCATTGAGGATGTGCGCGACATCAAAGTAAAAATAAAAAGGGAAACACAGCTGCGCCCTAGCGCAACAATGTCACTTTAGGTGTTAATATCGTGATTGTGATATCTGCTCAACCTTGATACACCTTTGTCTGTGCATTTAAGCAGATATCAGGAATGTCGTTTTTTGCTGGAGCCGTATTATCGTCAGGTAGTTAGTGGGACATTTAAAAAAGGGGTCGGCATTGCAAGAGAGTACGATCAAGATGAGGTTTTGAGAGTTTAACATTGGTGGGAAAGTGGGGGTCGTAAGGAGCATGCTTAGACGAGTTGTTTGACAGCTAGATAGAGCGCATTCCTGGGATAGGTGGGGACATGTATTTTAGGCTTAATATAGGTAGGAGACTGGTGTGGTATGACAAAAAAAAAGGCACTTATTAGGGTAAAGTAATATTATAAAATCATACTTAAAATGTGGTGGATAGAGGTAAGGAAACGGAAGAATGCCATTAGCTTGGCCTTGCAAGGATTATGGAAGGTGTCTTATTGTTTGTGCTCTGACCAACATATTAGGTAACATGGAGATCTAGACTAAATGAGAGTTTAAGGATTATATAAATGAAGTAGGGAATATAATCTCAGTTGGTGTAGAGTGAGAGACTTACTTGGATATGAAGTCCGACTGCTGCCTGGCTTGTGGCTTCTTTTATGGATCACCGCGGTATGATTAGGAGAGTAGTTTCCCGGGGATGAGTGTTCGGGTAGTGTTTAGTGTGTTTTAAGGCGATGACTTGCTGTGTGTATTGTTGTGGGGGCAATGTGGACCTGTAATGGTGGGAGAGCTGATAGGGATTTTGTTTATGAGGGCCCAACCGCCCTACCTGGACTTTTGTAAGGTGAGCCTAAATTAACCCTTTGATTGACCATAAAACTAGACACATTTGATCCACGTGTGCTTAGTAACTATGATAGAAGATGTCCTTGGCTTAAGATCTCCACGTTCTTTTAATATCCCTTCTCAAAATGCCATAATATCACAGACAGAAAGAGTCATCAAGGGGGCGTGAATATTATACTCTAAAACTATTGGCATCAGCACATTCTTGGAAAAACAAGTGTCAAGTAGAAATCCTTAAACAGGCCGATTTTCATTTAAATAAAAAAATGAAGGTTGAATAGAGATAATAGATGAGCAAGCACCTAAATGCTCGGGTACTTCGTATGCGAGACAACTTTTCCTGATGCTGCAGTGCTCGTCTCGAATAACGAGCCCCCTTGAAGTCAATGGGAGACTCAAGCATTTTTCAAGGGGACCAAGGCTCTGGCACAGGGAAGCTGGCCAACATCCTGGGAACCTCAGAAAAGGATGGAAACACACGAAATGACACGGAAACAGCAGGGGCAGTGCGTGGATGCCTCTGAGGCTGCTTAAATCGCACCAATTATGCCAAATTATGGGCAACAACATGGCCATGACAGAGTTCGTGCCGACAGAGGCTAAGGATCATCTACACACAATGCAAATACTTGACACCAACTATAGGGGGATGATGACAGAGGCAGCCAGTGGGCAGGCTTAGAGAGTGTCATGGAGGACATACCGTAAAAGGCTCGCTTCCCACAAGGAGGATAGAGCAGTAGCGCTGAAAAATGGTTTCACTTTGAACAAAAGGTTGACGGTTATATATTAGTCGATTAACAACAGCATGGGTGGCGACCATAGTGGACCATAGTTCCATAACGTATCTTGTGAAAAAACACGCCGAAAAATAGCCTGACAGAGCTATTTTTGAAAGGGGGACGACTGACATGTGGATGTGGCAGCCAGGAGACGACTTCCATGATTAAAGAAGCGACAGCTACTTTTGCGGCTGGGGCTATGATTGCAACTTCAGGTCTCGCGCCACCATGGGGCGGCGACACGACAATGGGCCGGAAGTTCCTATATTGATCTGTGTGAAACACCTGAAATGAAATTTATGCCTGACACTGCTCGTTTATAAGGGGACGATGTATTAGGAGGCAGTGTAATAGTAGTAGATTAACGAGGTGTTGCATTTTTAAAACATGTTGTTGACCTTGGGATGGAGCTGGCGCTCAGCTGCCCAGGCGGGGAGCTTTCGGCCTATCCAAGCCCCTGTCTCTCGGACTAATCCCCAACACCACTTCTAAGGAACCTTTTATCTATAAAGATCAAGTGTAGTAGTGTTATTATAAGTTTGGTTGATGGCGGGTGAGGGAATGTAACAGATGCGGCAAGAAGCGCTGAAATAATATCGGTAAAATGATAAAAGTTTGCCAGTATATTTTTGTGGATTACACAGCAGGTGGCGACAAAGTTAACAAGTTTGACGTGGAGCCATGAAAACAAACCCAAAATTCTCTGCGACACAGCTCGTTTGATAAGGGGACCATGTATGGAGGCAGCTATATGGAGACTTTTGGAGGCAGCATGGCGATGACGTGTGGAGGTAAGCAATGGAACAACGTGTGGAGGCACTAAAAAGACGAGTGTGGAGGCTGCTATGAGACAATTTAATTGGATAGTGCCTGTATGTGGCAGTACAAAAAGTTTTCAAACCCAGAGGAGCAGGTAGGTGGTCCTCCGAAAAATTAAATAAATTGATGCCTGTATGTGGCAGTCCAAAAATGTTTAAAACAGAGGACCGGGTATGGCCCTTCAAAAAAATTAAATACATAGAGTACTATAGCTATAGCCAGTTGGCCCTGGCAAAAAAATAGCCAGTTTCCTCTGCTTTAGGTACAAAGAGGAGGAGAGGAGGACAATGAGGAGGAGGAGTGTCATAACATTATTCAGGTTGAGCTTTCCTTCTAGCCGTGAAGATGGAAATCTGAGAAATCCGGCTTTATTCAATCTTGCTAAGCGTCAGCCTGTCAGCGCTGTCAGTCGACAGCGTGTAGCTTATGTGATGATGCCACCAGTCTGCACTGAAAACCCGCTCGGACAACACGTTAGCGGCAGGGCAGGCAAGAACCTCCAAGGCGTACAGCGCCAGTTGTGTGCACATGTCCAGCTTTGAAACCCAGTAGTTGTAGGGGCTGTGTGATCATTTAGGACGATGGTATGGTCAGCTACATACTCCCTCACCATCTTCTGTAAAGATCAGCCCTACTCTGCCGATACTGGGGACAGGTGACAGTGTCTTGCTGGGGTGACAAAAACTGGCAAAGACCTTGTAAAGCGTACCCCTGCCAGTGCTGACAAGCTGCCTGCTCGCCTACTCTCCCTCGCTACTTCCCGCAGAAGTACGCCCTCTGCCTCTAGCGCTGTCAGAAGGCAATACTTTCAGCTTGTGCACCAGGGCCTGCTGGTATTCATGCATTCTCACACTCCTTTCTCTCCAGGGATGAGAGTGGAAAGATTCTCTTGCACCGTGGGTCCAGGAGATGAACACCCAGTAATTCGGTGCTGGAATAAATTCTTTGAACGCGAGGGTCACGGGATAGCAGCCTAGCATGAAATCTGCCATATGCGCCAGAGTCCCAACGCGCAAGAATTCACTCCCCTCACTGGCCTGTGTCCATTTCCTCCTCCTCCACTCCTCTTCTTCTGCCCATACCGCTGAACATGAAGGACTGAACAATGGTCCCCTCTTCTGTCTCGCAACACTCATCTCCTCCTCCACCTCCTCCGATATGCGCTGAAAAGACCTAGGGTGCTTTGGCTATAAACAAGGGAATCTTCTTCCCCCGTCTCTTGTGACAAGCGCAAAGCTTCTGACTTCATGCTGACCAGAGAGTTTTTCAACGGCCAGCAGCGGGATGGTGAGGCTGATGATGTCGGCGAGGACTTTGTTAAAAATTTCAGGAAAAGAGATTCTATACCGGAGAAGTTTAAAAATATTAAGGTGTTCCAAGATGTCTCTCCACTAACACTCTCCAAAAGAAGAGAATTCAATACGATAACAACAATTCTACAACAAAAAAATATTCGATATAAGTGGGGATTCCAATTAAAACTTATTTTTCAGAAGGACTATGAGACTTTTTTTTGTAATACAATTCATGATGCAGAGAAGCTCTTCCTGGTCTGGGGATGGCTTAAAGAAGATGAACTCCATATACCAAATGCGCCATTATTACAAAAAAAAATATCAATCGAATGGCAGAAAGTATGATGGACTGCTCGGCGGAACGGTCTCTCCCGGCCAGGTGTCAGATAAATAGTGTCTGATCCTGGCTTCAGATTGGTCCCATAGCCCTCTACGGGCAGTAGCTGGTTGTAAAAACTTCTTTTCTTGTTTTTTTTTCTTTTTCTTGCGCTTTTTCTTCTATCTTTGCTTTATTGCCTATATAATTTTTTTTAGAAAGTTTATGTTAATAAAAATTGGTGTCATCATACTGTCTCTATCAAATAAGGGATTGTTGCGAATGAGAATAGGCGGGTGGTATCTTGAAACACAAACAAATATCAATGGGAATGGATAGCATGCATATTCTCAGTTGGAATGTATGTGGCCTAAATCTTCCAGTTAAGAGACACACAGTGTGGAAAGAGGTTAAGAGAAATAATTGTGACCTAGTACTGCTACAAGAAACGCACCTGTTAGAAAAAGATAATTATAGATTCACTGACTCCCAGTTTCCGGTAATATTTTTTGCGGCAAATGAAAAAAAAAAAAAAGAGGGGGAGTACTAATTGCCATAAATAAAAAAGGTAAATTCAGACTGATTAACAATATAAGTGATAAAGAAGGCAGATATATTATATTGGAGTGTGAAATCTTTGATGAATTATTTACTATAGTTAATATCTATGCGCCGAACGTGGGCCAGAAAAAGTTGAATTAAAAGTATTAAATAAAATAAAAGACACTGTTAAAGGCAAACTCATATTAGCTGGGGACTTTAATACGGTGACTGATTCCCGGATAGATCGTTCCAATAGAATCAATACTTCCCATACCGATCTTAAAAAACTACTTATTAATCAAGACCTGCACGATATATGGCGATATGCACATGGCAGTGAAAGAAACTATACTTTCTTTTCTAACAGACATCAATCCTACTCCAGGATAGACTTTTTTACAGTAAAAAAAAGAACTATTGAATAGAATTTTAAATACAGAAATCCTTCCTAATCGCCACTGACCATCTGTGTTGACTCCTCAAAGTTACTCAGCACCTGACAGATGTAAGACATCCACGTCCACTCCTCATTGTAGACTTGAGGAAGCTGACTGACCTGACTACCAGTTCTGGTGGAAGTTTACATCTGGCAGTCTACAATCGCTCTGCGCTGCTGGTAAACTCTGGATAACATGGTTAATGTTGAATTCCACCTCGTGGGCACGTAGCACAACAGTTGGTGAGTGGGCAGTATGAGGCGGCGCTGCGCTGCCCTGAGAGTGGCAGCATCTGTGCTGGACTTCCTGAAATGCGCACAGATGTGGCGCACCTTCGTGAGTAAATCAGAATTGGGGTATGTCTTGAAGAACCGCTGAACTATGAGATTAAACACATGGGCCAGGCATGCTGTTGCCCATAATTTTGGCATAATGGTGCATTATGCACCATTAAGCAGCCTTAATTAAGCAGCCTTAGAGGCATCCATGCATGCTGCCCCTGCTGTTTCCTGTCCATTTCCGTGGTGTTTCCATCCTTTTCTGAGGTTCCCAGGTGTTTGGCCAAGCTTCCCTGTGCAGAGCCTTGGTCCCCTTGAAAAATGCTCGAGTCTCCCATTGACTTCAATGGGGCTCGTTATTCGAGACGAGCACTCGAGCATCGGGAAAAGTTTGTCTCGAATAACGAGTACCCGAGCATTTTAGTGCTCGCTCATCTCTTATCATAACTAAATATGTGTTGGACAGTGCTATTTCTCAATATATAGTTCTACAAAAAGTAGACTAGAGATAAGAATTGGAGCGTATTTTATAACATCTGGATTCTGTAACCCACCACATAATCGCGGGTCTACATACCATTATTAATCTTCTAATCGTTATTTGGGGTGTTTGATCATAAAGGTTGTACTATTTCATCTTAAGCAGTATAATCATCATTGCTAGTTTCCCACAGTTCATCATCGGTATACTATGACTCGTATTGGCAGCACTTAGAGCCTAGGCCTGGAGAATACTAACCGAGAGTAATTGCATTCTATACTACTAAATACCTAAATATATCTGCTCTATTAAGATTCTCTCTATTTGTGGATGACTAAATATCTGATTAAGTGCTCTTAAGTCTGGAACACGCGTTCCCTTATCAAATCATTATTGCCTGCATCCGCTTGTATTAATATTCTGTTAACTGCATAAGTCATCAGGAAACATATATATCAACCCCAGAAAGGAAGCATTTTTTTTACTGATTTTACTGATGAATAAATTAAATCTAAAAGTGGAACACTGGATACAAAATAAGATCCTGTGTGGCCAACATTAAGGGGCATGGGCCGCTCGAAATGTATCTTAAAGGCAAAAGCAAATTACTTCTCGCCAAAACATTCCCGCTCATATGTGGTTGAGAACATTAAAGAAACAGAAAAGAAGAGTAAAATGTCTCCTGCAAGTAATAAAAAAAAACAACAAGAGAACGCAGGCGCGAAAAATGTAGCTGAGGAAGATGGATATCAGACCCCTACCCACTCGAGGATGATAGACGCAAAGGAAGTTCAAGAAATAGTGGAAACTTCAATGGAAAAACTATTAAATAAACTACACCTGAACATCAAACAGGATTTGGAAAATCAAACAAAAGAATTAAGGAAAGAAATTACGGTACTTGGTGAGCGGACATCCCAGGTGGAAAACCAACTTTCAGACATGGCGGTCACATGTAATTCCCTAATAGACATTGCCGGCCAATTGCAAGAAACCGTGCAGTTGCAACAAATAAAATTGATGGATCTAGAAGATCGTTCTCGTAGGAACAATCTACGGTTTAGAGGTATTATGGAATCAGTAACAGATACGGAGCTACTTAATTTTGTATGGAATTTGATGTCCTTGGTTCTCCCAGAAGCTACGGACTCTGAGTTAATGATTGACAGAATCCATAGGATCAAAAAGCCACGGAATGCTCCACCAGAGGCGCCAAGAGATATCATCGCTAAAATTCACTATTACCATATCAAGGAGGACTTTGTTAAAAATTTCAGGAAAAGAGATTCTATACCGGAGAAGTTTAAAAATATTAAAGTGTTCCAAGATGTCTCTCCACTAACACTCTCCAAAAGAAGAGAATTCAATACGATAACAACAATTCTACAACAAAAAAATATTCGATATAAGTGGGGATTCCAATTAAAACTTATTTTTCAGAAGGACTATGAGACCACTTTTTTTTGTAATACAATTCTGTGCAAGAAGGCTCTTCCGTCTGGGGATGGCTTAAGAAAGGAACTCATATACGCAATTCGGCCATTCTTATACAAAAAAAAATTCAAATCGAAGGCAGAAGTATGATGGACTGCTCGAACGGAAAGCGGTCTCATCCGCGGCCAGGTGTCAGATAATTGGTCTGATCCTGGCTTCAGATTGGTCTGCCATAGCCCCTCGTAACAAATCAAAAGCAGAAGAAAAAGATGGAGGGGGGGGGTTGCAGAGTTAGGGTCCGAGTGGTGCAGACAAACTGGCTTCGGTACGGCTTGGAGAGGTCTGGTGGGGAGGTATAGCGAATGTGGGCTGACGGGTAGGTAGGAAGTGAACTACCAAAACAAGATGGGCGGATGTTGGTACAACGGGGGGACCTAAAGTTGCAACAAGGCGGCCATGGAAGAGTAAAGGAAACCAGGACGGGAGAGACAAAACGCCCGGACAGGGTAGGGAAGGGGTAAGGGGGGGTCGACTTAGAGTGCTAGGGCGAGGAAGAAGAAAGGGCAGTAGCTGGTTGTAAAACTTCTTTTTTGTTTTTTTTTTTCTTTTCTGCGCTTTTTTCTTTCTTCTTTGGCTTTATTGCCTATATAATTTTTTTTAGAAAGTTTATGTAATAAAATTGGTGTCATCATACTGTCTCCTATCAATAAGGGATTGTTGCGAATGAGAATAGGCGGGTGGTATCGGAAACACAAACAAATATCAATGGAATGGATAGCATGCATATTCTCAGTTGGAATGTATGTGGCCTAAATTCTTCCAGTTAAGAACACACAGTGTGGAAAGAGGTTAAGAGAAATAATTTGTGACCTAGTACTGGCTACAAGACGCACCTGTTAGAAAAGATAATTATAGATTCACTGACTCCCAGTTTTCCGGTAATTTTTTTGCGGCAAATAAAAAAAAAAAAGAGGGGAGTACTAATTGCCATAATAAAAAAGGTAAATTCAGACTGATTAACAATATAAGTGATAAGAAGGCAGATATATATATTGGAGGTGTGAAATCTTTGATGAATTATTTACTATAGTAATATCTATGCGCCGAACGTGGGCCAGAAAAAGTTGAATTAAAATTATTAATTAAAAATAAAACCACTGTAAAGGCAAACTCATATTAGCTGGGACTTTATACGGTGACTGATTCCAATAGATCGTTCCAATAGAATCAATACTTCCCATCCCGATCTTAAAAAACCTTATAATCAAGACCTGCACGATATATGGCGATATGCACATGGCAGTGAAAGAAACATACTTTCTTTTCTAACGACATCATCCTACTCCAGGATAGACTTTTTTATCAGTAAAAAAAAGAACTATTGAATAGAATTAAATACAGAAATCCTTCCTATTACATGCTCGACCATGCACAACGTCCATGACTGTAGCAATGCATAAAACCCCATTTTTAAATGCTAATTGGAGATTAAGTATAGGACCCTAAAAAATACATAGACAAGTTGAGAAGGCTTTACAGGATTCAAACTTGTTTTCAATAGTGACACTATGACACTCACACAACAGTTATTAGGTGCCTTCTCCAGAGCTAAATCACCGCTTTAAAAGGGAAAAAAATCAAGAGAGGATTCCTTAATAGGAAAAATTGCTGTCTAAAGAAGACTACATAAAATCGCCCACAGATCAATTAACATCCTCTTTTAGAGTTAAGACGGCGCCTCTACGCATTAGGAAAAGGACTTGTAAAGAACCTATTTAAATCAGATGACAAAGTAAAATAATAGTGATTGAGGGCTAAGAATTATTATCTAATAAATTAAGAAGAACAAGTAGATGGAAATTGATAAATTAATATTTAATGGTCAAGAAATATATGACCAACTAAAAATTTAGATGGGTTCAGCGATTACTACTCAAACCTGTATATTTGGCATTAGCCGGGGAGTTGCTAGTCATCAGTGAAAGTATGAAGGAATATTTGAAGACCTTGGTCTCCCAGAATTGAATTCTGGTCAAATAAGATCTTGGATGCAGCATTTACACAGGGAGAAGTTAAATTGGCCATTGAAAGATTGAAAAAGGGAAATCCCCGGGCCCCATGGTTTTTCGAACGACTATTATATTGAAATGAAGGATACTATTTGGTACCTCACTCACCAATTTGTTCAATACATTTAGGATAGGGGAGAGAATACCAGAGGAAATGGTACTGCAAAGGTAGTTACTATACAAAGGAGAATAAAGACCAACTCGTCCTGACAATTATTGACCAATATCTCTTTTAAATAGTGATTTAAAAATCTCTTTCGTCCATAATAATAGCCTCCCGATTGTCCTATTAAAAACCTTGATAAATTTAGATCAGTAGGTTTTGATGCCAAGGAAACAAACTAGGGACGCTACACGTAGAATAATCAATTAATCCAATTAGCGGGGCTCCAGGAATCCCCATGTGCAGGTCCTGTCAATTGATGCTAAAAAGCATTTGACAGGTGCACTGGGGGTTCCTGGAAGCTGCCCTGACCAGTTTGGTTTTTCCTCTATATTTTTGGGATTAAATGCCCTATACTCTTGTCCAAAAGCATATGTTTCTGGAATGGGGCATTATTTTCAAAAATTCTCTATAACAAACGGAGTTAGGCAGGGGTTGTCCTTTATCTCCATGATTTTCAAACTTAATGATGGAACCCCTAGCCCAAGCGCATAAAGAAATCACGGCATTCAGGGGGATCAAAAGTGGGGATTCAGAGCATGTAATAGGGCATATACTGATGATCTAATCATCACCTGTATGGACCCACTCTCTCTCTTTAGAGGAGTTAAGGAAAACTATAACTAAATACTCTTGTCATCCTATATAAAATATAATGAAACAAAAGTAATATTTTCCTTAATAATGAAACTGGCGATCTTACAAAAGTCGCTCAAAGTTTTCTTTGGCATGGCAAAAAGTGGTACAAAGTATGGAGTTATGCTAGGACTCTGGAATTAATTATTAATTTGAATAGTACAAATTTAATAGATATTTAAAACCTTGATTAAAAAATTGCCAATTCATTATCACGGCTCGAGAGTAATAAGTGCCAACATCAAAGTAATCTACTTCCTATAATCCTGTACTATTTTCGCTGTATTCCCCTAGCATTGTTCGGAGTCTACCCTCAAAGGTAATTAAGAATTTTGATCCAGTTTTGTGGAACAACAGCCTCCGAGAGTTTCCACCAAACATTATCTGTGAATAGATTGTGGGAAGCGCAGGCCTCCCAATATATTGATATATCAATCAATAAGCGTGTATCTTGAGGCTTGGCAAGAGATGTTGGATAGAGAGCCCTCCGGAAAACTGGAAGCAGATAGAGGCAAAGTTGCGTCATATTAGCTATTAAAAGATCTGCTTATAGCCACCATCTGGATTTAAAGAAAGGACATACCAGTCTCCTTGATACCACCAGTTGATGCTTATGTATGGCTCAAATTTTGCATATACAGCAGAGGATAAAAAATATGTAATATTTGAAACCATCAACATGAATTGGCCACTCTGAGTGCCTGTATAAGTGACATAAATCTCAACATTTGGAAAAGCAGGGTTTCCTCATTAGCTACACTTTAGACTGAGAAAGGTATTTGCAACGTTTTGATCTTATAAGGAAATTTTGTATACCAGCTACAGAATTTATGGTAAATGCAAAGTTTGAAATCCTATTTAGAATCGGTTAGAAACGTTATGGGCATTGAATACATGAGTCAACCCATCCAATTTTTTTAGATTCTTGACATCAAAAGTTAAATTCAAAGGTGGTATTCATAGCATATTCAAGTTTATGGAGACCCTAGTAATGGGAAACTAGGATATATGATTATGGGAGCAGGAAATAGGGATCTTCCTCCGCTAGCAGCTGGCTTAATGCTATTAGAGGGATTACAGAACACGCTTTTGCTTAAATTATTGAGATATTAATCAAGATTCACACTAGATGTATACTCCTCCTGCACGACTTGCTATATTTTTCGACCATCTGACTTTTTGGAGACGTTTGTGGAAAAAAGCTACCGCTGGGCCATGTATTGTGGTCATGCCATGAGGTTCGAAGGCCTCGTCCCTACCAGCCTAGGGCAGCATCTCTCCGGATAAGCAGTTTTGAGATGTGAACGTTGAGGGCTTGGGCGTGTGGGTGGGTGTGTCACTATACTTCCTTTTGCGCTCTGGGGTATGGGAGGCTGACACGCTGGTGATGATGTAGAGGATCGTGGAGGCGGATATGGGGTTTTTCGCACTAGGAGGTGTTTTGGGCCGGGTCCTGGGCAGGGGGCTGACTAGCGATACACAGGGAAGGAGGCAGGTGGTGTGGCCCGGCCGGAGGTGAACGGTTGGTGCTATTGAGTGGGGTGTTCTAGCATTCATATGCCTTGCGCATACTGTGGTAGTTAAGCTGTGTGGTGGAACCCTTCTGATCGCTGGTTTGGCACAGGTTTCACACCACAGTCCGTCGGTCATCCGTGTTTCTTTCAGAACGACCTCCAACTTCTGAAAATCTAGCCCTCGACCGGAAGCTTGACTACGGAACATTTGGCGCTGATGCACGACCAAGCTCTGCCTGCCTCTCCGTCTGGCCCCCCACTTCCTCTTCCAACCTGTTCTGCTTAGAACTTTGCCTCCGTCTCAGAAGCACTGTGTTCACCCGCCTATCCCAACCAGCATGGTCTGTCACCCTCACTCATCCTCCGTATCCTCAGTCTGTCCCCCCCTCGGCTTCCTGCCCTGACAACAACTTCACCACTTCTGACACCGTGTCCTCTCATCGTCCGACACCTCTTTACACACTTCTTCCACTACGTCAATATGTCATCATCACCCACAACGCGACCGGTGGAAAACCTGGGCATCGGAAATAGTGCTCAGCAGCAAGCGACCATGTGTTGTGACTGTTGGGAAGGGTCCAGAAAATAGTTCCTCAAGTATGCCGGTTCAAATACCAAATTTTGCAGGTGGCAGACTGGGGGGAAGGAGGCTGAGTGGAGGAGCTGGAAAGTTGCCGATTTCGGTGACATGGGTGGACGCGCGTGGAGAGACTGACTGGTGGACAAATGGCTAGAAGCATTGTCCGCAATCCACGACATCACCCTTCGCACTGTTCTGCTTGCTTCTGGCCTCAACATTGCTCTACCACGAGTCGCCTAACTTGAGACATGTATCTCTAGGGAGTGTAGCTCTGCGGCGTTCCCCTGCTCCCTCATCAGCAGGTGGTGTCTCACCCCGCCCAGGACCACGGCCCTCTGACCCTGCAGTTGACGGCCCACGTCACGCCCTCATCCTCTACTCCTACCTCGGGTTAAACATTTTCTCCAATTAAAGTGTAAACTTAATTTTTTTTTTTTTTTTTCTTAAACAAACGTGCTATCCTATTGCTATGGCTAGTTTCACAACCTACAATGACAGCAAACAACTGATTTTGTGCTGTGTCGCGTGACTTTGAGTTATAAAAAAGAAATAACGTAAAAAAAAATAATCAGCAGACTGTGCCTGTCAAATCAAAACCCTAATAAATTGTCCCACTCTTCGTGGTTTGAGTTAGTGGATATGTGTGTCACTAAGAGCTAAACAAACGGTCAAAGTCTCCCTGCAAATTGTGAGAGTTGTGATGGGTTGATCGGTGTGTGATTTTTCAATGTTGTTGTTTTCTTTTTGGTGTCGTGTGGTGGGGTGTGATGGTATTGCAGGTCCTTTTTCTGTTATCAGTGACTGTAGGGTGTGAGTTTAACTTTGGGCTGTTTGAATCAGAGTTGGTGGTGGGTCTCTGATTTGGGTTATTTTTGTCGGTGTTCCTTGCTGCGGGTTTTTGTCTGTAGTTTGTGTTGGTGTATATCCGTTCCCTGTTTTGGGGGTATGGAGGATTTCTGAGTCTTTGTGTCACTCTTGGGGGGGAGAAGAGGAGGGATATGTTTTGTGGGTTGTTTTTGTTTTTGGTTGTTTGTATTAAGCGTGGTTGGTGGTGCGTTTTGGGTATTGGATAATAAGTTGATTTGGTCATGTTCACGCTCCCAAAATCTGTGTGCATGTGTGGCGTAGTCACATCCAAGTTTTTTTTTATTTTTTTGACATTAAAGTGTATTCTAAGGATCTCAAACTTATTAATCATAAAAATTAACAGCCAAATAGAAAACTGCCTGTAAATGGGAACATTAAAATATCTCTTTATTAATTTTCATTAAATACAGGCTTAGGTACTTCCAGTGAACCAGCACTAGAGCTGCACTACTAATGGCACAGCACCGCAATGCTCCACAATCAAACCAAAAAAAAGGAAAATATAACGCTATTGTGGCCTAAATAAGCTGTTGGGGTTCTCCTATGGCTTATTTTCTAGCCTACACTGAAGCACATCGGCTTTGCCAGATTACTGTTGAGTATAAAAAGAAAATAACTGTAAAAAAAAAAAAAAAAATCAGCAGACTCTGCCTAATTCAAATCAAACCCCTAATAAATTGTCCCTCGGTGTTTGAGTGGATATATGTGTCACTAAGAGCTTACACAACGGTCGCAAGTCTCCACAGCAATCCTCACAATATGGTACTAGCTGCACCTACTATGGCAGCAGCCCAGCCACAAGCCAACCAAAAAAAAGTAAAATAAACGTTATTGTAGCTCCAGAAGGCTTTGGGTTCTTGTAGAATCACTCCTGCTAACACTATTCTACTAGAACACCCTAACGCTTTCCCTACCAGCAGCGCTCTCACTCTCTCCCTAGCGCGCATCCATACAGAGAATGATCCGAGCAGTGCGGGCAGGGCTACTAATCTAATCAAAAAAAGAACTATTGAATAGAATTTTAAATACAGAAATCCTTCCTATTACATGCTCTGACCATGCACCAACGTCCATGACTGTAGCAATGCATAAAACCCCATTTTTAAATGCTAATTGGAGATTACAGTATAGGACCCTAAAAAAATACATAGACAGAGTTGAGAAGGCTTTACAGGATTCAAACTTGTTGTCAATAGTGACACTATGGACATCACACAAAGCAGTTATTAGGTGCCTTCTCCAGAGCTAAATCACCGCTTAAAAAGGGAAGAAAATCAAGAGAGAGATTCCTTAATAGGAAAAATTGCATGTCTAGAAGAACTACATAAAAAATCGCCCACAGATCAATTAACATCCATCTTTTAGAGTTAAGACAGCGCCTTCAACAGCTTATGGAAAAGGACTATGTAAAGAACCTATTTAAATCAGGAATGACAAAGTATAAAGTAGGATTGAGGGCTAAAGAATTATTATCTAATAAATTAAAGAAAGAACAAGTAGATAGGAAAATTGATAAATTAATATTTAATGGTCAAGAAATATATGACCAACTAAAAATATTAGATGGGTTCAGCGATTACTACTCAAACCTGTATAATTTGGCATTAGCCGGGGAAGTTGCTAGTCAATCAAGTGAAAGTATGAAGGAATATTTGAAGACCTTGGGTCTCCCAGAATTGAATTCTGGTCAAAATAAGATCTTGGATGCAGCATTTACACAGGGAGAAGTTAAATTGGCCATTGAAAGATTGAAAAAAGGGAAATCCCCGGGCCCCAATGGTTTTTCGAACGACTATTATATTGAAATGAAGGATACTTTGGTACCTCACCTCACCAATTTGTTCAATACATTTAGGATAGGGGAGAGAATACCAGAGGAAATGGTACTGGCAAAAGGTAGTTACTATACATAAGGAGAATAAAGATCCAACTCGTCCTAAAAGGTAGTTACTATACATAAGGAGAATAAAGATCCAACTCGTCCTGACAATTATTGACCAATATCTCTTTTAAATAGTGATTTAAAAATTCTTTCGTCCATAATAGCCTCCCGATTGTCCCTAGTTATAAATACCTTGATAAATTTAGATCAAGTAGGTTTTATGCCAAGGAAACAAACTAGGGACGCTACACGTAGAATAATCAACTTAATACAATTAGCGGGGCTCCAGGAATCCCCATGTGCAGTCCTGTCAATTGATGCTGAAAAAGCATTTGACAGGGTGCACTGGGGGTTCCTGGAAGCTGCCCTGACCCAGTTTGGTTTTTCCTCTATATTTTTGGGATTAATAATGTCCCTATACTCTTGTCCAAAAGCATATGTTTCTGGAATGGGGCATATTTCAAAAAAGTTCTCTATAACAAACGGAGTTAGGCAGGGGTGTCCTTTATCTCCATTGATTTTCAACTTAATGATGGAACCCCTAGCCCAAGCCATAAGAAGAAATCCAGGCATTCATGGGATCAAAAGTGGGGATTCAGAGCATGTAATAGGGCTATATGCTGATGATATAATCATCACCTGTATGGACCCACTCTCTTCTTTAGAGGAGATAAGGAAAACTATTACTAAATACTCTTGTCTATCCTATTATAAAATAAATGAAACAAAAAGTAATATTTTCTTAATAAATGAAACTGGCGATCTTAAACAAAAGATCAGCTCAAAGTTTTCTTTTGCATGGGCAAAAAGTGGTACAAAGTATTTGGGAGTTATGCTAGGACTCTGGAAGTAATTATTAATTTGAATAGTACGAATTTAATAGATAAATTTAAAACCTTGATTAAAAAATTGCCAAATTCATTATCACGGCTCGAGAGAATAAGTGCCATCAAAAGTAATCTACTTCCTATAATCCTGTACTATTTTCGCTGTATTCCCCTAGCTTTTTCGGAGTCTACTCTCAAGGTAATTAAGAAAATTTTGATCCAGTTTGTGTGGAACAACAAGCCTCCGAGAGTTTCCAGCCAAACATTATATGTGAATAGATGGTGGGGAGGCGCAGGCCTCCCAAATATATTGATATATCATCAAGCGGTAATCTTGGAGGCTTGCAAGAGATGTTGGATAGAGAGCCCTCCGGAAAACTGGAAGCAGATAGAGGCGAAGTTTGCGTCATATGAGCTATTAAAAGATCTGCTTATAGCCACCAATCTGGATTTAAAGAAAGGACATATCCAGCTCCTTGATACCACCAGGTTGATGCTTATGGTATGGCTCAAATTTTGCATAATACAGCAGAGGATTAAAAAATATGTAATATTTGAACCATCAGACATGAGATTGGCCACTCTGAGTGCCTGTATAAGTGACATAAATCTCAACATTTGGAAAAAGCAAGGGGTTTCCTCATTAGCTGACATTTAGACTGAAGAAGGTATTTGCACGTTTGATCTTATAAGGGGAAAATTTTGTATACCAGCTACAGAATTTATGGTAAATGCAAAGTTGAAATCCTTTTTAAGATCGGTTAGAAACGTTATGGGCATTGGAATTAATGAGTCAAACCCATCCAAATTTTTTAGATTCTTGACATCAAAAGTTAAATTCAAAGGTGGTATATCAATAGCATATTCAGAATTTATGGAGACCACTAGTAATGGGAAACTAGGATATATGATTAAATGGGAGCAGGAAATAGGGAGATCTTTCCCGTTAGCGGACTGGCTTAATGCTATTAGAGGGATTAGCAAGAACACGTTTTGCTTAAATTATGAGATATTAATCAAGATTCACACTAGATGGTATACTCCTCCTGCACGACTTGCTAATATATTTTCTGACCAATCTGACTTATGTTGGAGACGTTGTGGAAAAAAAGCTACCCTGTGCCATGTATTGTGGTCATGCCATGAGGTTTCGAAAGGCCTCGGTCCCTACCAGCCTATAGGGCAGCATCTCCAGGCTAAGCAGTTTGGAGATGTGAACGTTGAGGGCTTGGGCGTGTGGGTGGGTTGCACTATACTTCCTTTTGCGCTCTGGGGTATGGAGAGCTGAACGCTGGTGGATGATGTAGAGGATCGTGGAGGCGGAGATGGGGTTTTCGCACGGGAGGTGTTTTTTGGGCGGCCTGGGGCGGGGCTACTACAGATTACACATTGGAAGGACAGAGTGGTGTGCCGGTGGCCGAGGTAACGGGCTTGGGTGCTATTGAGGTGGTGTGTTTAGCATTCATATGCCTGCGCATACTGGTGGTAGTTAAGCTGGTGGTGGTGGAACCCCTTCTGATCCTGGTTTGGCACAGGTTGCACACCACAGTCCGTCGGTCATCCGGTGTTTCTTTAAAGAACCTCCAGACTTCTGAAAATCTAGCCCTCGACACGGAAGCTTGACTACGGGAAACATTTGGCGCTGATGCACCAGCTCTGGCCCTGCCTCTCCGTCTGGCCCCACCACTTCCTCTTCCAACCTGTTCTGCTATAGGACTTGCCTCCGTCTCAGAAGCACTGTGTTCACCCGGCCTATCAACCCAGCATGGGTCTGTCACCTCATCATCCTCCGATCCCTCAGTCTGCTCCCCCCTCGGACTTCCTGCCCTGCCTTTTTGGTGTCGTGTGTGGTGTTGATGGTATTGCGGTCTCTTTTCTGTTATCAGTGACTGTAGGGTGTGAGTTTAACTTTGGGCTGTTTGAATCAGAGTTGGTGGTGGGTCTCTGATTTGGGTTATTTTTGTCGGTGTTCCTTGCTGCGTTAGATATCCAGGGATACTGCTGCGCCACATGCCGGTGGCGATGTTAGGCAATAAGAAATTTGTTAGAATGAGTTAGTAGGAGCCAGGCTGTGATATCCACACTCTGCAAGTTGCATTATTGGTGAATAAAATGTGTGTTAGAGTAGATTAGTAAGAGTAAGTTTGCTCACAATCCAGTGGGTTAGTAGGAGCCAGGCTGTGACATCCACACGCAGCAAGTGACAACATTGTTCAACACGACACATGTTAGGAATAAACCAGCAAAAGCAATACCGCTCACCGTCCACACTCAAAGAACATTTAGTAGAAATCCAGGCTGTGATATCTACCCTCTGCAGGTGGCATTATTGATCAATTATAATAGATTAGTAACAGTAATGTTGCTCACAGTCCAATGCGTTAGTAGGAGCCAGGCTGTAATATCCAAACTCAGCAGGTGGCAATATTAATCAATACAGTATATGTTAGAATAAATTAGTAAGAGCAATATTGCTCACAATCCACATTCAAAAGACAGTTAGTAAAGATCCAATAAGTTTGGATGTCAGATCAATCATGGGTACTCACGACCTAGTTGCCACTTTTTTTTTTTGTTTCCATGGCGTCCTGGGAAATCGCCACCAATTCCTTCTCTCAGGGATGTTCAATCTTTCTCACATAGCTCCTTTACAGACTTATTCCAGAAGAGGGCGCACACAGGCTGTTGTTAAACTTACAGGCTTTACTTGCTGCTGACTTGTCCCCGGACTCCTTAATCTTCGATCACCAAAAGCCTGACTCCCTTCTCTGCTTATGCTGCCACCGGTTGTCTGTCACCGACTTGGAGGTCGTTTGGGCCCAGTCAGTATTCCACGTCCCGCATCTCTCCCGGCTCAGACGCCCTGGTAACGTGCCACGTCAGCACGTCATGGTTTGATGTCAGCGCGCCCGCCCCCCTCATGTCAGCGCGCCCACCCCCCTCATGTCAGAGCGCCCGCCCCCCTCATGTCAGCGCGCCCGCCCCCCTCATGTCAGCGCGCCCGCCCCCCTCATGTTAGCGCGCCCGCCCCCCTCATGTCGACGCGCCTGCCCTCCTCATGTCAGCGCGCCCGCCCCCCTCATGTCAGCGCGCCCGCCCCCCTCATGTCAGCGCGCCCACCCCCCTGGGGTTTTTCATAAGTCAACACCCTGGAAATCGTATGATGGGGTGAGATGACATAAGGGGGTTAGATTCTATAGCCTCGCTGGTTTAAATTGTAAGAAATAACCTCCCAGTTAGGAGAACCTACTAGAAGTGCAAACAAATGGAACTAAAAATGAGGGTATAAACCTCTAAGAACTTCCATTAGTGTGTGTTTACTCTTATTGCAGTGCCGTAATGTAGTGACAACCGACAATACGGCATAGAGGTACACCTGCAATACACCTAACGCGTTTCCCTGCTAGTAGTCGGCGTAGCAGTTCATCAGAGGTGCATGGTGATTCATAGTAGAGTATAGCACATTAGGAACGAGACCCGTAATGTCAAATTCCATTAGTACTATTGACGCTCATGTTCCTAGTTTCCATGTGCTAACATGTCAAAGTCAGCGGAACATTTAATTCTGTGCTCAGATTCCAAGCTAGGACGTTCTCTGTTTCAACTCATCCTCTCTATCTGGCTTCTGTATATATGGCACAATAATCTCGCTGACTAGCTTGACAAGACGCCGGCACTAGTTTGGCTGCGCGTCCCTCGTTCACGCGTGGCTATATAAAGCCTAAGCACCGCCCCCGTGCAACGGCATCGGCCAATGGGGCTACAACAGCTCCACCTTTCAGGCTCCGTCATTCATGACAGACCTAGTACGTCACCAATAGAGGTGCGTCCCGATCCACCAATCCGGTGAGCCGTGGAGGCGTAATCGCCCATCTCAGTCTCGGCTATTGCCGTAGGATAGTACAGTACGGCGGAAGAATAGAATGTTATCCGGGATGTTAAATTGCGGACCTGCAAGGTAAGTACATTACATACAACAACGAACATTTGAGGCTCATATGTTTGAGAGGTCAAGATAAAGTGGGAGCCCACCCGAGTCCGGGACAGCAATACATCAGCATAAAAGCAAAATCGAGGGAAAAGGACCTAATAAAACATAAACTGATGACACTAGCGGAAACATCAGTACATTTCTCAGAAGGGCCAGGTTAGGAAAATCAGAGGAGAAAATGCATCAGGCTTTGTGAGTGGATATCCACAGAGTCAAGTGCCCAGTACATGGACCATATCCAGAATGAACCAATGTACTTCATGCAAGATGACCTGCCAGGTAGATCACAGGTGGATATATACCACTAGATGTATTCACATCAAAGAAAGCAGGTATATGTAATATGCTCATTTAGTCCTTCCGGCTGTACCGTTCTCATATTAAAAATCCATCTGGATTCCCGCTGCAAGATTTTACGTCTTAAGTCACCCCCCCCTCGGAGACGGTGCCACTAATTCAATGGCTTGAAAATGCAGCACTTTATGGTCACCACCATGATGTTGCCACACATGACGCGCAATTGCGGTGTCCGCATCATTCTTTGTGTCATTGACGTGGTCCCTAATTCTCCTCCTAAATTCACGACTCCTTTGTCCCACGTACTGTATCCCACAGTTACATGTCATCAAGTAGACAACTCCAGTCGTCTTACAATTCACAAAGTCCCTTATCCCGAAGGTCTTATTAGTGACCGTAATTCGGAAGGATCTTCCCAGTCGGATGTATTTACAGGCCCTACAGCCACCACAGCTAAAGGTCCCCTTCGGTTTTTCTGGGAGCCAAGTTCCCTTTCCTGTCAGGGGTTGGAGGTGGCTGTGGACCAATACATCCTTAATGTTCCGACCCCTCCTGTAGGTGATTGAGGGGAACTCATCAATTACATCCCTGATGTCTCTGTCCATTTTAAGGATGCCCCAGTTGTCATGTAAGATCTTGCGTACTGTGTCGTGGCACCCATCAAATGTGCCAATCACCCGAATTCTCTGATCCTCATCGTCATGTTGCTTGGGATTTAACAAGTCATTTCTCTGTCTCGACAGGGCATGATGATGTGCAGCCTTTATAATTTGTGCCGGATTGCCCCTATCCGAAAACCTCCTCTGTAGATCTTTTGCCGCTGCCAGGTAGTCTCCAGTTGTGGAACAATTCCTCCGCATCCTTAGATATTGGCCCTTCGGAATGCTTCTTTTGAGGGGCTCCAGATGCTAACTCTGCCACCGTAGCAGGCTATTGGTTGCAGTGGGTTTCCGAAATACCCTAGTTTTTAGATCTCCTGACGATGTGACAGAGATAGTGACATCTAGAAACATGATTTCACTAGGGCTAATCTCATATGTGAAAAATAAGCCAAGCTCATTCACATTGAGCCTCTGGACAAATTTAATAAAGGAATCCTCTGTATCGTTCCAAATGATGAGGATGTCATCTATGAACCTCAGCCATAATGAAATGGCCGAGGTCCACCCCTCCAATTCCTCGTGAAAAACTACTTCTCTCTCCCACCAGCCAAGGTAAAGGTTAGCATATGTGGGAGCACAAGGGCTCCCCATTGCCACCCCCCTCAGCTGGTGGAAGAACCTGCCCTCAAAAAGGAAGAAGGTTCTCCCGAGTCCAGCAGTTTCAAAACCAACATATTGTGTGCCGTGTGATGGACTCCTCTCGTCTTTAGAAAGTCCCCTACAGCTTCACAGCCCTTGAAGTGTGGTATAGAGCTGTAAAGAGCCTCTACATCCAAACTGACGTCCATAGTATCCCTCACATAAGAGGGAACTGATGTTACGAACGGACGCAAAAGGGTATCCAGATAGATGCTCACATTTTGTGTGAGACACTCCACCCCCGATACAATCGGTCTCCCCTTCAAAGGGGAGAGCCCCTTATGGATTTTGGGGAGGGCATAGAATGTGGCCGTGCTGGGGTTTTCCGGGAGCATAAAGTTGAATTCATTCCTAGAGATGAGCCTATCTTCCTTTAGGATCACCGATATTTCATGCCGGAATTGTTCCATCGGATTCTCTAATAGTTTTTTATAACAACTTTGATCCCTCAAGATCCTGTGGCACATTTCAACATATTGCTCTCTCCCCAGCACGACCACGTTCCTCCCTTTGTCCGAAGGCTTGATTATGATCGTCCGATTGTTTCCAAGATCCCTTAATGCTCGTTGTTCACCCTCGGATAAATTTGGTCGCAACCCTGTAGAGGCCTGGACACACATTAGTTGGTCAGTCACCATTTTCAAAAACACATCAATAGGAGAGCTATCTCCAAGAGGTGCTGTTTTTCTGGAAATAGGTTTCAACCCTGTGAAAGGACCTTCTCCTAGAGTCCTCTCCCCTTCCTCCAATAGTGATTGAAGGTTATAAAAGTCCGGCATATCCTCCTCCGATAAACCAAGTTCAATACATTGTTTTCTGTTATGAATTTTGAAGAATTCCTTCCACTTGAGACGCCTACAAAAAAGATTAATGTCTTTAACCCAACCAAAAGTATCAAATTGGGGAACCGGGACAAATGATAAGCCCTTGGAGAGAACGCTAACTTCATCCCTTGTCAGGGCCCCTTCAGATAGGTTCACGATCTGCATTTCATCAGAGGTGGAGTGTCGAGAGGTTTCTGAGGTTATGGTTTCTGAGGTTCTTTTCTGCCCCTCAAGAGATATTCTGTAATTGGGGGTTCCTGGCCTAAAAAACCTTCTCTATTTAGAGATCCTGAATGTGCTCCTCCAGCACCTCTTTGGCCCCTATTCCCTCTATTGCCCCTTCCACCCCTGGCCCTTCCCCTAGGATTGTTTGGACTTTTTGAGCCCCTTTTAGATGTTCCTCTAAGACTCTGAGATTGCGAGCCCTCTGAATCCGAGGGGTCCCAGTCAGAGGATGATTGCTCTTTATCATCCGTTGTCTGTGTTTTACCAAGAAAATCTAGCACCTTTCCTTCTTTAAAGTCAAGAGTATCCCTGCAAAATTGGAAGTGTTTGCGTTCCTTTATATGTGAGATGAATCTCTCTATATTTTGCTGTAGATTGCTCTCTTTTTTCACAAATTCCGGGTGATTGGAGAATTTTTTGATATTATCAATCCCTTCATCCAACAACTTAGTGTTTTCACTTAATAGGTTTTTCTCCTCCTACAGCAACAGAGTCATCAACCGTAAGGAAGAATCAATAGATTCCTTCTCCCACTTTGACATGAAGGCAGGGGACCTAATTCTAGCCGCTGGTAAGAGACCGATCCTCAGTCCCCTTGGTACTATCTTGTTTTGTATGTACGTCTCAAGTGTTTGGACCTCCCAGAATGATTCTAAGGATCTCAAACTGTTGGAAACAGATGTTTTTAGATTTGAATATTTGGGATGGGTCAGAAATTTGTCAAGAGATTGTTTGATTGATTCTATTGTTTTGTCGGCTTTTTTAGTGATGGTGGATCTTTTCTCTATGATCCTTTCTAACATGCCTACTGAGCAAGATTCCATGTATGTTTCCCAATTTTTAAAAAATGGGATATCGTCTGGAAAGCGGGACTTGAAAGGCATTCTAAGGCCACGTGGGGTTATCCCTTCTTCTAGATATATGTTGAGAAATGTGATATCTATAGTGTTCTGTATTTCATTTTTGCATTCATCCTCTAAGGACAAAAAAAGGTCTGTCATAGTCTTGGTGAGTGAGTGGTTTTCACTCACTGCAATGTTATGGTTTGTGCCTTTCCTTGGGTTGCGATAGTTCTCTGATAAGGTTCTATCGGTTCGACCATCTGGTATTGTAGCATTCCATTGTTCCTTATAGGGGCAGCCAGTAGTGAAAAAAGTGGAGATATTCCTATAGAGCAGTGATGGCAAACCTTTTAGGCACCGAGTGCCCAAACTACAACCAAAACCCACCTATTTTTCGCAAAGTGCCAATGGGAAAATTGAAGCAGTAACTTTTTACTCCCTGCTCTGTCACAGGTTTAAATTGCAAAGCCACCTGAGGACACCAATACAGTAGAAAGAAGTAGTTTTGGATTATCATTGTAGTTTACTTCCAGGGTTCTGGGCTGCTTGGGACTGCAAGAGGCCTTGAGTCCTGTCTAGCAGACTCTACCCTGGGGTGATTGTGCGGGTGCCCGTAGAGAGGGCTCTGAGTGCCACCTCTGGCACCAGTGCCATAGGTTCGCCACCACTGCTATAGAGGATCTACGACCGGAGCCCTAGTAAGGGCAAGTAAAACCTGAAAAATAGAAAGGAAACACAGGCGGCGCCCCTAGAGCAATATGTCACTTTTAGGTGTTAAATCGTGATTGTGATATATGCTCACCTTGAGACAACTTGTGTCTTGTGCGTTTAAAGCAGTTATCAGGAATGTCGTTTTTTTCAGGGTATTTGTGAGTAGGGTGTGCAGCGTCTGCCCGGAATCCGGTACTGGATAGAGCCAGATGATGAGATCGTGGAGGTATAGTGGAAAAATAACCAGGTTGGTATTAGACGCACTTCTCAAATAGCGAATGATCAAACATGTACTGCTTGAGTTTTAAAAGGTTTTATTCATAAAGTAAAATGGACTACGCGTTTCGGGGGTGGTCCACCCCCTGAATCTATTTTATCTACTTATTACTTCATACCAACTGTGCAACTGTCTATTTTTGTTTACATATGTCCTCAGCTACATTTGTACATATTTTATTATTATTTTGCTCAGCATCCCTCACGGACCTGATGAAGGGGGTAGACCACCCCCGACACACGTAGTTCATTTTAATATATGAATAAAACCTTTTAAAACTCAAGCAGTACATGTTAGATCATTCTTTATTTGGGAAGTGCGTCTAATATAGTTTTTCACTATACCTCCAAGACATCAGGTCAGACAGCCATAGAACCTAGTTCAGACTGCAGGATGACAAAAAACTCAGTGTCTCCTACTCTTACCATAACAAAAAAAATGCCAAAAGGCCAATTTAACCCTTTTTGTGCTAACTAAAATGTAACTTTCATTTTCTAAGTTTAAAAAATTTGTAAGAGGACATTACATTAGTATTTTGGCTCAGTATTTTTGTTTTAAAATATATCAAGGAGGAGGGACCGTGGCACTTGAAATTTTTGCCTCGCTATCTCCTTATGAGACTATTTCCTATACATGGGTGCAGTGTCTGTTCAGCCATTCACTCTGATTCTCACACAGACAAGGGAAGACAACAAAGGAGGGGGAATTTTTAGGATTGGGGTAGGGTGGAGAGGTAGGTGCACACAGGTCTGTGTATCGCTATTAGCCCAGTGTTCAGTAATTTTCAGTATTCATTCAGACCCTGTTCAGGGCGTCTAGATAAATAGCTTTTTCTCTCTTTTCTCTACAAGTGATTATTAACCCCTATTCTCCTCTATCCCATGTATAACACATAGCGTCCACTCTATTTGACTATTTGGGTATAGATCACTTACTTGCTACTGTCCTGTAGTCTCTGGTGCTTGTTAACTATTCCTAGTCCGCCCTCTCAGCAGCTTGCTTCTTATTTAACCCCTGTTCCGGTGGCTACCTCAGTTGGCTGTATATTGTGGCAGTCTCTCATTCCTTGCTTTAAAACCTAAGATAGCCCCCCCCCCCCGACATGTTTCGCCACCTAGCATAGCGTCATCAGGGGTTTGGGGCAAATGCAGCTGGTTTTACTGTGACATCATTCTGTGGGTGTGTGTTATTCCTCCAATAGGAGTCTCCCTCTGGGTTACTCCCCTCCGTTCTGATAGGTGCTGACTAGAGATGAGCGAGCACTAAAATGCTCGGGTACTCGTTTACGATCAACAACGAACATATTAGAGGTCATATGATTTTTCGACCGACGACGGTCAAGCATAAAGTGGGAGCCCCCCGAGTCCGGCTGACAGCCAATACATCAGCATAAAAGCAAAATCGAGGGTGAAAAGAGACCTAATAAACATAAACTGATGACACTAGTGGAAACATCAGTACATTCTCCAGAAGGCCAGGTACGGAAAATCAGAGGAGGAAAATGCCCAGGCTTTGTGATGGGATATCCACAGAGTCAAGTGCCCAGTACATGGACCAATATCCAGAATGAACCAATTTACTTCATGCAAAATGAACCTGCCCCAGTAGATCACAGGTGGATATATACCACTAGAGTTTCACATCAAGAAAGAAAGCTAGTGTATAGTAATAATGCTCATTTAGTCTTCCTCGGCCTTGTACCGTCTCATATTAAAATCCATCTGGATTCCCGTGCAAGATTTTACGTCTTAAGTCACCCCCCCCCTCGGAGACGTGCCACTAATTCAATGGCCTTGAAAATGCAGCACTTTATGGTCACCAACCATGAGTTGCCACACATGACGCCGCAATTGCGTGTCCGCCATCATTCTTTGTGTCATTGACGTGGTCCCTAATTCTCCGCCTAAATTCACGACGACTCTTGTCCCACGTACTGATACCACAGTTACATGCATCATCAGTAGACAACTCAGTCGTCTTCACGAATCACAAAAGTCCCTTATCCCGAAGTGTCTTATTAGTGACCGTAATTCAGATAGGATCTTCCCAGTCCGGATATTTACAGCCTACAGCCACCACAGCTAAGGTCCCTCTGCGTTTTTCTGGGAGCCAAGTTCCCTTTCCTGCAGGCGGTTGGAGGTGGCTGTGGACCAATACACCTTAATGTTCCGACCCCTCCGTGTAGGTGCATTGAGACGGGAATCCATCAATTACATCCCTGATGTCTCTGTCCATTTTAAGGATTGCCCGTCGGTTGTCATGTAAGAATCTAATCGTACATCTGTCGTGGCACCATCAAATGTGACAATCACCCGAATTCTGATCACTCATCGTCATGTTTGCCTTGGGATTAACAAGTCATTCTGTCTCGACAGGGCATGAGATAGTTGCAGCTTTATAATTTGTGCCGGATTAGCCCCTATCCGAAAACCTCCTCTGTAGATCTTTTGCCGCTGCCAGGTAGTCTCCAGTTGCGGAACAATCCTCCGATCCTTAGATATTGGCCCTTCGGAATGCCTCTTTGGGAGGGGCTCCAGGAGCTAACTCTAGCCACCGTAGCAGGCTATTGGTTGAGTGGTGTTCCGAAATACCCCTAGTTTTAGATCTCTGCGATGTGACAGAGATAGTGACATCTATGAACATGATTTCATAGGGCTAATCTCATATGTGAAAAAACAAGCAAAGCTCATTCACATGAGACTCTGGACAAATTTAATAAGGAATCCTTGTATCGCTTCACAATGATGAGGATGTCATCTAGTGAACCTCAGCAATAGATGAATATGGCCGAGGTCCAACCTCAATCCGTAGAAAAACTCACCTCTCATCTCCACCATGCCAGCGCTAAGGTAGCATTGTGGGAGCAAAAGCGAGCTCCCACATGCTACCCCATCTAGCTGTGCCAGAAGGAGAACCTAGCA
The DNA here is from genome assembly GCA_019512145.1 of Engystomops pustulosus. NCBI lineage: Eukaryota > Metazoa > Chordata > Amphibia > Anura > Leptodactylidae > Engystomops > Engystomops pustulosus. Next base: position 28,563,156 of record CM033651.1, read on the forward strand.
TCCCCCCCTCATAAAAGGGAGAAGTTCTCCGAGTCCAGCAGTTTCAAAACTAACTATGTGTGCGTGTGAGGACTCCTCGTCTTTAGAAGTCCCCTACAGCTTCACATGCCCTTGAAGTGTGGGATTTAAGCCAGTCTAGTAAAGAGCCTCTAACATCCCAAACTGAACTCCATAGTATCCCTCACATAAGAGGGAACTGATGTTACGAACGAGACGCAAAAGGTATAGATTAGATACTCACATTTGTGGTGAAGACACTCCACCCACCGATACAATCGGTCCTCCCCTTCAAAGGGGAGAGCGCCCTTATGGATTTTTGGGATGAGGATAGATGTGGCCGTGCTGTGGGTTTTTCCGGAGAATAAAGTTGAATTATCCTAGAGATCTGAGCCATCTTTCTTTAGCGATCACCGATAGTTCATGCCGGAATTGTTCCATCGGATTCTCTAATAGTTTTTTATACAACTTTGATCCCTCAAGATCTGTGGCCCACATTTCAACATATTGCCTCTACCTCCCAGCACGACCACGTTCCTCCTTGCTCGATAAGCGCTTGATTATGACGTCCGATTGTTTCCAAGATCCCTTAATGATCGTTGTTCACACTCTGGATAATATTAGTCGACAAACTGTAGCGGCCATGGACACACAATTTTAGTTGCAGTCACCATTTTCAAAAAACACATGCATCCAAGAGGTGCTAATTTTTTACATAGGTATTCAACCCTGTGAAAGACAGACCTTCTCCTAGAGTCCTCTCACCCTTTCCTCCAATAGTGATTGAGGTGGTTATAAAAGTCGGGCGCATATCATCCTCACGATAAACCAGTTCAATACATTGTTTTCTGTTATGAATTTTGAGAATTTCTTCCACTTGAGCATGCCTACAAAAAAGATTAATGTCTTTTAACAACCAAAGTATCAAATTGGGGAACGGGACGCAAATGATAAGCCCTTGAGAGACGCTAACTTCATCCTTGTCAGGGCCCCTTCAGATAGGGTCTACGATCTGCATTTCATCCAGAGGTGGAGTGGTCGAGAGTTTCTGAGTTATGGTTTCTGAGGTCTTTTCTGACCCCTCAAGAGATATTCTGTAATTGGGGGTTCTGGCCTAAAAAACCTTCTCTTTTAGAGATCCTGATTGTGCTACCAGACCTCTTTAGCCCCTATTCCCTCTATGCCCCTTCCACCCCTGGCCTTCCCCTAGATTGTTTTTTTTTGGACTTTTGAGCCCCTTCTTAGATGTTCCTCTAAGACTCTGAAGATTGCGAGCCCTCTGAATCCGAGGGGTCCCAGTCAGAGAGATATGCTCTGTTATCATCCGTTGTCTGTGTTTTTACCAAGAAAATCTAGCACCTTTCTTCTTTAAAGTCAAGACGTATCCCTGCCTGCAAAATTGCGAAGTGTTTGCGTTCCTTTATATGTGCAGAGATGAATCTCTCTATATTTTGCTGTAGATTGCCTCTTTTTTCACAAATTACCGGGTGATGAGAATTTTGATATTATCAATCCCTTCATCAACAACTTAGTGTTTTATTAATAGGTTTTCTCCTCCGTACAGCAACACGAGTCATCAACCGTAAGGAAGAATCAATAGATTCTCTTCTCCCACTTTGACATGAAGGCAGGGACCTAATCTAGCCGCTGGTAGAGACGACAGATCCTCAGTCCCCTTGCGTACTATCTATGTTTGTATGTACGTCTCAAGTGTTGGACCTCCCAGAAAAGTGATTCTAAGGATCTCAAACTGTTGCAATGGAAACAGAGTTTTATTGATTTGAATATAGTTAATGGGTCAGGAATTGTCATGAGATTGTTGATTAGCATTTTTGTATTCGGCTTTTAGGATGGGATCTTTTCTCTATGATCCTTTCTAACATGCCTACTGAAGCAAGATTCCATGTATGTTTCCCAATTTTAAAAAAATGGGATATCGTCTGGAAAGCGGGACTTGAAAGGCACTAAGGCCACGTTGGGGTTATCCTTCTTCTAGATATAGTTGAGAAGTGATATCCTATAGTGTTCTGTATTCATTTTTGCATTCATCCTTAACGACAAAAAAAGGTCTGTCATAGTCTTGGTGATGAGTGGTTTTCACTCACTGCAATGTTATGGTTTGTGCCTTTCTTGGTTGCGATTGTTCTCTGATAAGGTCTCTCGCGTTCGACCATTGGTATTGTAGCATTCCATGTTTCCTCCTTTAGGGCAGCCAGATCCCATGTGAAAAAGTGGAGATATTCCTATAGAGCAGTGATGCAAACCTTTTAGGCAACGACGATGGCCCAACACATACCAAAACCCAACCACTATTTCGCGCAAAGTGCCAATGGAAAATTGAAGCAGTAACTTTTACTTCCCGCTCTGTCACAGGTTTTTAAATTGCAAAGCCACCTGAGGACACCAATACAGTAGAAAAAGAGTTTTGGAGTTATCATTGTAGTTACTTCAGCGCGTATCTGGGCTGCTTGGGACTGCAAGAGGCCTTGAGTACTGTCTAGTACAGACTCTAAACCTGCGTGGGTGATTGTGGTGTCGTGTCCCGTAGAGAGCCGGTGCTCTGGTGCCACCTCTGCACCAGTGCCATAGGTTCGCACCACTGCTATAGAGGAATCTACGACGGAGCCCTAGTAAGGCCAGTATAAACCGAGAAAATAGAAAGGAACACAGCGAGGCGCCCTAGAGCAATATGTCACTTTAGATGATTTAAATCGTGATTGTGATATATGCTCACCGTTGAGACAACTTGTGTCTGTGCCGTTAAGACAAGTTATCAGGATAGTCGGTTTTTTCTGAGGGTATTTGCTGCAGTGAGGTTAGCGTCTGCCAGTCGTACGGAATTAAGCCAGATGATGAGATCGTGGAGGTATAGTGGAAAAATAACCAGGTTGGTATTAGACCGCTCTCTCAAATAGCGAATGATCCAACATGTACTGCTTGAGTTTTAAAAGGTTTTATCATAAAGTAAAATGGATACGCGTTTCGGGGTGTGTGCCCACCCTGAATCTATTTTATCTACTTATTAATTCATACAACTGTGCACATGTCTATTTTGTTTACATATGTCCTAGCTACATTTGTACATATTTTATTATTATTGCTCAGCATCCCTACGACACCTGATGAAAGGGGGTTAGACCACCCCGAACACACGTAGTCATTTATAATATATAAGATTAAACCTTATAAAACTCAAGAGTACATGTTGTAGATCATTCTTATATTGGGAAGTGCGATCAATATAGTTTTTTCACTATACCTCCAAGGAGACATCAGGTTCGACAGCCAATAGAACCTAGTTCAGACTGCAGGATGACAAAAACTCAGTGGTTCTCCTATCCTACCATAACAAACAAAAAAAATGCCAAAAGGCCAATTTAACCCTTTTGTGCTAACTAAAATGATTTAACTTTCATTGTTCTAACTTTAAATTGTAAGAGCAGCTTACATTAGTATTTTGGCTCAGTATTTTTGTTTTAAAATTATATAGTCAAGGAGGAGGGACCGTGGCACTTGAAAATTTTTGCGCTCGCTATACTCCTTATGAGACTATTCCTATTATGGGTGCAGTGTGTTCAGCCATTCACTCTGATTCTCACACAGGACAAGGGTAAGAACACAAAGGAGGCTGGGAATTTTTAAGATTGGGGTAGCTGGTGGAGAGAGAGGTGACGACACACAGGTCTGTGTATCGCTATTAGCCCAGTGTTCAGTAATTTTTCCAGTATTCTTCAAGACCCTGTTCAGGAGCGGTCTAGATACAATTAGTCTTTATTCTCCCTTGTTCTCACAATAGATTTATTAACCCCTATTTCCTCTTCCCATGTATAACACATACGTCCACTCATGTGACTATTTGGTATAGATCACTTACTTGCCTCTGATCCTGTAGTAACTCTGGTGCTTGTTAAACATTCCCGTACCCTCTCAGTCAGACTGCCTTCTGTATTTAACCCACTCGTATCGTACATGGTGCTCCTCAGTTAGGCTGTATAGTGTGCAGCAGTACTCTATTCTGCCGTTTAACAAACGTAAGATCGAAAACCCCCCCCCCCCCCCCACAACACACACACACATTCGTTATTGACCTAGCGTGGCGCTCTTCGGCAGTTGGGCATTTTTAACTTAGCAAAATAAAAGTTACATTTTAGTTAGCACAAAAAGGGTTAAATCGGCCTTTTGGCACTTTTTGTTATGCATTGAAATGGAGTTACAAACTACAAACAGGTTCAATTGAAATTGAGTTACAAACTACAAACAGGTTCAATCAGCTCTGTATCCACCTGACTTCTGCGCAAAACAATTGATGGTCTCAACCCCATTTATAAGGCAAGAAATACCACTTATTATAATCATCATTTCCAGAATAAACATCGAAGAAGGGAAAGACAAGTAGATGGCATAATAAGACTGATCACGCAGGATCAGGTATGTCATAAAATACACATGCTCATTGGGATATTGGGGAATGAGATGGAGCCAGATACAATTGACAACAGAGCTATATGGGGAAATAGGGTAACCCTCCTACCGGTAACTCGATGATAGGTATCAAATACCTTATTTCAAAAGGGTTGGAGCACTGACCAGCTCCACCAAATATGAAGAAGGGTACCCACCTCCGCACCACATTTCAGGGAAAATTCTATGGAGTTGAGAGGGGCACCTATACTATCAGGACAATAATTTATAATTCTTTTCCTGGGCACTACAATGGATTGCATCTTGTGTGAAAAGATAATTCTGCATCAGTAATTTCACCAGAAAGTGCATCTTCCCAAACCCTAATAAAGCCTACATAGGGTAGCATCCTCTAGCAATATGCCAAATGGAATTGAAAGTGCATGAGCTGGTGGAGAGAGCATTCCAGAAAGGGCTTCTAATGCCATGAGAAATGACCCGAAGGTAGTGTGCTCTGAGTCCGCGACATAGAGATGTCTGGATGGGAAGCCTAAATGAACTTGAAAGTAGGATGGATGCACCAACAACAATCTGTCCTAGGCGGATGTCTGAGGAGACCTCCCAATAAAGGAATCTCTGTCTACCCATTCCGGGGGGAAGGCAGGATTATGGAACAGTGGACTCATGGGGCCTCTCATCCTGATCATAAAATTTTTAGTAACCAGTTTGTCCCAGCTAAAGAAAATGTAAGGGGACAACAGAGAATTGGTGAAGTTTGGGGGTCGTAAGTTAGCTGGGACCCAGGGGAGGTAGCAGAGTGTAGGGCACGTGAGGATCCAAACAGTGTGTTCTGCTGGAACTAGTTCCAGCAGAACACACTGTTTGGATCCCGCGCAGTTGGTCCAGTCATTGAGTCGTTGGATAGTATCCGCAGTACAGTATAACTTAGGGTCAGGGAGTCCCATGCCCCCCCCCCCCCCCTAGACTTTGTGTGTGACAACACGGTAAAGCTAATGAGACTAGAACCACTTCCCCAAAATAACCTCAGAAAAGCCCATCTTAGGGACATTTAGGCGACCAAACCATTTCCGCAACAGTTCACTCTAAGAGGGGTTTGTAGTTTAATAAATACAGGGATGAAAGGTTGGCCGGAATACTGACGCCTAGATAGCAGATATGGGAGTTCCTCCATTTAAAGGGGAATTGAAAGGTTAGATGGTTCACTTCAGTCTCGGGGAAAGAGAAATTTAGTATCCCTGATTTAGGGAAAATTAACCTTTAAGTTGCTAAGAGAACCATTTTTCTTGAATTCCTCCAAAATAGCTGGGAGGGTGATTTTGGGCTGGAAGATGTAGAGAAGAAGATCATCAGCATAGAGGGTGGTCTTATACTGTCGAGAACCAACCTGAATACTGTGTACTCTGTGTTCCGACAGCCAGGTGTTCCATGGCTATAACGTACAAGAGAGGGGATAAGCCCTGCTGGGTGCCATTTTTAATGCAAAAAACTTCTCACATAATTCTGTTGGTCCTGACCTGCGCCATGGGAGCCGAGTATAATGCCTTCACCAAGCTCAGGAAACGGGACCAACGCCCATCTGCGTTAGTGAGTCCCGCAGAAAACCCAAGAGCACACGGTCAAAGGCTTTTTCTGCCTCCACCGAGATCAAACACAATTGTTGCTTGGTCGACTTGGTCCTAGAGCAAGGTTTTGTTGGTGTTATCCCGAGCCTCTCTCCCCTGGATGAAGCCCACCTGGTCATTGTGCACAATGGCGGGGAGTAGGGCCCCCAGGTGATTGGCCATTAGCTTAGAAAGTAACTTGATATCCATATTGATAAGGTTTATAGGGCGATAATTGGTGCAAATAGAGTGGTCTTTCCCAGGCTTAGGGATCACAGAGATACGGTAGCTGCCTGCAATGACAGGGGTGGTAAGGGGGCCAGTGTAGAGATGCAGTTGAATGTGTGTGTTAATAATGGTGCTAATTCAGCCTTATAGAAGAGGGGAGTTTTTCTGCCTGGACCCAGGGATATACCTGCTCGGGTGGCCTTCATGGCCTCCATGAGTTCAGTGAATTCATGCAGGCACTTCTGGTTCAGAAGTTCTTTCAGTTCCTCCCGGGTATTTTAAAACTCTTTCAGGACCGCCCGAGCACCACCAGGTTTATGGTCCTGTTCTAGGGAGCTATTTTGGATAGGAGTGCCAATGTTTTGGCCGATCTCTCTCGCTTCAGACAGGCACTATGTTTAATAATTACCAGTTGGAGCACACCCTTCATGGTCTCCCATTGTATTGGAAAAGACAGCTGCTCTCCTGAGTGGGTGGTAATGATCTCAGTGATCTGCCTGCGAACATCTGTGAGACAGATGGAGACTTTGAGCAAATTGTCGTGGAGGCGCCACCGCTAGGCAAATGCATGGGGCCTGGGACATCCAGAGACAGAGAGAGACTGGTGCATTTTCAGAACACAGAGAGGAGGCTATAGGCGATTACGGCTTTGATATGATTGCATATGGGGGCTTAGGAAGAATATGTTTAGAGGCAGTAGGACCGGTGGCTAAGGAGGGTCGCACCACAGAACAGTCGACTGGCGGGTCCATTGTAAATTTGAAATAAACCCCAGTACCACCATGGCCTCAGAAAATTCTCATATGCGGGCCAAAAGCCTACGGCATAATCTAATTTGATCTCTGAAAGGAAGGTAGAGTAGGCCTAAGTAGCTGCAGGAATCTAGGGTCAGACACTCTCATAAGCGACAGTGACAAGCCTAATGGTCGGCAGGGTGCCCCCTGGGCCAGGGACTGCCGGAAAGATGTCTGCAGAGATTGTCTGGTGCACATGTCAGGGAAAAGACAGGTTAGGGAGGATGAAAACCCGGGCAGTGCATAAAAGGAGGGCATAGTTCCAGTGGGGGCATGAGGTGTTCATCTCGGGTGGAGGGGGTCTAGAGTGCCTCCTGCTTGCCAATTAGGTGAACGTTTTCTGGCCCTATGGCAAGGGAACTTCTGCTGTCTTGGCCGTTGAGGAGGAAGGTAGGTCGGGAGGAACGTATGCCAGACTGGAATGGTCATGGAAGGGAATGGAGCTGACTGGGGGTAGTGGGTGTTGTATTGTTTGTAGTTCTGGCTATGGAACACCCTATCCTTATTAGTACTGGGTTTGGTCTGAACCTTGGAGATAGGTTTCTGTGTGTGGTCTTTCCTGCTTGTACTCTGAGTGAAATTGCGGGGTGTACCCATGAGATTGGGTAATAAGGAGTCAGGAGCTATGTATGATATATTCTAATCTATCTCTATCTAGTTTTTTAGTAATAATTCTAGCAGTTCTGCAGTTCGCAAAACTTTTGATGTTATAGACCCTTCCTGTGGTGGTGCTTTTAAAGGTCTTTCCGATGTTAATATAGGGACATGCTTTGCACCCCCCACATCGGAAGGTCCCTGTTGGTCTCTCGGGCAGCCAAGTACCCCGTCCCGTCTGTGGTTTCAAAATGGACTGTGATAACCAAATGTTCTCGCCTCTATTTGCCCTACTGTATGTAATGGACGGCAATAGGAATCAGATAGGCTATCCACGTGTCTTTGTTCATTTTTAAGATCTGCCCCCAGTTCTTCCCTCAGAGAATTTTTTATGCCTCTATAACTCTTGTCTTATGTTCTTCTGGCAGGGGGTTTTCTTAGGGATGTGTAATCGTTGGTCTCCTGATTGACAAGGAATGTTGATATGCCCCATAAGGACTCCTGGTGGGTTCCTCTTTGCAAGGAAACGACCCTGTAAGTCTTTTGACGCCTCGATAGAAATCGCTCCATTGTAGGAGCAAATATCCTCCTGGACTCTCAAATACTGCCCTCTTTGGGAGACCTCCGCTCATCTTAAGGCCCGTTTGGGGTGCCAGCCTTTGCACCCCTCAAAGGCTATTGAAAGCCGTTAGCTATAGTCCTAAATAGCTTGGGCTCTAGAGTTTCCGCCGTCTGTCATAGCGGATTTAATATCCAAGAATGTCAGTTCTTTCGAGGATCTATCTCATGTGTAAACGCAGACCACAAATCGTTGGTATTCAAGTGGGCCACGAATTTAACAAAAGAGTCCATGGATCCTAACCAGAGGATGAACACGTCGTCTATGAACCTCAGCCATATTACTATGGCTGAGGTCCATTCCTCCCTCTCCCACCAGCCTAGGTAGAGGTTTGCAAATGTGGGAGCACAAGGGCTCCCCATAGCAACTCCCCTAAGCTGGTGGAAATATTTTCCTTCAAAGAGGAAATAGTTTTTGGTTAGCACAAAATCCAGTAGATTCATAATGAATTCGTTATGATCTCTACAATGTGTTCCTCTGGCCCTTAGGAAATCCCTTACAGCATCACATCCCTTTTGATGGGGGATTGAGCTGTAAAGGGCTTCGACGTCCAGACTTGCCAATAGGGTGCCTGCCGGGCATACAAGGTCCTCAATCTTTCTCAGGACATCTATAGTGTCCCTTACGTATGACGGGAGGGACTCTACGAAGGGACGAAGGATGGTATCCAAATAGATACTGGCATTCTGCGTTAAACTATCAATGCCAGAAACGATTGGTCTCCCCTTTAACGGGGACGTCCCCTTATGGAACTTGGGTAAGGAGTAAAATGTGGCCGTGCTGGACTGTTGTGGGCATATGAACTTATGTTCATTTTTAGAGATCAATTTATTCTCCAGTGCCTTATCAAGAATGTCGACCAACTCTTTCCTAAAAGTTTGAGTAGGATTAGATGGTAGTTTCCTGTAACAATGCTGGTCATTAAGAATTTTTAGGCACATCTCCACATATGGGAGGGAGGTCGTCTTTCAGGAACAACATGAGGAATGGACCACAGCCATAGTAATATAGTAGAGGTTCATCCTCTGGTCAGGATCCATGGACTCTTTTGTTAAATTCGTGGCCCACTTGAATACCAACACACGAACTGACATGATTGAATTTTGGAAGGCAGGTATAGTGGAAAGATCTCACAGCACAATAGTCTCTCGGATTTAAATGCCATGGCCGGTGACAGTAGGTCAGCAACATTCGACAGATAGAAGGGGGAGAAAGAAAAAAGGCGTCGTAGGGGGGGGTGTTGTACGATGTCAGTGAATGTGGTGTATGTAACATTGATGGTGAATATAAACGGGGGGGGCTAAGTAGTAGGACTGTTGTAAGAAAGAAAGCCAAGTCAAACTTCGCACAAAGTGGATTAAAGGTGAATGAGAAAAGTACTGGAGGGAACAATAACTGCAATGTGATAATTAGTAACAATGAGATACAAATGGTAATATGAAAAAACCTAAGGCTAACAAAATAAAAAGAGAACAGAAGTTTGTCAAAAAATTGAATGTCGTCATAAACCTATGTGCCTGTAGAGAGCAATTCATAGAATAGTGATGGGAGATGAAATGGCTATATGGAGGGGGAAAAAAAAGAAGAAAAGTCTTTGACGGTGGTAACTCATTATTTCATGAATATGAGACCGATGCGGAGAGAGAGGCTATGTAATTGGTAACACCCCTAACTGGACATGGACATGAATTTGGGTAAAAGGACAATACTATGTGACATTATTAACTACCTCAACCTTAATGTTTAAGTAAAGAGTCGTTCTGGTTCTGGCCTAGTAAAATATCATCTTGATTATTTATGAAATTCGAAGTCATTAATTCTTTCATATTTTTAATCAAGCCATGCGCTGGGTTATTTTATATTGGTCTATGAGATAGTGGACTTGGGTTACCACTGGAACACACGTCACTGGATCTTTGGTAACTATCATCTAACGCCAACGCCGGCTGCTGGGTCACTCTTATACCCTTTTAACCAACACTTGTCCAGGAGGGCAACGAGGGTGGACCATTACCTGATGATAGTGTGTGGACTCACAGGGACCGAGAACCGGTCGTATACCGGAAAACTTTCTGGAGCCACATAAATCAAACCTAGAAAGCCCACCTACAAAAAAAATGAACCACCATGAGTATATACCTTTTCAGATAAACGCGTGGGGAGACCCTAAATACGGGTACAAAGATTTACACTATCTGAAACTAAACTCTCTAAAGAACCAAGACTTGTTAGAAATGCATGTGCGAATCAATACATGTAGGGACAAAACACACAGCATAAACAGAATATTTGAAAAACACTCCATAATATAGATAATTACTTAAATTGTGTTGATGTCCCAAATATGTTAGGTCATGCAGTCGAAAACGTGCCTGCATAGAAGTAACAAAGTGTCACCAAAAGCGAGATGTGGGTGGGGGTGTTATTAGAAGTCTCTCAAAGGGTTAAACTAAGAATGGTGGCATGCAGTAGTCCTATTGGGTGGACAAAATAATAAGAGGCCCTAGACAGAATGTGCAAAGACTGTGGGCAGAAGTGGAAATATCACAGTCCCGAAGAATTAAATAATCGGGGGGGTGGAGCAGGATCCATGTGTACAGCTGTAAAATAGTCCTGGGAAAGGGGAGAAAGAAAAATAGTGAAAGAAATATAGAACTGTTTACGTCCTAGATAGCTAAAGAAAATGAGAGAAATAAGCACCTTTCATGGGGGGGTTAGTACAGGGGACAAGGTTCCATAGAAAAAAACAGGTCAAGGCATTAAAAAAAAAATATAATACACCTGTATGGGTGATAACTCGGAGACCGCGAATAAGAAATTTGCCATAAAGAGGCGACCCTGGCGTTGGTAACTCGAAACTGGAGGGGCGGGTACACGAGTCCAAGTGTGAAACATAGCGCCTTAATTGGTGGGGCAACCGGACGCAACCTTTGCCATGCCACATGAAACATTGAACGGCGTGACATGAACCGCGCGAACTGGAGGGAGGTTAGCTATACCACAGGAAATTCTAAGGCATCAAAGGTTCTGATACCGTTGAATGGACAATAGTGCATAACAGTGTGTGCCGCGCATTGGGTACAGGCTAAAGGAAACACAATGGGAGTGGCAGGAGGGCGGGAACCGCATCACCAATTACGCGGCGCCGACACAGTACTCTTTAGTGGTAGAACAGAGCGTTGTATTTGCTCCCTGATTGATTGTCGTGCCTTGTATTTTTGGCTTAATCCTGCTAGCAGTGACCGTCAGTTAGTGAGTGTTTCCTAACGTTCCACAGACAGACTCCCCGCTATCAATCAATCACTCAACTAACTCTTAAACTAACTGTTAGTGGCAGCATGCTAACATCTAAACCGGCACACACGGCTCAAATGGAGCAATATCGGCAATTTGTTGGCCGCGTGCGCCCAGATGTCTGGATATTTAAGATAGATTAAGCCCATCCCTCCCAGGGTTAAGTGAACGGGGGCAGTTCCTTACCAGACATCTATGCACGTCACTAGACCTCGCCCTCTGGCCGAGAGCAACCCCCGATGCGTCATCCATTGGGGAGCCTATCGCAGCGGGAGGGGGGCATCATCTTAGCTCACGCCATCTTGTCAAAGTCCATACCCCCTGTGTGTTCGCAACTATAGCGCTTTGAAATTACATTAAGGGAAACGTTCGACGATTTTAACTCCCTTAAGGACGGAGAGGTTTTTTAGGCTCAGTTCTCGCTCTCCAACTTCAAAAATCCAATAAACTTTTTAATTTTTCGTGTACAGACCGGTGTAGTAGGGCTTATTGTTTTTGTGCCCGGTAACATAATTTATTCCCTTTCCCGTAATGTTATTTAATTTTAACAGCCGTTGTACTGAAAAGCTGAAACAAAAAATGCCAAATGTGGAAAAATTGAAAAAAAAACGGCACGTTGCGTCAACGATTTTGTGGGCCTCAGTTTTCACATTTCACATCTTCGCTCCAAATAACAAACACGCAGTATTTATTCTTTGTACAGGGTGCGACTCGCCGGTGCTGTGTGATACCAAATTTTATTAGGTTGTTATGTGTTTTAATCATTATTACAATTCAAATCTAAACGGATATGCTGTCCAGAAAAGAAAAAAAAACATTTCCATCTTCTGACGCCTATAAACTTTTTCATACTTTGGGCGCACGGAAAGTGTGTAGAGGTGTCTTTTTTGCGAAATGAAGCGACGTTTCTTCATTGACACCATTTTTGAGGTCTGTGCCAACACTTTTGACATTTATTTCAGTTTTATTGTTAGTAAAAGGTTGTTAAAAGTCGATTTCCGGACTTGGGACGATTTCCTTCCGCCTCAGGAGGTCACCACCGCCCCGCCGTACCCGTTTTTTAGTACTATATTGATATGATCGGGGGCATTTTTGGGAGCGCGGCGATACATCTAAATAGGTTTGTGATTTTAACTGTTTATTATGTTTATATACAGTTCTAGGGAAAGGGGGGTGTATTTGACACTTTAATTTTTATTACATTTTTTTGATTTATTTAAACTTATTTTTTTCACTATCTTTAGACCATCTAGGGACAATAAAGCCAGATCACGATGGCCGAACCTTTTAGAGACGAGTGCCCAAACTCAGTCAAGAGCCCACTATTTATTACAAAGTGCCAACTAGAAATTAATTGTGATTGAACTCACCTGCCTGTCACAGCTTCATTCATTACCACCCCCTGAGGACATCAATCAAGCAGAAAATAGGATAAATGTGGATGATGATTGTAGTTTCCCTTCAAGGTCCATAAACGGAAGAATTGTCAGGGTCGGAAGCAGAGCTACAATGATAATTCCAGATCTGGCCAACTTCCCACTCCTCCAGTAGTCCCAGTAGAGCTGACACTTTAAATAGCTCTCTGACTCCTGGGCTCCTCTGGCTCTCTAGACTGCAGGAAGATACCTGGATTCATCTCTGGGTGATGGCCTGAGGTCCCACAGAAAGGGCATACCGAGTGCCACCATCTGGCACTAGTGCCCAACGGTTCGCCATCACGAGCCCTCTGATGGTCAGATCGCTGTCTGCCCTACTACTGCAATACTTCTGTATTGCCAAATATGGCATTGCATTTTTGCAGCACATTCTTACAAATGAGCCACGGGCTCATTGTAACGATTCTGCAGATGCCAAATATAATCCTCGTGTCAAAGATGACACAGGCGTACCATGCAAACCGCATCATGCCCTCCCCTGATACGTTTCGGGGACGCACGATCGAAAAAAAGATGCGGCGCCTGGCGCGCCGCCTGTTTTTTTGAATGCCGCCGGCGACTTTGCCGGCGGCAACGGGGTGTTAATAAATAGCCCCCCACGATCTGGTGCTAGCACCGACCGCGGTTAATTAGCGGTGTGTGGGGGGTTTTATGCATTATGCAAAAACCCCCCCCTTTGATGAGAGGACTCAGCCCGTGAGCCCTCTTCATGCATTCCCTTATAAACCTCTCGCCTTAGAGCTAACGGCGCAGATCGTTAAGGGGTTAATGGTAACGCACATTGTTGATAACTGTCTTGTCTAAATGGGTGGTAATTAAGGTAATATCCCTCAGGATCATCCCTGATAACGTTCAGGCCGAAGTGGCCGAGTCATCCCGCCTCATCCCCTCATGGGGTATTGCAACTCCAAGCATTTAGATTCATGAAAGACCAAAGGCATGCCACAGTCCTATAGGTACCTTTCATAACGTGGGTATCATGGGTCCATCCACGAGAGGAGACCTCTAATATGGAGGTTTGTAAGAAGCAGGAAGATACTAGGTGTTTGTTTTAGTGACTGGTAGGCTCAGTGTGAAGGAAAAAAACACAAACAATAGGAGAGGAAGTTTTATGCGGCGTCGAGGCAGGTACGTGATGCAGGCGAGTTGTAGAGACTTTGATTAGATCACGGAATAGGGTGAGGGGCAAGAAAGTGAAGTAGAAGGGGGAATCTAGATGCGAAAACTTTGGGGGGGGAGTGTGAACATTGGAGGGGGTACAGAGGGTGGGAAGGGAATGGGGGTGGGAAATTTGTGAGGGGCAAGGGGTTAAAAGGGAGGCAGGACGGGTAGAAAAAACTTGGCATGTAGAGGCGTCCCCCTCTGCGCTGTAGTGTCCCAACCAGAATCCAGTCTGATTCTCGTGGGACAATTTTCTTCACATAGTTCCCACACGTCTAGGTGGGGTTCCACTCACCTCGATTATTTGGCCGTAGAGATCTACGGTCACCTGGGTGTGTGCCAGACATGACGGACACTCGACTGTAGTCGTCCTTATTTTCTTGATGTTATTGATATGTTCCCTAAATAACTGTCTCCTGGCCGCTCTCTTTTGTTTGTCCCACGTACGGACAAATGACAGGTACATGGAGCAGTAAATACTTCCAGCGCAGTTCTGCAGTTCGCAAAACTTTTGATGTTATGACCCTTCCTGTGTGGTGCTTTTAAATAGTTCTACCGTGTTAATATAGGGACATGCTTTGCACCCCCACATCTGAAGGTCCCTGTTGGTCTCTCGGGCAGCAAGTATACCCCGTCCGTCTGTGGTTTCAAATGGACTGTGAACCAAATGTTGTCGCCTATATTTTGCCTCTCCTGTATGTAATGGACGGAAATGATCAATGGATCCACGATGTCTTCTTGTCCTTTTTAAGATGCCCCAATTCTCCCTCAGAATTTTTTGACCTCTAGGGACCCCTGTCAAGTCCCTTAACTCTTGTCTTATGTTCTTCTGGCAAGGGGTTCATTTAGGGACTAGTAGTACTCTGTTCCTCTGACTTCAAGGCATGTTGATACTGCCCCCTTAAGGATCTCTGGTGGGTACTCCTCTTCAAGGAAACGACCGCGTAAGTCTTTTGACGCCTCGATGAAATCGCCCTATGAGGAACAATTCCTCCGGACTCTCAAATACTGCCCCTTGTGGGATGTGCCCCGACTTAAGGGGTTTGGGGTGCGCAGCTTTGCCACCTCAAAGGCTATGTTTGAAGCCGTCTTGGTTTCCTAAATAGCTTCGTCTCTAGATTTCCCGCGTCTGTCAATGGATTTAATATCCAAGAAGTCAGTTCTTCGGATCTATCTCAGGTGTAAAAAAGAGACCCAAATCGTTGGTATTCTAGGAATCTTTTGCAGAATTTGGGCCATGTGCATACGAAACGATTCTGGGTCCTCTTTTTTACACATGAGATAGATCCGAAGAGAACTAAAAATTCTTGGATATGATAAGATCAGAGACAGATGCGGGAATCTAGAGACCAAGGCTTTTTAGGAGGAAACCGACGGCTTAAACAGCCTTCCTCTGAGGGGCAAAGCTTGGCCACCCAAACCCCTTAAGCGGGATATCCCAAAGGGGCAGATATTTTAAGAGTCAGGAGGATGTTCCTCACATGGGCGGATTTCTTGAGGCGTCAAAAGACGTTAAAGGGTCGTTTCCTTGAAAGAGGATCCACCAGAGATCCCAAGGGGGCATATCAACATGCTTAAACCAGAGGAGGACACGAGTTATAGTCCGCTCAAAGAACCCCTTGCCGGAAAAGAGCATAAACAAGAGTTATAGGGACTTTCGACAGGGGTCACCGGAGGTGGTGCATAAAATCGAGGGCTAATTGGGGCCTCCTAAAAATGGACAAGGATATTGTGGATGACATTGATCCATTCCGTCCATTACATATGGAAGGAGCCAAAATCATAGGTGACAATTTGGTGCACAGCCATTGAACCTCAGACAGGACGGGTTACTTGGTTGCCGAGAGACCAACAGGGCCCTTCAGATGTGGGGGTTGCAAGGCATGTCCCTATATCAACACTGGAAGACCTTTAAAAGCACTCACCACAGGAAAGGGTATTTAAATCAGAAATTTTGCAATTGCAGGCCCGCTGGAATTATTACCTGCTCCTGTACTTGTCGGTCCAGTACGTGAGGACAACAACAAGAGAGGCCAGGAGACGTTTTAGGGAACATATCATCAAATCAAAAATAAGGATTGCTACGTCGAGTGTCCCGTCACTGTTGGCAGACACCACCAGGGGTGACCAAATAGATCCCTACGGGTCCAAATAATGAGGTAGTGAACCATCCCAGAGGTGGGAACTATGTGAGTAGTAAAGGTCCCAGCGAGAATCAAAAGATTTTCTGGTTGGGGACACTACAGTAGAGGACTAAACGAACATATAGTATAGTCGTGCTTCTTATAATTCCTTCAGCCTAGCGGTCTTCCTCTGATGAACAGTGCTTCTTATAATCCTCTAGACATAGCGAGTCTTCTCCTTTGATTGAACCGTTATACCACAGAAAACATGAAATGTACTTTATTGGGATGCGACATACCGTTGCCTCATGATTTAATGCTGGAGCTGGAATACCCCATGAGGACATGAGTGCAATATGACTCCGGGCACCCCGGCTGACCGTGGATACAGGGATTGCTCCCTTGGGGGGGATATTACTTATTTATCACCACCCAGGACATGGACAGATCAAACAAGATGGGCGTTACCAATTAAAACCGCAACAAATGGTTCCCTTAATGTAACCCAAACGCTCTTGTTAGCAAATAAAAGGGTTATTGACACTGATCAAAGGGCGGAGAGTATCTTTGTTACGATTCAGCCCCCTCGCGCGATAGGTACAGAGGTAATTACGCTCGGGGATCTCTCGGTCAGTAGGGGAGGTCTCGGACGTACAAACCATCGCACTGTAGGACATGCCTGCGTTCCACCAACCTGGGGATGGGGTGCTTACTTATCATCTAACACTATGTCCTGCAAGACATCTGAGGCGCAACGCGGCCGCAATGGTCCGCCCGCATATGTGGACACACCATGAGACGTGAGCGTGGTGCCCTGTTTGTCAGTTAGTTAATGGCTATTGTTAGCTAGCAAATAGAATGACTTGTAGAGAGGGAAGTAAGCGAAGATAGCGGACTGCTCCGTCACGCGAACGCGTTTATAGAGGAGAGAAAAACTCATTAGAAGTCAGCCTACACTGAGCTAATGGGAGAAAACGCAGATTGACCAGGAACACAATTACCCTCATCTGCAATATAACGCATTCAGTCCAAGATAAGCAAAGATAACGCTTGCTGATACCACTAATCTGATGTCGCTAATAGTGTCGGCGCCCGAAATTAGTGACTAGCGTTATGAAGCGTGCTTGCCATCATCCGCCCGCTTTGCCTGAGGTGCACACAAACTTATACTACGTCCACAACCAAGGACCTTGGTAAAACCGTGCGTTACAATCCCACAGAGTGGCGGGCATAAAAAAATGAGTAGGTTTTATCTGACAAGTAGGTAACAATACACCTGACACATTAGTGGTGTGTTTGACACTTAGGCGCTGGGTTCATACCAGAACCGAGATGGCACGCCCGCTTTTAGGATTATGGGGTAGTTGTCACCTCCAGTAAACAGATTTCTCCTAATTGGTCCTTTGTGCATATAAAAGGGTCGCCTCGGACACAAAACAGATCTAACATATCTTCCCAAGAGTATTGCCACTGGTATCCAAAAAGTCTGGAGGGGGAAATTTGCCCAGACCTGCATCTGAGATATACTGTCCAATAAGTCGTGCTACCTAGGCAAAACAGTACCTAATAATAATTGATTTTTAAATGTCCTCATGCAGGCAGGACTTTGAATTAATAATTGGGGACGATAAACCCGCTAATTAAATATTAGTTATAGTTTTCCCACTGCGGATAGAATATCAATATAGGGATGGCAGGTTTTTGGCGTAGCAAAAAGTACTGTCATGGTTGGACGAGGAAAGAGGTATTCTCAGAAGGGGATCACCGACACAAAACACGGCCACCAGTATTTCAGCAGCTTTTATAAGTCTAACAAAGGTATAGCAAAATCAAATACGCCTTTTGGGAAGTGCCGGACCTGGAAATGTATCTACAAAACATAAACATCTGTACCCGAGGTTTCAGAATCAGTCAATCCCGCCGAAGAATTAGATTCTCCCCATGATGACCAAGTGGGATGAAAGCATATATGAGTCATCCCGCTGAGGCTATGGGAGTACTGCTGGAGAAGAGAAAAACTCACTACCTGATAACCCAAACTCCTGAACGAAAGGAATAGAACGTGGTAAGAAGTTCTCGAGCCACACTGATATTCACAAAGAAACGAATTAATTTTACAACAAACAATTGAGAAATTATAGCTCATATTATAAGAAAGGAAACACTTTAAATTCCGGAGGGCACCCTTGATTCAAAGAGGGAAAGATTCTTGACTTCTGGGTTACTTCAAGTAGTGACTGACACGGTCACCACATCCCTTGAATACCGACCTCGACTCAGAGGGATCACAAGGCAGAGATCCAAGCGTTAGGAGGACGTACTCAACCAAGAGCGCCCAAAACCTCTAGAGGCAAGAGGAGCCAGAGGAGGTAGAGGAGGGAGAGGCAATAGGAACAACATTAAACACCCCGTGACGGTCGTGATAGGGAAGGTTTTTTGTCCAAGGTCCAAGATCACAGAATACCTATTACGGAGAGAAAAAGGCGCCATTTGCACAAACCTAGGTCCTAGACATTTCAAACCTCAGGTATGTCTCACCATATTCCTCAGATATGCAGATATTAAAGCTTAGCATCTAGAAGGGAACACTGTGTGCATTAGGGATCGAAAGAGCTGTAGATGTCGAAAGGGACTCTCGTGGTCCCGTAGCCACGTTTTGATGCTGTGCGGGGTTAAGGACATTACAGCGGGCTAATGTCCTCTTTCCTCTGTTGCGTCGAGCGTCCTTAAGTTGGAAAATTGTTTTTTTTTTAAGATTGATGACAGAAAAAGGGTGTGAGGAAATGGGGTTTTTAGACGGAATGAGGACATGCCGTGGGGGGAGGATTCTATAACCTTACGGGACAACACACTACTAGAGGAGATGGGAGAGGCCCCAGGGGGGAAGGTCCATTTATGGACATGAGACCAACAATCTTGGAAACAGCTCCCTTAGGAGATGTACTACACCAATGATATTTTTATGGTAGGTGGTTGACAAATCAGCTCAAGCAATTGGCCGGGTAGCATCACATCACCAGAACATCCCCCCCCTTCACTATAATCTTTCTAGAGATGAACATGAGGCCCTTCAAGTCTTAGATAATATTCCTCAACGTGAGTAAGCCATCAGATAAAGGGGGGGTGAAACTGGTGTGCTGCACACGCAGAGAACAATATGTGAGAGGTGCCTTAGAAAAGGTCTTAACGGACCAGCACTGGGTATAGGAACTACCATCTCATCTTACGAAAGACGTTTAGGAAACAGTTGGTCGTTAATTCTGATTAGGGCAATGGAGAAGAAGGAAATTGATCTATCAAAACGAATCCAATTTCATATGTCCACAACAGTCCAGCACGGCCACGTTTTACTCCTTACCCAAGGTGCAATAAAGTACGCCCCGTTAAAGGGTATTGAGACCAGTGTCTCCTGCATTATTGATAGCGAGCCAGAAATGCCAGTAATCTATTTGTGGACCATCCTTAGTCCCTAGTGAGTCCCTCCCATCATACCGTAAGGGGACACGCATTGGAGTTGCCTGGCGAAAGAATTGAGGACCTTGTCTGCACGGCAGGTACCCGTCTATGTGGCCAGTCTGGACGTCAAAGCCCTGTACAGCTCGCAATCCCCCTCACGATGAGGGATGTGATGCTGTGAGGCATTCATAAGGCCAGAGGAACAACTGTAGAGAGCATAATGAAGTCCATTATTGAATCTACTGGACTTCGTATTAACCAGAAACTATTGCCTCTTTTGAGGGACAAGTCTCCACGCTTAGGGAGTTGCTAATAGGGGAAGCCCTTGTGCTCCCACATTGCAAATCTATACATAGGCTGGTGGGAGAGGGGGCGTTTCCAGGAACCATTGTGGGACATGACCTCGGCCATAGTAATATGGCTGAGGTTCATAGAAGACGTGTTCATCCTCTGGTCAGGATCATGGAACTCTTTTGCAGAATTTGTGGCCCATTTGAATACAAAACGATTGGGTCTCTTTTTTTACACATGGATATGATCCGAAAAGAACTAACATTCTGGGATATAAGATCCGATGGACAGATGCGGGAAGGAAATCTCGGACCAGCTTTGTAGGAAACCGACGGATTCAACCGCCTCTGAGGTGGCAAGCTGGCACCCCAAACACCTTAAGCGGGAATCCAAAAGGGGGCAGTGGCAGTAATTAAGACGTCCGGAGGGATTGTTCCTCAATGGGCGATTTCATTGAGGCGTCAAAAGACTTACGGGTCGTTTCCTGGAAGCGGATACCACCCGAGATCCGCAAGGGGGCATATCAAACATGCCATTAAACCAGAGGAGACACGACGTTACAGTCCCAAGAACCTGCCGGAGAGCATAAGACAAGAGTTATAGGGACTTTCGACAGGGGTCACGAGAGGTGCATAACATTCTGAGGGATAATTGGGGCATACTAAAAAAATGGACAAGGATATTCGTGGATGCCATTGATCATTTCCGTCCATACATATAGGGAGGAGGCAAAAATAGGTACATTTGGTGCACAGCCATTTGAAAACTCAGGACAGGACGGGCGCTTGGTTGCGATTAAGAAACGGTGATCGTGTTCTGGAATATACTCAGGGAAGTGCTAACGACTGTTGGACTCCCCGGCACATCATGAGACCAACAGGACCTTCAGATGTAGGGGGTGCGAAGGCATGGCCCTATATCAACACTGGGAAGCCTTTAAAATCACCACCGAGTAGGAAGGGTAGGTGAACATCAGACTTTTGGATGGCGCACAAAGGAGACCGTGGAAATATTTACCGCTCCTTACCTGTACTGTGTTGGTCCAGTACGTGCGGCACAAACAACGAGAGATACGTTTTAGGGAAAAATTCATCAACATCAAAAATAAGGTATTGATACTGGTCCGAGCTCGGGGGCATCTGTGTCCCGTAATGTCTGGCAACCCACCAGCCGGGGACATAGATCCCTACGTGGTTCCAAATAACATGACGGACAGTGGAACCATCACCTAGAGCGGGGAACTATGTGAGAAAATTGTCCCCAGCTGAGAATCAAAATGGATTTCTGGGTTGGTGACCCTACAGCCAGAGGGACTAAGCCGAACAATAGTCTATTCGTGCTTTATAATTCGTGCTCTCATCCTAGCGGTTTCTCCTCTGAGAGACCTGAGCTTCTTATAGCACCTCACTAGCGGGTCTTCTCCTTTGTGAACCGTATTGTACCCTACGCACTAACATGAAATGTCCTTTATTAGGGATGCGACATACTTTGCTTCATTGTTTTAATGCGGAGCTGAATACCCCAGAGGACCATGAGTGCAATTGCGATATAGACTGGGAACCGGGTAATGTGAACGTTTTATGTAAGGGATTGTACCTTTATCACCACCCAGGACAATGGACAGTATCAACAATATGGTTACTCATTAAACCGCATACGTTTCCCTTAATGTAAACACAACGCTATGTTAAGCAAATAAACAGGCGGCCATTGTATCCTTGATGTAAAATGGGTGGAGATAACGATCATGCCCGACCTACTGGACTAGCCTTCACAGATTGTAATTACGAATCGGGGGGATTCCCGTGGATCAGAGGGGAGTGTCATCAGTGTACCGTTACCTAGTCGACTTGCCTGAAAGACTGGCCTCCATTCACCACCCCTGGGGAGGGGACTTAATCTTTAAATATCCAGACATTTAGAGGCGTGGGGACACAGCGGGCCCAACACTTGACTCGCTATGTGCTCCCGATGGAGCGAGTGTGCTGTTCAGTTAGTTCGCTCGCCCACCAATGAGGGTTTAGACGTGAAGTAAGAATTTAGCGGCCTGGATTCGGTGCGGTCAATGTGTCAGCGACGCAATCTTGTAGAGGGATGAATAAAGTAATATTAAGTCAACTACGCTAGCTATGGGTTAAAAAAAGATGACAGGCAACACATACGCTCATGGCCCAATATAAGCTTTCTGCTTTTACACCATTAGTCTGTTAGTGGGTTGGCGCCGAATTGGTCAGACGGAGCAGCTTGCCATCCTAGCACGCTGACCTGACGGTGCACACACTTTACTACGGTCAACCCAGGCCCTTTGCTAAACGCTGGTACATCCCCAGCGGTGGGAGGAAACGCGTCAGGTTTTATCTGACAAGTGCCCCCTCAGTTACCCTTCTCACCTGCCACAGTCGGTGACATAAATTAGGTAGCTTAGTTCTATACCTAGACGAGAGGTGCACAAGCCAGCATTAGGCAATCTTGCACTAGCTGTTTGAATTAGGGAAGTTACACCCATCTCAGTACCAGCAAATCTCTCCTGGGTACCCTGTGGTGGGATACCTAAAGGGACAGACTGAAGGCAACAACAACAGTGGCTGAACACCATACTCCCATGTGACTTTGACCACACTTGGTTACACCCAAAAAGTCCTGGAGTGAAAATTGCCCGCTGCATTGCGCTCTATTATGTCCACTAAGCTCGTGTCTACTAGTTTTAACCGAATCCGCAAATACAATTGATTTTTAAACAAGGTCTAGCGAATACGAGGCTTGTACATGCCGCAAGACTTGAATGATGTCACTTGAAAGATAATCATTGGGAACATAGAACACCTGCCTTCTATGTAAGAATATTAGCTTGACCCTTAGTGAGTTTTCCCACAACAACCTCTCACTGAGTCTGTAGTTAATTGGTTTCAAAATGTTGTAATCAAATGCCTGAGCACAGCACGTCTCACAATCATCAATTTAACAGTCCTGTCCAGTTCTCTGCATAATACCGCGCCTAACACTGCTTGTATCAATGGGATTTGAGGACAAAAGTTCACGAAGAAGACTCAGGCACAAAAAGTTGCTCCCTGCCAGGATAAGAAGAATAACTGAAACATGTATCACAATTAGAGAGAAAGACAGGAATCTACATACATAAGGCAAAAAAGAAGCCTGCCCCATGTCCTCGTTGCCATCACAGAGGAGAGAAAACTATGCAGCGATGTCCCACCAGTGGGTACATGAAGGTATTTAAGACCTCTTTTTGCTCCCATTAGACATGCACAGCCCATCTTGTCAGAAAAACAGATAACGTATGATTATATGCTTGCCATAATGTTGATTAACAGAAAAACCTGAAATATCACATGATCATGACAAGTATTAACCCTTTGCTCAGAGTTGCCGTCGAAGCAACCTTTGAAGCCATGAGTATATCTTGGGAATTATGACAGAGACATGTGTCTCTCTAACACCTGTATTGGTGATCCTCGCTAACAATTCTCCTTGCAGATCCTCTCCATGGTCCTCAGGTGTGCCCATGGTTGAACATTTTGGTGGACAGCCAGTTTTA
This sequence comes from Engystomops pustulosus, assembly GCA_019512145.1. Taxonomy (NCBI): domain Eukaryota; kingdom Metazoa; phylum Chordata; class Amphibia; order Anura; family Leptodactylidae; genus Engystomops; species Engystomops pustulosus. Next base: position 28,586,725 of record CM033651.1, read on the forward strand.
CAGTACTTTCCACACGAGACACAATTCGGCTCTGCTCGGGCCAGCAGAGAATGATGGTCACAGAGTTTTCTGAAGCGTCACTGCTTGCTTGTATAGCTGTGGTGCTTAGGGGCATTGTCTTGTTGGAAGGGTGAAAATAGGGCACGGGTCTACGGAGTCCCCCCTCCCCTCCCCCCCTTTTCTCCCCCCAGGTACCCGTGGAAGATGGTTTTAGTTGCCACAAGAGACCTATTTGTACACTTTGGTAATGACAGTGGTCAAATTAATTATTCTACAATGCACCTAGCATCCCTTGTCCACTGCAATCCCTAGCACTGATGCTGCCACGCACCATAGTTCTTTCACCCCTCCATGTTATGTGAAATTGAACATTTGCATGTAATGTCAGGTGCCTTGGTGTCTCTACACATTAAACCATTAATAATTAAACACCAAAAGTTCATCTTGACGGACAGGGTATGCATTCAGACATGAGAATTCTCGTTGACGGTCTTCATGCTAGTAGTTTCGATTTTGACAGGTGTTAGCCATGGAGAGCAGTGAAGACGAGGTGGACAGAATGTCAGGCGCGAATACTTTTTTGAGGGGACTAACCGGAGTCTATTTGAGTGGGTACGGCTTTCGAGAAGTATGGATAGTCTCTTCGGTCGACACACTGCCCACGTATGCATTATGTGAACGGAAAATTCTTATCAGCATTGTAAACAACAATCACCATACCAGTGAGATCATCAAAGGATATTAAAAAAGAAAGACACTCTATAAACCACCGATTGCATAAAAACCCTGGCATCTTGTACAACAGGACATCGGCAATAAAAAACAGTTAAAAAACCTAGAGGTGAGACGCATGCAGCCCTTGGCTTTGATTCTGATTGTGTGCTCTCACGGTCAGAGGTAGGCGGTCAAGAAAAGCTGGCATGAATGTTAAAGCACCTATCTTTTGCAAAGGCGTTTTGAATCTCCTCATTAATTATAATCCTTTTTCCGTGCCCTCGTGTCTTAAAATGTTACCATTAAAACATGTATATCTGCAACATAGCTTCCATGTAGTGTAGGTCCTACTGGGAGATATGTGCAGCCACTGGCAGATCTATCTTTACGTTTCATGTTTATGTATTCATGGTGTCACGTGTGAAGTGGACACCGGTGGTGGAGTACTCTGATTGACCTGTTCATCTCCAACATGAAAGGGCCTGTGGTCGGCCACGGGTGGACAGCATGATAAGTGGAGACCACAATTAGAGTAAAGATTCTGCCCAGTGGCAGTTGCAGTGATCATGCTTGAGTGTGGTATTAAGAATGTGGTGAATTTTTCTGTTCCATGCTAACTGTATATGTGGGACGAAGAGAACTCCCGTGCATTCTCGAAAGCTCTCTATCCCAAATATAACTCAGTTAGCCTCAAAAAGGATTATCGCCTGATTTCTTCACTCTGTGTTCATGCTTACTCCATGGTCCGAACACGGGTACCAATCTACACTATAGCCCTTGGAAGGCGGGATACCACAATGTACCCGCACAAGGAAATGGAATGGAAAACCCGGCTTAAAAAGTATTGAAAGCTACAACCGACAGCGGACATATTATTCCCTGACACAATGCAAAAAGGAAGGACTATCCAAAGGCCCTTCACACTACGCAACCAACACCGGAAAAATACACACACAACAGTCGATTTGTAAGATGGCTTGTGCATACGGATCCTGTTGGAGAGACAACTACGTCTGTGACGCAACAACTATGATTTAAGCTTTCTCTGCTAACAACACCACAAGGCCACAATAAGGGGATCTTCGGAAGACACGCCGACTAAAGACGACACCCTAAGATAATGATACAAAGAGAATGAAGGACAAACTCCATTATCTTACCATAAACTCAGGATATGATGATCAACAACAAAAAGAAAACTCCAGAGACTGAGCCCAAAAAAAAAGTCTGGACATGCACGCCACAAGCAACGTGCTCGGCCAGTTACCAGAGCTGTTGTGGGAGGCCTTTCATCCTATGAGCCTGGACAAACATGAGATGACAGGTTCGTGCTACACAGGTCTGGTCATTCGCCTGCAAGATCTTGGACAAAATAAACTCTCAATGACATGAGGAATGAGAATATTTCATGACAGAGACTCTCCTCACAGCACAGATTTGGAGCACAGGACAGTTCTACAGCAAGCCCCACAAAAAGATCTAGACGGACCCCAAGCTCTGGAACCAATCCCACATGGGATTACATACTTTCGACCACTTGAGAAAAAATAGTGTGTATTGAAAACTGAACAAGAGACACAAGATAAAGTATACCTAACCCTTGCAGGAACAAGGCTATTCTATCAAGATGAAAACAAACCCAGATATCATGTATAAAACCTGCGGACCAATAAAGGTAGGTGCAATAGTCATTAATGAATACTCTGACTATATCAAGGAGGCAAACAGACAGCTGTTCAACCCATTCATTTAGATAAACTGTGAGAGAGTGATCCAGACGAGAGGCCTACAAGACAGCAAAATATTGTATGACCAAGAAAGAAGTTTTCACTGAGATGCAACACAAGCGTCCACCTTCTCATCCAGAGGACCCAGGCCAGGGCTTGTTTCTATATGCTCCCCAAGATACACAAAGATGGCAACCAGGTACAGGCAATTGCACCTTGCGGAAAGTTTCCAGGTGGGTTGAAAATTCCTTAAAACTGGTCAGAAATACTCCTAGCTACATCCAGGAATATGACCTTTTACTAATAAGACTGTAGGCCAAAACCTTCCTGATGGTACAATTCTGGAACCATGGATGTGGATCTCTATTTTTTTTTTTTACAATAACATCCCCCATAAAGATGGAATAGGCAGCATGGCCGGGCACACATGAAGAAACTTATCAAAAGAACTGGTCTCAGCTTATACCAATTTGTGCTCTACCCACAACTATTTTTCAGTTGGAAAGAGGGACGTCAGGATCTATTACCTACAGTGTATTGGGAACACCGATGGGTCAAGGTGTGCACCACAGTATTAATGCCAATCTTTTTATGATGAACTGGAAGGTGCTTACTATCCACATGCACCAACAAAATCCCAGGATCTCTCTCCATTTATTGATGATATATCTGACCTCTGGACTGGCAAGGTGAGGAGGCCCTACTTCTAATTCCATGAGGGCCTACAACAACTTTAACCCCACCATCAATTTGTGAAACTAAGCTATTCAGACAAGGAGATACACGGTCTTGGATACCACCATTACAGATTAAGACCGCCACGTACCACAACAGATTCCATAAACCCTACAGACAGAACGGCCTACTGAGTAGATGGTATGCTTCCACCCCAAACATACCAGACAATCTATCATATACAGCCCGGCCATTACGCTGGAGCTCAGGCCTCCTGGGAGCTCAGGTCTGAATTTGCCAGTTGGGTGCTACAGACACAAAAGTGCTGATAGACCAGCAGGTGTGTAACGCAGCAGCCCAGTCAACAGAGAGGATTTTTTACTAAAATATAGGAGATCAACGGGAGGCCAGAGTGCCCTAGTAGTTATTACACCCACAACTGGAGATCTACGTCACATTGACCAAGTGAACTCCAAACCGATTCTACTAAAGACACAGAAGATTGTAAAAGAAATATTTCCAGTCCCGCGTCTCCTGTCCTTCCGGCAACCACCAACTGAAACAACTAGTGTCCGGAGTGCCCTGAGACCTCCCTCAGAAATAGGTATGCACCTCTGCCTGCAAAGCAGGTGTAAAACATGCCAGCAAAGTCACAAAGGTGACCAGTACTGTACCTCAATCACAGCAGGAAATCAGATATCAAGGCGAACCCTTTTCTCCTGCAGGTCCTTTAATGTGGTCTACATTATCATGGGTCAGCAGGTCCAACCACAGGCCTCCTTTATGTTGGAGAAGAAAAAGGTCAGAGACTCCATAAAAGCGTTAAATGAACTCACACAGAGCTGATAATGAAAAGGAAAAGGAAGATCTGCCAGGGGCTGCACATTTCTCAGAGAGGACCACAAGATGGAAGATATTTTGCACAGATTATGTTTAATGGGACATTTTAAGCAACAAGGGGAAAAGGAAAAATGGGAGTATAAATAATGCGGAGTTACAAACACCTTGCAAAGTGGTCTTAAGAGTAGCCAGCTTCATGACCTCCTACTCTGACTGGAGAGGCCACAAGCAGATAAGCGCCAGGGGGGGTTATGTGTCCGCCTCATAGGTTTTTAATGTTTTTATGCCATCCTGGTAAATAAAATGTCCCTTGTTGTTTATCATTCTGTTGGTTTTAGAGTTTTCTCATATCCTTTGTGATCACTGTTAGTGGGTATAAAATGCTGTGAATTTTTGTTTCATGCATAACTATATCATGTCTGACGTAAGAGAACTAGTATTCTCGAAAAGTTCACCAGCACATATACTCAGTTAGCCTCAAAAAGGTATCGCCTCTGATTTCTTCACTCTTCTTCGGTTCCCTTCATATGTTCAATTGAAATAGTATGTGGAGTGTCATAAGTATTGCAATGAGGAGAGTGCACATTGAATGGTGGATGCCTGAGTGGTAGTTCACTTTGTAGAACTTTTGCAATCTACTACTCGCATCACATTAATATGGATTCTTCTTTACCCTCTCACTAAGGTTTTCTCTCATGCATTATTGAAGCTTGGGCTGGATGGCGGGTCGAGGAAGAGTGGTCGGTCATCCCAAACTTCTCCATTTATTGATTGATTGAGGCCGTGTTGCTCTAGGAACCTGAGTCCTGCAGAAAGTGTGTAACCTTTGGCCATATCTGTGCTTTGCACACCAATTCTGTATCTGGGTACTCCTTGGGAGATCAAACGAAAGGACTGCATGTGAGTTAATGTTAGATATTCAGTTTTTCTAGTTAACTAATTTAACAGTTGATTAGAAGATGGGTAGATAGATATAAAATGGATGATGAGAATTATGTATTATCTTTCTTAAGTGTATACTCATAGTAAACAATATTGATTATAAAATAAGTAGCTGATGCACAACTCTTAATTGCAAATAAGCTGGTAAGAGATAACAGTAAAAAACTAGAAAAGAATAGATGGAAAATGTTGAATTACATAATTATAGAAGGTACAAATAATCACATATCAAATCAAATAGGAATGGGTAATAAGCTATGACATATTACATTAATTACATGTATGTATATATGAATTCTCTATGTAACGGCCGTGGCACTGAACATCACTCTAAGCCGCAGTTGGACGGTGACATACATTGTCGGGGTTTATTGTGTGTGAACTGTGGCTTAATTCTTATGTTTGGTTATTAACTGAGCCGACGCACCCGGCTCCTTGACATTTTAGTCATGTCCCAGGCAGAGCGGTTAGTAGGCTGAGGACAGTTACCTGGTGTGCAGCTGGAAGGTGTACGGGAACTGCATATATACCTGCCCAATTCACATATTTACCTTGTGCTATTTGAGTCTGACATGTGGATCTACCCGTTTTTGTCAGTTGATCATGACCCTGTGTACTATCCGTTGCGCGATACTGGACCTGCATCTGGATCTGACCTAGTGAGTATCTGAGTGGAGACCTGTCTAGGTATGTTGTTGTTCTTTTCCCTGTGTCTAGGTCCGGGTTTGTATTATGTGTACCAGTGTGAACACTGGTCTATTCCTGCATTGCCGGTTACCTGTCAGTCTTGTGGTGATTTCTGTGAGCCAGTGGTGAACACTGAGTCAATACCTGTATTTCCGGTTACCTGGTCAGCTCCAACCATATGTCAGCAGCTGCAAAGACGAATAGTAAGTGTCCCATGTCCTGTAATGGCTGTAAGGGATCACTCAGGGACCGTACAGTTATGCTTCTGATAGTGGTTCGCCTTGATGAGGGCTGTTTATGTGCTTAGGCAGGGCCTTAGCCTATGCAGGGACGTCGCAGAGCGGTGAGTTCTGCCACCATCCTTACGTAAGTCTGACAGCTAGCAGCAAAGTCGGTTGCGTGGTTGCGGTTACATGTGGCGACGGGTGCTGACACTAGTTAGCATAGTTGAGATTATTCTTGCATCAGAACCATCTTTATCTTGTCCTATTTTCTATACTTTGATACTGTACATGGCCTTATTGCGTGCTTCCGTCGATGCTTCGTGCCTCCTGCTGCTACCTTCCAAGATATATCCAGTCGCAGCAGTGTTCTACCGCAGTTTCCTATGAGGCCATCTTTGTCTCAGCGTCCCGTGCTACGCTGGCTCTGTGTACTTCCTACCTTGGCATTTCCACCGCGGGCCAAGTCCCACCCGTGATACGACCCTGGTGGCACCAGGGTGCTATCTTAGACTCCGGTCCTGGGTTGTCGGCTAGTGATGTAAGACCGTCATCAGTCTCCGCGTTGGTCAGAAGGGCCACAGACTCTTACCAAGGAGATTACCCTTACACATGTGTCCTACAAGTGCCTTCTGGACAGATAAATACATGTCATAGCTTAGTACATTCCTTTGTGATTGAAAAAATGATATTCTACCTACTTTGATTATGTGTTTTGACAAAGGCTGAACGTCTGTAACACTGTTATATGTATTAGACTTATTTGCATAAAGAATTCAAGGTGTGCAGCAGCTATTGATTTTATGAAGATTCGAAGACCCATAGCTGTTAGGCACACATTCTTCCCGAGTGCAAACCGTTATCACCAAGTATTATTTAGTTTAATAGTATGCAATTGCATGCTGGGCTGCTCATCGGTAGACATATGAGAAAATATTAATGGTCTAGAATCTCTATGGACATGCATAATATAAAAATGATGGATTTTGTTCGCATTTGTAAATGACCAAGTATCTGTAAATGTGTGATTGAGAAAGTATACCACAAATGCTGGTTGATTATTTTTAGCCATAATGGTTTGCGAGATAATAATTAGGAACTCTTATATATTGGTATGCATTCATATATTATAAGTTTAATTATTAAAAAAATTTGTGTACAATAAACTTTCATTGCTACCATTTTGAGGACTTGACGGCCTTTTGATCACTTTTAGACATCTTTTTTTATATGTGTGGAATTATCAGACATTTGGGGGCTATTTTCCGTTATAGCGTTTAAACCACCGAGGAATAACAGCAATACTTTTTGATAGAACCGACATTTGGCACACGGAAATACCTAACATATTTAATGTGTGAACCCCCCAATCAGGCAGCCACAGTGCCCATCCAAATCCAAGCACAGCGACAGATGCCTAGTCAATTCAGCACACATTTAGTAACTTCCCGCAGCCCGCCTCTATAGCAGCGATTCATTGATCTTCTTTACTGAGATAAATGACCGGCCCGTAGGGATACACAGCTTCGGAAAGTCAGCAAGATGTGATTGAAAGTTAAATATCATAGAGTGAGTCCCCTGCAAAACCATTGTAAAGAGGCGCCCAAACGTACACTAATAATGAAAACCAATCAATTAAGAAAAAGGCGTGTAATTGTTTTTTTTTTATTGTGTCAACAAGGCACCAAATACTGTAACGCAAACAATATAGTAACTTATTCAAGAAATTAGAAAATAACCAGCTGAAACAGACGTGAGACAGTGTAAATAACTTAAAACAACTGTCACACCAGTACATGTAATCAAACGCCTAGTTGGATAGCCGCTAAGGCTAATCACCACACAACCTCCTTTATTAATGTTATGAACACATTATATAGGTCACGATAAATAAAGAGAGAACATACAGTATGTGCCCTAAACCCAGTGGGGCACATTTAAGTACCCGGCCCATCGCGATCCAGCGGAGCGTTCTCTGCACAGGGTTCGGAGTGTCCGGCTGGGATTAAGGGTGGTTAGATCCTCCGCCGGTCTTACCACAAGGTGGCGCTGCAGCGCGAAAATAATCGTAACGCCGGAATGCACACCCTCCGTAAGACGGTGAAGGTGGAAGCGACCCGCAAGCGACACATTTTATCGGTTTTAAATGCGGGCGGTTTTTTTGTTTGGTTTTGTTATTGGACGAATACGGCGGGTTTCGTTAAGGCCACGCCCCCCCGATTTCTGTCGCAGCGCCTGCCAGGCCAGATGCGCACACACTCGGTGTCGCGGTGCCAAAACCCGGAGGTTCAGTACAAGCGCGAAAAAATCGGAAATTTCGGGAACACGTGGGGAAAAAGAGGAAAATCGGGGCCCTTAGTAAGATGACCCCCAGTAGTCAAATAGTCACAAATACACATTTAAGGGTGTAAAGACCCCGATCATAACATTACAAGTCAAGGAATTGAACGTAATAGGAGGAAAAATCGAGTCATAGCTCGGTCATGAGGGGTAGAGGTAGTGGTAAAGAGAGAGTGGGAGAGCTCGCCAAATCACATCTCTGTTACGTACTGGTTTATATTTTTAAAGTTATTTTAACGTGTCTATTCTTTGAGGTGGTTTAGTTCGGTAATTTCTTATATAACGAATATTTGTTTATAACAGTATTGGTGCTTGTGAACACCATTCTCTTAGTTGTACGATGTGATGAAGTCATACACAATATGCCCAGACTCAGAGTGGCAAAGTCAGTAAAGAAGAAGATGACGGCTAGCTTCTGCGGGAAGTGGGAAAAGCGGAGGTGGTTTGTAGGTTTTGAGCCAGGGACATGATGGAAGCGCCCATGTCGGCGCACCTAAGTATTGGTGGGAACCAGATGAAAGAGTTTTAATCTGGATCCCAGGTGTAAGGGTTAGGGTGTGTCTGCAGAAGGCACCGTGATTAATAGCTTCAATAAGGTCCCTCCACGGACTTTTGAAAAGAACTAGTGGGTTAAAAGTCATCTTATAATCGGAAGTTCTACTTTTTTCATTTGACAGCGTGTCATCACAAAGATTTGCCTTGACGGGTAGAACTGTTTAGCAAATTTTATTGTAAATATTATCTTATAGAGCTGCAGCAACTAAAAAAGAAACTAGGAATAAAAATGTACAAAGCATTCTTGCAGGCAAATTAAAAAATTAGACCTGACCTACCAAAGGGCATTACAATTAAAAAAAAGAAAAGAATGGCATAGTGATATCAAGTCAGCATGTTATAAACCAACATAAAATGTTACTAAAAGACAAAGCACCTCAGAGGAAGATGTAGATTTAATGTACTAATAAACCATGGAGAGTCCAATATACAATAAAATTAAAAATTCCAACCCAGTGAATAAGTAATCCAGAGAAGCAATAGGAATGAGGTATCTGCTCACAGAAGGTGACCGTTGCTTGTAAACTAGTCAGCTATTCTTTAAGGCAAAATAATTTAAAAATAATAAAAATAATGCTGATGACCATATCCACCAGTGGCTTATCGCTAGTGGATATTTCCAGAAGACGAGAGGTGCATCAGTGCTGAACGAAACTGTTTAATGTATAAAGTGATGAGTGAGGATTACATAATTTGAAGAGGAATAAGCAGACTTTGGAGAGAAATTCAAGTGAAAGTATACATCACTTAGGGAAATGATAGACTGGCTAAAAGCTGGGTTTAAGAAATGTTTAAAAGTTAGTAGTAGCCATTAGCATTATCTGGTTGGAATTCATAGAGATGTGCTGACGAGAAACGTATGACTTTGTTAGCTTAGCCTCAAAGTTTGAATGGAAAACAAATAAGTGCTACAAAATTTAAGATAGAAAGAATCGTTTCAACTTCATTAAACTGCACCGACATTGTGCATCAGAGTCTGAAAGTGGAGACCACATACTCGCTCTAGGATCAAGTTTATAAGGCCGAAAAAGAGCAAGTCCTCAGCCAACCTTGAAGATAAAGAATTAATACATGTTTTTTTCCCCTAACCGTGATATTTACTATCCAGAAAAGCAAGCCAGGCCCTATTGAACATGTACATAGAGTCGCAATAGAGATGAGCGAAACAGAACTGTCCGAGGCTGATGCTGGATCGAGCATGGTAGCGTAATCGTAACTGCTCGGACTAATTACTTCGCCAGCAGTTGGCGGCCAGAAACAGGACCCAATCACAAGCAGGAGATCTAGCACTACATCCGGCATGACGTGTTACCCTTAACGTTGATAGCAGTGGTTGGCTGGTGCATGATTAGGTTGACCCTGGATAGACTAGCACCTGCCACTCTGCTACGGATATTCTCGTTATGGATTGCAGTTAGGGCGGAAGTGCTGCTGCTTGCAGGGATAGTTGTAGGGTGTTATATATCTTAATGTTAGTGCAGGAGTGAATCTACAGAGCCCAACAGCCATTGTTAGGGCTAAGAATAGCGTCATAATATATTTTTTTGTTTTCTTGTGGCTGTGTTGCTGGTACTTAGTAGTGAGCTAGTACCATATTTGAGGAATGTGCAGGGAGACTGCGCACGTTATATTTAGCTCTTAGTGAACACATATCCATCTCAACACCTAGTGGACATTTATAGGGGTTGAGTGAATTCGGCACAGTAGTCTCTGGGATTTTTTTTTTCAAAACTAAGTGACTTAAAATCCAGTGTTGTGTGCTGTCAGTGTAGGTTAGGAAATAGGCAGACAAGAACCCAACCGCTTTCTTCGATATACAATCAGCGTTATCTATATAGATATATAATAGTATATATAAGTGATTTGCTTGTGGCTGGCTCTTGGTGGCACTAGTAGTGCAGCGAGTACCAATTTGTGATGAATTGCAGGGAGTCTTGCGAACGTTCTGTATAGCCTATTAGTGACGACACATATCCATTCAAACACCTAATGGGGCAATTTATTAGGGGTTTGATTGAATCAGGCACAGTCGGCTTTTTCTTTTCGGATTTTTTTTTTGTCAAAACTAAAATCATCAGGCACAGCAACAAAATTATTGTTGTGCGCTGGTCAGTGTAGGTTAGAAACTAGCCATAGCAATAGGTAGCATTGTTTTCTTAAAAAAACAAAAACACACAAAAACAAAAAAAATGTACAGTTTAAACTTTAAGTTTGAACATGTTGAACCCGAGGGTAGGGGTATAGAGGAAAGGGCTGGGCGTCCCACCAGGGGTCAGAGGACGTGGTCCTGGGAAGGGTGAGACACCACCTGACGTAATGCGGGAAGCGGGGAACGCCGAAACAGAGCTAACTCCTAAGGTTCAAGTTCTCCAGTTACGGGACCCGAGGTGAGAGTCATCTGTTGAGGCCAGCAGAGAACAGTGACGAACAGGTGATGTCGGGGATTGCGGACAAATGCTCTAGCCATTTGTCCACAGTCAGTCTTCCACGCAGTTCCGACCCATGTCACCGAATCAGCACTCCTCACACCCTCGCATTTCCACCAGGTCTGCCCCCCTCCAGAAAATTGACATTTGAAACGGCATACTCTGAGGCACTGTTTTTCTGGACCTATCCCGAGTCACAAAACACTGGTCCGGTTGCTGCTGATCTCTTTTCCATGCCCAGGTTTTCCACCTGGTAGCAGGTCGTTCTGTGGGTGACACAATGGACATTTGTTGACGTAGTGGAAGAAGGTGTAAAGAAGGGTCGGACGAGGAGGAGACACGGGTGTGTCAGCAGTGGTGTGAAGTTGTGTCAGGGCAGGAAGCACGAGGGGGGAGCAGATCTGAGGATCGGAGGGGAGAGGATGGTGACGACCAAAGCTGGGTGAGCGGGCAGGCGAGAACACAGTGATTCTGAGAAGGAAGGCGTGTCCTCGACAAGGGAGAACAGGTTTGGAAGAGAGCAGTGGGTGGGGCCAGACGGAAGAGGCAGGATCAGACACCAATGTTTCACGTAGGAAGCTCCCTTTGGCGGGGGCTAGATTTTTGGATGTAGTCTGGAGGCTCTACTTAAGAATAAACGACCGGGAATTGACCCACAGCGACGTGGGTGCAAACGTGCCACAAGCCAGCATCAGCAGGGGGTCCCACTACCAGCTTAGTTAACAACCCCCAGTATGCGCTAGGCATATGATGCTAAACACCACCACTCGAGTGGAACCAAGGCCGTTCACCTCCCCGGACGGGGCACACCACCTGCTCCTCCCCTGGTCACCTGCTGCCTCTGCTAGTCAGCCTAATTGTCCAGGACCCCAGCCCCAAGACATACATGCGAAAAACCACACCTTCGCCTCAAAGATCCTCCAACAGAATCCACCAATCATAGTCTCCCGATGCGCGCAGCGTGAGCGTTCAGCTCTCCATACCCCAGACGCTGGAGCGCAACGCCACATCTCCAAAGGTGCTTAGTCTGCGAGATGTTGCCATTATAGGTGGATAGCACCCGAGGCCTTTCGCAAGCCTCATGCGGCGAGCCAACCCCGGTTTCGATGCTTGGCGCCATGTGTGTTAAACTCTAGTTTCAGCGGGGATCCTCAAGACATACCCCATCATATCTATTTGCTCACCGAGGGTGCGCCGCATCTGTGACAATGTCAGGAAGTTCCAGCACGATGCTGCACACTCACAGGGAAGCACGAGCGCCGCCTACAATCTGCTCCGCTCACCGACTGTTGTGCGACGTGCCAAGAGGGTAAGAATTCAACATTAAACCATGTTATCCAGAGTTAACAGCAGCGCAGAGCGATGTAGTAATATAGACTGCCAGATGTCAACTGCCAACAGAACTAAGTAGTCAGGTCAGGCAGCTTGCCTCAAGTTAAATGAGGACGTGGAGGTGTACTGATATCTGTGCGACTAACTTTGAGGAGTTAACACTGATGGTAGCTGCAGTGACTGCCGTCATCTAGACAGACCCTCTCCGACCTGTCCTATTCGACCCCCTCTTTCGGTGCAATGCCCGATTCACGGGTGCAGTGTCCGCATTTTCTTTTTATTCCTCGTATCTCGCCATTAAGCATACCGCCCCTTTTCTCTTCATCCTCTTAGAAGGGAATGCACACCGTTCTCATTGTTCGCACTGCCTAACCCGTTTTTTGTCGTCTCTTTTGACACTATCTGCTTCAATGCCCTCTGACCACTTTTCCGGTTTCCCTCCTTCCTCCCCCTTTGTTCTCGGAATCCAATTCCCTCTCCTCCCCAGCGGCTCAGGGCCCCCTTATAACCCGCTGCCGATTTCCGACAGCCAATGCCCTCTCTCTGTTACCTCCGGCATCCCTCGCTCCTTCCTCCGGATGCCGATAGCCCCCCTTCTGCCCCGACCGGCTTCTCCCTCCACGCCTCATTCATTCTGCCACCGGACCTTTTCTCGGTTGTCTACCCATTTTGGCCTCGGCGTAGTTTGTGACTGGCAAAGGGCACTCACCATCCCGCTGACTGGCCTGTTGAAAAACTCTCTGGTAAGCGCATGAAGTCACAAGAGAGTGGAAGGGAAGATTCCTTGTGAAGCCAAAAGCACCACCTCAGGTCGTTGCTCAGCGGCATAGCGAGGAGGGGGAGGAGGATGAATGAGGAGAAAGGAAGAGGAGGAGAAGGGTGGCCGAGACGGAAGAGGGGGAGCATTGGACTCAGTCCTTCACTGTCAGCGTTGTATGGGCAGAAGAAGAAGAAGAGGAGTGGAGGCGTTGAGGAGGAGGAGGAAAGGAGACAGTAAGAGACGTGAGGGGAATGAATTTGAGCGGTTGGGACTATGGCGCAGATTATGGAGATTTCATGTGAGGCTGCCTTATCAGTGACCCTAGCGTTAAAGAATGTATTCCAAGCACCGATTACGGGGTATTCCCACTCGCCTGGACCCAAGCCAACATAGTTACACTCTCATCCCTGGATGAGGAAAGGAGTGTGAGACTGCATGAAACCAGCAGGCCTGGTGCACAGCTGAAACAGTATTTCCCCACTTCTGAACGGAGAGGGCCGACCTCTGCGGGAACAAGTAGCGAGGGGAGGAGTAGGCGAGCAGGCAGGTGTCCAAACACATGGCAGTTTAATGTCACCCCAGAAGACATTGTCACCTAGTACCCAGTTTCTCGGCATAGTAGGGCCTGTATATTACAGAAGATGGCATAAGCGCTTACACGCCTGTCGACTGACAGCGCTGTAGGCTGAGCTTAATTAAGATGAATATAACGCTGCGATTTGATTCAGGATTTCCATTCTCACCAGGTAAAGAAGCTCCAACCTGAATAATGTGATGACAGCTCCTCCTCCCATCTTCCTCCTTTCTCCTCCTCTTTGTACACTAAAGCAGAGGAGGAAAACTGGACTATTTTTTGCCAGGGTCCAAATGCTTATTAGCTATAGTAACAATACAATTTTTGGGAAGTGCACATACAGGCACTAATCTATTTAATGTTTCTGGAGGACCACCTACCTGCCTCCTCGGTTTTTGAAAACTTTTTTGCTGACACATACAGGCAATACTTCCAAAGTTTAATTGTCTCCATAGGCAGCCTCCAAAGTAGTCTTATAGCTGGCTCTGCAACGTGTCTCCATTGCTACCTCCAACATCCATTTCTCCCTTTAGCTGCCTCCCAAGCTCGTAATATAGCGGCCTACCATTTACTTCGTCCCCTTAGCAAACCAGCTGTGTCAGGCCGACTTTTTAGGGTTGTTTTGATGGATTCCACATCCAAAACTTGTTAACTTTGTCGCCACCCTGCGTGTGTTATCCGACAAAGAGACTGGCAAACTTTCTCATTTACCAGCTATGTTATTTCAGCGCTGCTGGCATATGTTTACATTCCCCTCACCCGCCAAACAATTATAAGAACCCACCTACACTTGATCTATATCAAAAGGTTCTTAGAGAGTGCTGTTTGGGAGGAGCCGAGAGACAGGGGCTTGGAAAGGCGGAAAGCTCGCTTGGTCAGGGACCGCAGTCCATCCAAAGATTCGACTAACATAGTTTTAACTGCCTAAGCACTTTAATCTACTATACCTTACTGCCTCCATACATGGACCCCTTATCAAACGAGCGTTGTCAGCAGAATTTTGGTGTGTCCATGGCTTCCACACGAACTTGTTAACTTGGCACCACCCTGCTGTAGTTATCCACAAAATATATATGGCAATCGAGCTGTGTCAGGCGGATATTTAGGGTGTTTCACCAAGATAAATAATGGAACTCGGCGCATCTGCGCCGCGCATGCTTGGAGACCTGAAGTTGAAATCATGAGCAGCGCAAATATGAAGATTGCCCCATACTGTCGCTTACTCATGGAACCATTGCCAAAAAAACAATTAAAGAATAGAACCGCTATGCTAGTCCTTATTCCTAGAGAATATTCAAACGACCGGTTTTGCTTTGAACATTATAATTTTTTCAAAGTGTAGTACAACGCTTTGGCCCCCAGGCCCATGTGGGGTGGCGGAAGGGCCGAGAGAGAGACAGGGGCTGGACAGTGACGAAAATCTCGCATGGCAGCGGGCCGCCAGCTCCATCCCAAGGAATTAGGCTAGCTCAGAGGCATCCATGCATACTGCCCCTGTGTTTCCTGTCCATTGCTCCACGATCCTCAGCACAGCGTCACCAATGCTCCCATGCGCAACTTTCAAACTATCTAGAACCCAGAGCTGGAGCTGTGAGGAGAGGATATACAGCACATCATCCCCTTATGTCAAAACGAGCGGTGTCAGGCAGAATTTTAGGGGTTCACCAGATTACATAATGGGAATTCGGGCATATGTCGCAGCATCTGGAGATCCTGAAGTTAGGTTGCACTACTAGAAGCAATATGGAGGATGCCAATCTGTCCCTCTTGTTTAAATCATGGAAGTCGTCTCCATGGTTGACTCGTAACATGTCGTCCCCTTATCAACTGAGCGTGTCAGGCTCATTTTGCGGAGGGGTTCACCAGACCGTTATGGAACTTGTGTCACGATGTCGCCACCAGCATGTGTATCGACTAAATATACCTCAACGTTTTGTGTTCCACATAGGAAATCACATTCAGCGCTTCTTGCTCACCTCCTTTAAGGTTTCACTCTATGCTACTCATTGGTTGAGCCTGGTCCATAGGGTATGTGCCATGACACTCTCTAGCTGCCGCTGCTGCCGGCTGCCCTGCATGCGTCTACCTTCTATAGAGGTCAGGGTCAATTATTGTAGATGTTTTACATGCTATCTAGCTCATTCGCGTCATCTTGTTCATCGCCATGCAGATGACCATAATTTTGGCATAATGTGCGATTAACCAGCCTCAGAGGCATCCAGAATGCTGCCTGTGTTTCCTGACAGTTCCTGGTGTTTCCATCATTTAGTAGGGTTTCCATGTGTTTGGCCACTTCCCGTGTGTAGACCCTTGGGTCCCTTGAAAAGTGAATGAGTCTCTCCCATTGGACGTCAATGGGTCTTTATTCAAGTTGAGCAATCGAGCATCGGGGGAAAAGTGGTCTCGACATACCGATGTACCCGAGCAGTTAGTGCTTGCTCATCCGAGTCCGACCAATAACAACTCTGCGGCAGAGAGTTCCATGAGTTTCACAGCGATCGAGGTAGCGGGTCCCCAAACTGGTGGCCAGCGGTGACCGTTTCGAACCTGGTAACCGCGCTGCCGCGCAGCGATGGCGCCCGCCGCGGCCTTGACAGTTGTGGCAGGAGCCTCAGACGAGGCTCGGACAAGAGCTCCTGCCGTCACAGATAGTGCTCGATGCGGCGGAGAAAAGGCTGCGCGGAGCAATTGCTGAGCGATGTCGGCCGGAATACAACCCGGCGCAGATCGCTCTTTTGAACTTGTCATAACTCGTCATCACATGCGTAGGCCAGCGGACCCTTCTCTGCGGCCGGATGCAGCAAGAGATCGAAGACGCGCTGCGGGAGAGACTTAGGTGAGAGACAGGATTTTATTTTCATGAAAATAGGGCAGGAAAAGATTGTGGTGGCAGGGGGCCCAATAGTAGTATGAGGGGCAAGTATAGGACATAATGGTGAGGGGGACCAGAGTATAGGAATAATTAATTATGAGGGGCAGTATAGGAAAAATTAATGGTGGTGGGGGCCCAGCATAGGAAAATAATTAATTATGAGGGGCAGCTTAGGAAATAATTGTGTGGGGCAGCTAAGGAAATAATTAATTATGAGGGGCAGTCTATTACAGTATCAGTATAGAGGTATTAATTAGTATGAGGGGCAGGCAGATATGTATAGGAAAGTAATAATTAATGAGGGCAGCATAGGAAAATAAGTAGGATTGGGGGTACGGGAAAATAAAAATTATGAGGGACTGTCTAGTAATCCATTGGGGGAGGCATATTCATAATATAATGGAGGAGGGGTCCCAGATATCCTTAATAAGTCATGGTCGCCAATTAATCATTAAGGTCGGCCAATAATGTAAAATAGTTACACACGAGGGTGCAGTATAGTAAATAAATTAATGAGGGGGGTGCCAGGTGTATACGGATGGGGCACATGTATGATATGTATTTTTAAATTGTGTTCCTGCCCTCCAACGGTCTGAGAGGGGACAGTGAACGGCCCAGTGTAAAAAAAAAGTTGGGACCCCTGGTCTATCGCGATGATGGGAGGACCGCCTCTCCTCTAGGAGCTAGAGGATGCCCCTGTCCTGGTCACGGCCTAGGGTATTAACAAGACTTGGAGAGATCGCCTGTTCAGGTTATTTGTACAATTGAAATAAGGGTATACCCTCAGTCTTCTTTTGTCATTGTATTATAGTCCCCCCGCTTCCCCTATAATCTTTAGGTTTGCTCTCTTGACCTTCGTTTCAGTTCTACTATGTCCCTTTTTAACACTGGTGCCCAAAACGTACACAATATTCCATGTGTGGATGGACCAGTGATTTATATAAGGACAAAACTATGTCTTTCGTCATGAGAAATCTAGCCTCTATTGATACATCCATGAATTGTATTTGCTTTAGCCGCCGCCTGGCGTTGTCACTAAAATTAAGTTTACCTAATCCCCCAATCCCCCAAGGCATTTAGCTACTAGTTTTACCAAGTAATCGATGTTTAGAAACAATATTATACGTGTCTGTTTTCATGGCCCTAAGTGCATACTTTTCTTTATTACCATGAAACCTGCATCAACCATTTTCTATGCACACTCCTCAAGCTTCCACAAATCTCTCGGTAATGCAATAATAAACTAGTCAACCTCGTCTAATTTACAGCTTGTATAATCTGCAAAATATTTAAACTTGACTGTTAGTGAAACCCACTACACGGTCATTAATAAAAATTTAAAAAGAAGTGGGCCTCATAAATACTGACCCGTAGGCACGCGTGGGTAACGTAGAACCCACTTATGAGAAAATGTTGCTATTAATGACGACCCTCGTGTTTTATATAACTGAAGCTTTACTTACCAAATACATTTAGTGTCCCCATAGTCCCAGCCGTCTCATTTATGTGTAACCAACCTTTTGTGGAGGCAACTGGTCAATTGCCTTGGAAAAGTGCCCGATATGACAAACATCACAGCGTCCCCCAGGATTCCAGTCTGGAACTTACTTTCTTCGTAGAAGCCTTTCAGATAGTCGACAAGGACCCATGTTCAGATAGTAACCCCTGTGATACGCGGGTGTTATAAGTGACGGTACAGGCGTATGAAGATAACGGAAAAAGAGGATGTCCAAAAAAGCGAGCCAAGCGACAAGTATTCTGATTGAACTCATCCAAATATAAAAAACACTAGTTCACCGACATGAGTGCCTTCAAAATCCAGATGACCCCAGAGTTATCCAATGGTAAAAACAATGCATAGCTGAACAGACAGCGTACATTCAATAAGTAGATTGCAAATAGGACAAGTGTACAAATCCACATTGTAGGGAACATGGTTAATGATGCATTAGAAAAAACCATAGTACCTAGATGAATTAACAGTAAACATTCTGGGTACTTGGGGCAGGAAAAATACCCACGCATTTCGCTGTTTGCCAGGCTTCCTCAGGGGTCTGGTTAAAACAAAACAAGATGGCACTGTTGCTTCAGCTTTGCTTCGGAGGGTAAAGATGAAGGGGAAACCCAACAGTTTCACTATCTACACTTTAAAAAATTGACCTTTGATAGGGTTGTTGTGAGCATCCAAGACACAAGAAAAAGTCTATGGGCAAACTTGTGAGGGCCCTTGAATTACGGGGAGTCAATTATGAAAATAGCTCACAAGCTACCACAGTTGGACCGCTGGGCCTAAAATACTTGCAGGATCTGTTACCATATTTTTGTGAATCTTGTCTAGAATGTCATAGTTGAGAACATGATTAAGTACACGCTGTGTTGAAACGGCATCAATCTGTGACTTATCAGAAACTTCATCTGTGACCTCCATATAATATTTAGCAGCCTTGTACAAACCCCTAGGTTAATTTTATTATTCTTTTTTGCTTCTCTTACATCTACACAGCACGCGATGTCCACAATTTTCATTGAATCACCATGTCATCTCACAGAAACAGGCTGAGCAAGATCAAGATTTCACATATAAAAAAACCACTCCAGCCCTTTTTTTATTTCTACATATCATTCTAAAAAACATATGCATCTATAGTAACAGCCAGTCACATAACTACTGTCGAAGCCAGGTCTCCCTGATACCACACTATATCATATTTGCCCTTCCAACATTAGAGTTCAGTTCTTCACATTTGTTGTGAGGCCTATGGCATTTGTTACTCTGCATGTATATCGGCTTTCCCATCCCTATTGAATCTTCTTCCCGCAATCTTATCCAGACCCCGCTTCCTCCCCATGGATATTTCCGGCACACTATAGTTGCCCTCACAAGAGGCTCTAGTAAACACTCCTCCAAACCTTCTAGCATTTATCCCCCAAAACAGCATGCAGCCTCCTCAGTTGAGGTGCCTGCCCAGGCCCACCCTCTACTGTAGAATCTTTAGCCAAAAGCAAAAGTCCGCCCAGTTCTCATGAACCCAAAGCCCCCTCCTTTTCGAGTCACTTATTAACCTCCCTAATCTCCCAATGCCTTTCTGGTTTTGGCAGGTGGGTACCAGGTAGTATGTCAGAAAAAAATAGTACGTTGAGGTCCTTGCACTGTGAGATTATGGCCCTAAATCACTGAAAGATTTTTAAGGAGACCTTCCACCCTTCGCTCTACTTATCATTAAGTGCCACTAGGGACCATGAATTGCTGGTTCTCGCTACCAGACCCCCAGTTACTCTAATCAAACCAAGAGAAGCGCAACATGCCGAACCCAAGCACATGGCAAAACAACACACTGGGCACATTTATTACCCGTGGTCCAGTCGCGGATCCAGCGGCGCATTGTCGCGACGAGGATTCGGGTATGCGGCGGAATCAACTACTGTCTGACGCACTGATATCCAGAAGCGGTGTAGCTGCTGATGCGTCGAGGTCCGCAGAGTTCGCCGTTCTTCTTCCCGGTGGATGTGAGTGTTAGATCATTGCCACACAAATCGTTTTTTAAAATCTGCCGGTTTTCTGAATTCAGTTTGGGTGTCTGATGGCCACAACCCCAATTTCGTCACGGGAAAGCCGGTGAGATGCGCCACAAATCAAATCGTGAGCGCCAAAAACCTGCGGGCCGCAAGTCACACGTGGCACACAAATGGCAATATTTAGGGCAACCCCTACGAAAAGGGGCGTTCGGGACCCCCAAATCTGATTGGGGTGCACAAGAGTCAAGACTAGAATCTATGCAATTCATGCCCTCTACCCACCTGCTAACACCTTCAATTTGGGGACACCACAATAAGATAGTAAACATACACAGACGTGAGGGCCTAACTTAAGCTAGACCAACAGAAAAAAGTTCCTAATTCTTGCCTGTCTGGAGCATTTCACTGTCTAGGCCATCGAGTGGGATGGTTTTACCAAAGGAGCTTTAGAAGCAATCAATGGAAAAGTGGACACTCAATCCCCTTTATGAGGATATCAGTATCCTGGTCAAAGTGTTAAAGGTCTGACAGCCAACAAAGTCAACAGAAGACAGATGTTGTGGTTGGAAGCAAGTAAGTTAAGACAGCAGAGTGCACATAAGGCAGTGTTCAAAGAGTCAAAGCGTTTACAACTAAGGCAGGGCGAGAATGACCACAAACTAAGTTTAATAACTACGTCTGCCTGCTCATGTCTGAAGAAGCCATAAGGGTGAAACAAGGGGGTTAGCGCATCGTGAGCAGTGTAGCTGGAATCCCATATTGGAGTTTTATATGCCGTTTTGATGCTCTTGTGAGTATGTTTTTAATAAATAATATGAGTGTTAATTAAACGGTTATACGGTATCTGCGGTGAATTTCTTCCAGTGAGAACATAGTTGCACTATGGAGGACGCACACAGGGGAACACGCAGGAGTGTTGGTGTTGAATAGTGGATATTCTACGGTAGGAATTAAGGAATTTGCTGTGTTGGACGTGTGTAACTACTCCTATTTGTGAGGTGACATATGTGCGAAAGAGAAGGACACATGGAGTCAGAGAATAGGCCGGAGCCCCCTCCAGCGAGCTTATCCGGGTCAGCCGGAACTTAGTTATACTCATTTACAGACACATTACAGCTGGTCATTGCAGTTGGGACCTAAAGGAAGCATCCAGGGGCGCTTGTCACGCAAAGGTGTCACTTGGGCAGAGGGTTCCGTCTTAAACGTAGGGGTCGTTGTAACTCGGGTGTTCAAGTAGGGAGTCCTTCCCTGTATAGAACAATATTTTCCTTTGTTTTTTTTAAAGGAGGTTTAGCATCTTCGTTTGGTCACAACTCTTAAATCAATATTGTGGGAAACAGGGTAATCTGGGGGAACCCCTTTTCTGTCTCGATAAACTTGTAGATGTCACGGCAAGATTCTAGCCCAAAGTAAAAGATATGCACTCGGGAGTAGGACAAATATATTTCACCTATAACCTCGGCACAATTTGTTGTGACATTATGGTGAATTGTTTGACATGCACCTGCCTACGGATTCCAGCACCCAATTCAACAACCATGTTAACATGGTGTTGGCCTCAAAAACTTAAAAAAAAAAAAATGTTAGTATTTTTTTAGGTGGGGACCATAAAATTGTAATTATTTGTATTTCTAGAACAGAGTTCCTTTAAGTTTAATTATTATTTCATACTTATTGTAAATGTATTGTACCTAAATAATAAAGTTATAAGCATTATATACAAAGGTGCTATATTTAAATATGGTTATTGGTTAGATTCTGATAATTTACATAAATTTCATGCATTGACAACAATAACTAACAATTAAAAGAAAAACTGCGAGGGTTTACTAAAATGAGGGAGTTTTCCTTATAGCACATGCGCAAAAGGTCTAAATGTAACTGTAATGCCTTTCCATGCTTATTACACTAAGTGGCTTGTGAGAGTGAATTATTTCCCACAACAATATAACTTTAAAACAATGCTATTTGCTAAGAGTCTTTCTATCTCTATCTGCAGAAGGTACAGGAAATTATAAATCGAATTTGTATTATCGTAGACACCCTTCTAAATATCCGTGTATTGTTGTTGTAGTTGTAGTAGCAAAAATATTGAAGCATTAGCCAAAACAGACCACACACCAATCTACGGAAGACGGGGAGGATAACCCCGAGACATGTATTGAGACCCATCTGCACATACCACGTGAATATGACCAAAATATTCAAAACCATCCTTATCTTGCATTTGACAAAAAAAATCGGATATATGCTCTTTCTAATTGCAAATATCCATTTTCATTGACTAGAGGATCTCTAAACAAAATAATAGCTGAAGTAATTTGTTTTTCTCAGTATATGCAAGATAGGACGTGAAAAATGGTATTCTGCAGAAACTCCTGTTACATCCTGTTGGTCACGTTCCACTAAATAAGTTGTGCCACAAATGTGCCCGTAAATTATTTAGAACGAGACGCAAAACTGCCTGAAATGCTTCCAGGGCTGTTCAAATGTGCTAAAAGAGTCCAACGTGATTCATCGCCTGTCACTTGACTTTAAAGATACACACTTATCTGTAGTCATTCCGATTCAGTCATTTGAGATTTTGGGATATCTAGTCAGTAGGTTTGCGACAAAGCCACATCATTGGATATAGTCGTGATCAGTTTTAGTGCAGTTCAGCACATTTAAATATGAATTTATGACTATTTATATCTGAGTGAGATGTAGTGGAAAAGGATGAGGAAGCAACTTTTGAGACGAGTTATGAAATAAATGGCAAGTTGACAATATCATATGGCACCATGAATAGAGGGAGACACAATTAATTCGAGGTACTTGTTAGTTGCTATCTACAATTATATCCATTTGTTAGTGTGGGTTGCCTGAATAGAATGACACTTTTTTTTTATCACAGAATATTAAAACCTTGTGGTTATAAGATAGCCGTCCCCCCTGACCCCCCCCCCCCCCCCCCCCCCCTCCCCCCACCACCCCCCCACCCCGCATCCTTAAGTTAGCGACTCGGCTTACAGTGTGACATTTAGCTGTTCTATTTTAATTTCGCATTGTATTCGCGATCACCCGGGGGTGCGATGTTAGTGATACCATTGGTCCAATATAGCGAGCCCGGTGCAGTTCATACTATTAGCTGGACGCTTGGAGACTGGTGGATTTAATCGTGGCTTCCAGATGGAGTACAGCACGGAAAGAATGGTGGAGAAAAGAAGTGGAAGGCATTATAAATAGAATAGACGGCTGGGAAGCGGGAGGCTGGGCGCTTACAGCCGCTACTTTATAGGTGCCCACAGGCAAAAGAAGACGGACGGCTCTCTTGTTGTACTACCACACTGAGCGTTACTAGCAAGTGGGTCGCCGCATCGTACTGTCTGCATGTGTGAATCTGCGCTCTCCATAAATTGTTTATGCTCTTTTAATGATGCATTGCGTAATAGGGGCCGATTGCATAAACGGCGTGTTAAGGCAGGGAAAACATGTAGAGTAGGTTGCAATGCACTGATTGCTGTAACCCTTAGCAGACAGACAGTAAGACATGGACGCTATCAGAATATGCTAGGTTGAGGTTGGCGTGACTCGCCAAGTGTGTGAAGTTCCTGAACCCTTGGGGCCTTTCAGCACCCAAAACACAAAAGAGGTGAACGGTAGTCACACTGGTACGCTGAGTCCAGTTAAAGATACGGCTATATTGGGGTAGCCAAGATTGAATAATTGTGATATAAATATAAGAGTTTTTGTTTTTTTTTTTAAACATTTTATCAGGCAGTTAAGTAAATAATTATCAAAACATATACGAATGTAAACTGCACTTCTGTAGACAATCAGTGGAGTTGCGGTGGTAGACTGTGGGTGAGTGCACTGCAATACCTAAATATAATCACAATGGTTGTTTAGGAAATGCAGAGAGTTTCGTGCGGGGTCAATGATCCCATGTAGGAGACATTTTATCAAAAAACTTTGAAGTGACGTGGAAATTGCCAGTTTAGAAGTTACAACTTTTTTAAAGATTAAGGTGAACAATGCTTGTTGGAGATACCTACCTTTGAACACCTTCCCTTTAATATATGTACAATCATCAGTTTGCTCCTGATACGGAAATAAGACAAAAACAAGTAGTGAATTTCATTTGGAAAATAGACCATTCATTGCAAGATTATCTGAAACCCCTCTGTATACTTGTAACCCTCCTCAAGCGCAGGTGCTTTAACCCCACGAAAATGCTGACTATACCCGAAAGTGACACAAGATAGGGTGCTCTGTTTGCAGATGCCCCCCCCCCAATATAGCAAAATTTTTCAAGTTTTCTTACACTAGGTTAAATAAAAGGGTCGCCCTTGGTGTTCCTGTGTGAAGGCCTCACTGAGTAGGAATACCAGAGGAAATTTAGGCATTTGTTCCTCAGGTGGCGTGATAGAGATCATAATTTGGGTAGTGGTCCTTAGGCCCTAGGGCCAAGAGAGTAAATAGTAAAAGCTGGACATATGCTTTGGTATTGAGCGTCAATGGATAGGGTGGTTGGTAGTGGTGTTAAAATCCTTGAAAATCAGTTAATTTTTTTAAATAAATTTGTTAGGACTGATATTTAAATCTTTGTATTCGATAATGTCTTATTATAATTAGAATATTATTGGTCATAATATTTTTGGTTTTTCTTTTTTAGAGCATATGTTGCTGTCAACATGGATTTGTTTCGGGATATTTTCATAGGCACTGAAAAGGCACAATCTAATCACACGATTTCTACTCGGGCCTGCCGGGACGGGGGATGGCTCATCATTTGACCCCCCCCACACAGATGGTTGGATTCCCCGACGTCATCCATCACGATGATTCCAAACCTCCGAAGTGACGCCTATGTCCCCTGTACCTTGTAAACCGGAGCTATCACCAGGGTTCGCTATTGTCTCTGACAAATGTATTCAACTTTTATTGCTCTTTCTCTCCCCCTGAGGTATATTTTACAAGTATAGTATGTTACAATAAGAAAGTGTGTTTTTGCTTTGTACGATGGAAAACCCCACATCTAGTTGCACCGAAACAATTTTATTGTGCCCCACCTGTACTCTTTAATGTCCAACCATCAGTTTGTGTACAGACCCTTCCTGCCAAGTTTGATCCACACTCCTTTCCCCCCCACCCCAAGGGGACCCCATCAATTCTAAGTGCATTATAAAGATGCCCCCCACAGACGCGCGCCCCCCACCCCCCCCACACTTGCTTTTGGACAGCCATGACCTAAGGACGGTTGATACTTATTTGAAACTGCCGTTGGTCGGAGAGGAATGCACTGTTGATGTTAAAGATTTGAATTGAACGTCAATTTTCGAAAACACGTTTGGAATTTATGGCAGGGACCAAACGAGATTATTTTGAAGTAGTTTTGCAATATCCAAACGAGGTGGGTTCCTTGCGCTCGTTCACTACACACTTGAAAATTAGAGGCCTGGAGTCGGTGCAGCTGGAGAATTTTGTTCCTCCGTGTTCACATGTAAGAGGAAGGTTATAATATTGAAAAAAGATAAAATGAGATAAAACAAGAAATAGAACACTATATAGAAACAGTGCCGAGCCACGATAGCAAACAAGTGATCTTAAATGCATTTGGTGTGCCCCCCACCCCACACCCCTGTGGAGATGAGGTTTATTGCCTTTGCAAAATAAAAGATTTTGACTAAATGACAGATTTTAAACCGTGTAATTTTTGATATGTTTTAAATTTTTAAAAAAATAAGGAGAAATCCAATATTGAGGAATCCTTCTTTCATGTCTTTGGTTTGTAGGAATATACGTTATGAATAAGTGTCCAGAATAGTTATACTGTCTTTGAACATGATGGTGTGTTTATTTTTATAGGGTCCGGCGAAGGGATTGTGATCGCAATGCGATTGGATTTGGCGCCATTGTGCCCACTTCAAGCACAGTAAGGAGGGGCCTCTGGCCGTTGGGTACCATGCCGAAGGATTCAAACTGAGCGCGGGATTGTAATGCAAGACCTGGCACTTACATACACATCGGAACAAGAAGGGGAAAACTTTCCGGTGGACTATGAGCGGCGGGAGAAGGCAACAGATGCAGGAGGAGCAATGGGGGACGAACGATCATTTGGGAATAGAGGCAAAGAGTACATTCTCTGAGGGGACCAACGACACAGCGGGGACTAGCCGCTAGAGGCCCGAGTAAGTCCAATATGGCACCATTATGTTACATTTGTATTAAATATTAATAGTATACAAATTAGATATTATTTCAGATTTTTTAATAATAACATGTTTGTCCCAAAAACATGGCATTTTAATAAAAAAATTTATAAATTTAGGCCGGGGGAAACCAGATAGAAAGGAGAGGGGGGGAGTGCGGAGAGAGAGGAGAGAGGGGAGAGAGAGGAGAGAAAGAGAGAGCGAGACATGTAGAGAGAGAGAAGAGAGAGAGGGGGGAGAAGAAAGAGGCGCCAGGAGGACACGATGTCATAAGACTATGAATGCACGGCCCAGGTTTGATCAACATACTTTCGGTTGGATCCAAATAAATAAAGTTTCTGACTTAGAAATGGATAAAATCCGTCAATGCTAAGTTGGGACAGTAATGATGAATCATTTATTTACTTGAACAGCACAGGGGCCAGAAAATCGATTTCTAGCATGAAATCATGATCTCAAAGGCTGGTTGTGGTGTGAGCTTTATTTTACTTCAGGGCAAAAGTCAAGCTTGTCAGGGGATAATTTTTTTTCAAAGTCATTGCTGGAGGCTATGCAATATTGTTCTCCCTAAAAAATGCCACACGTTCCCTATTAGATACAGAACCTATAGGCTATAGAGTAAAACATAATCAAATACAATAATGACGTAGATACTACCAAAAAAAATCAGTTTCGAACCAAAATTCAGTTTTCTGACTTCTTTTCAGCGCAAAACTGCTTGGCAGGTATTCCATAGTCCTTACCAGAGGCATGATGTGGTCAACACGTCGTCTATGAACCTTAGCCATATTAATATGCCGAGGGTCATATTCCTCAAAATGTTCTAACGACCAGCACTCACTGTGATAGGAAAATACCATCTGATCCTACTCAAGACGTTTAGAAAGACCGTTGGCGTTACATTCTTGATAGGCACTGGAGAAAATTGATCTCTAAAAATGAACAAGTTCATATGTCCACAACAGTCCAGCACACGGCCACTTTTACTCCTTAACCCAAGAGTTATAAGGGACGTCCCCGTTAAAAGGGGAGACCAATCGTTTCTCTGGCATTGAAAGTTAACGCAGAATGCCAGAATTCTATTTGGATACCATCCTTCTCCCTTCGTAGAGTCCCTCCCTATACGTAAGGGACACATGGATGTCCTGGAAAGATTGAGGACCTGTATGCCCGGCAGGACCGCTCTATGGCAAGTCTGGCGCGAAGCCCTGTACAGGCTCAATCCCCCATCAAAGGGATGTGATGCTGTTGAGGGATTTCCGTAAGGGCCAGAGGAACACAATGTAGAGATCAATGAATTCATTATGAATCTACTGGACTTGTGCTAACCAAAACTATTTCCTTCTTTGAGAGGAAATTATTTCCACGCTTAGGGGAGTTGCTATGGGGAGCCCTTGTGCTCCCACATTTGCAAACTCTACCTAGGCTGGTGGGAGAGAGGATCCATGGACTCTTTTGTTAAATTCGTGGCCCACTTGAATACCAACGATTTGGGTCTCTTTTTTACACCTGAGATAGATCCGAAAGAACTGACGTTCTTGGATATTAAAATCCGCTTGACAGACGCGGGAAATCTAGAGACCAAGCTATTTAGGAAACCAACGGCTTCAAATAGCCTCTTGAGGTGGCAAAGCTGGCACCCCAAACCCCTTAAGTGGGGCATCCCAAAGGGGCAGTATTTGAGAGTCCGGAGGAATTGTTCCTCAATGGGCGATTTTATCGAGGCGTCAAAAGACTTACAGGGTCGTTTCCTTGAAAGAGGATACCCACCAGAGATCCTTAAGGGGGCATATCAACATGCCTTGAATCAGGAGACACGAGTTACTAGTCCCTAAGAAGAACCCCTTGCCAGAAGAACATAAGACAAGAGTTATAGGGACCTTTGACAGGGGTCACCTAGAGGTACAAAAAATTCTGAGGGAGAATTGGGGCATCTTAAAAATGGACAAAGACATCGTGGATACCATTGATCCATTTCCGTCCATTACATACAGGAGAGGCCAAAATATAGGCGACAATTTGGTTCACAGCCATTTGAAACCACAGACGGGACGGGGTACTTGGCTGCCCGAGAGACCAACAGGGACCTTCAGATGTGGGGAGTGCAAAGCATGTCCCTATATTAACATCGGTAAGACCTTTAAAAGCACCACCACAGGAAGGGTCTATAACATCAAAAGTTTTGCGAACTGCAGAACTGCTGGAATTATTTACCTGCTTACCTGTACCTGTATGGTCCAGTACATGGGACAAACAACGAGAGAGGCCAGGAGACGTTTTTAGGGAACATATCAATAACATCAAGAATAAGGACGACACATCGGTGTCCCGTCATGTCTGGCAACACCATCAGGGTGACCATAGATCTCTACAGTTCCAAATAATCGAGGTAGTGGAACCATCACCAAGAGGTGGGGACTATGTGAGAAAATTGTCCCAACGAGAATCCAGATGGATTTTCTGGTTGGGGACACTACAGCCAGAGGGACTAATCGAACACATAGTATATTCCTGCTTCTTATAATCCCTCTCATATAGAGGTCTCCTCTCCTGGATGGACCATGATACCCACAGATTATGAAAGGTACCTTATTAGGACTGTGGCATGCCTTTGTCTTCATGAATCTAATGCTGGAGTTGCAATACCCCATGAGGGGATGAGTGCGGGATGACTCCGGCACTCGGCTGAACGTTATACAGGGATTGATCCCTTGAGGGATATACCTTAATTACCACCATTTAAGACACAGACAGTATCAACAATGTGTGTTACCATTAAAATCGTGAACGTTTCCCTTAATGTAATTACAGCGCTATGTTAGCGAACACACAGGGGTATGGACTTTGACAAGATGGGCGGAGCTACGATGATGCCCCCTCGCTGCGATAGGCTCCCAGATGCGATGACGCATCGGGGTTCTCTCGGCTCAGAGGGGAGTGTCTAGTGACGTGCATCGCCTGGTAGGACTGCCCCCGTTCACTACCCCTGGGGAGGGGCTTAATCTTTGAATATCTCAGACATCTGGCGGCGCACACGGCCAAACAAATGCCGATATGTGCCTCCATGTGAGCGTGTGTGCCTGTTTAGATAGTTAGCTAGTGCAAAGAAGTACTTTAGAGTTGAGTTGAGTGAGATAGCGGTCTGTCTGTGAACGTTAGGAAAAACTCACTATAAGTCAGCTGGCTAGCTAGGATAAAGATAAAAATGACAGGCAACACAAAATCAGTGAGCAAATACAACGCTCTGTTCTACCACTAAACAGTACTAGTGTCGGCGCCGTAATTGGTGAGCGTGCTTGCCATCATAGCACGCTGTACCCGATGGTGCACACACTTTACTATTGTCAACTCAGGACCTTTGATAAACCGCTGGTACAATCCCCAGCGGGGAAACCCGTCAGGTTTCATCTGACAAAGGGGTGACACTTACACCTGACAAAGTGGTGACACTTAAGGCGCTTGTTCACACTTGGACCGAGAGTGGCAAGCCTGCCTTTAGGAATTATTGGGTAGTTACACATCCAGTAAAAATTTCCTTATTGGAACCTTGTGTACACAACTAAAGGGATAGACTAGGACAGTAAACAGTCTAACACTATCTTCCCAGTAACTGACACCTGGTATCCAGAAATCCTGGAGTGAATACTGCCCAGCCTGCATCTGAGCTCTATTATTGTCCAATAAGCTCGTGTACCCTAGTTTTAAGAGATACTTAATAAAATTGGTTTTTAAATGTCCTTTTATGCAGGCAGTTTTTGATTCAATAATTGGGACATAAACACTTCTAAAATACTATATTATAGTTTTCCAAATATCTGTAGTGTGTTGTATTTCAACCTTTAAAAGGTCTTCTAATTTCAGATATAAATCTGTCATCGTTTTGGTCTCGTTATCTGAAAAGGTAATACTCAGGTTGTTAGGTGGGTTAGGTCGATTAGTGGCTCCAGAAAGTTTCCGTAAGAGGTTCTCTCTGTGAGTCCATCTATCATGGTAATGGTCCATGGTGCCCCCTGCAAGTGTTGGTAAAAGGGTAAGAAGTGACCCAGCAGGAGAGATATTTTACCCAAAGATCCAGACCGGTGTTCCAGAGGAAAACTATACTGTCCTCTTACACGTTAGCACGGTGTGTAATCTGACATGTAGCTAAACCTCCCTGTCCTCTTTAGAAAAGACTGTAGAAAAACTGTAAATCTTCTCTTTATTGATAGCAGACAGGAAAAGGTGAAACTATAGGATGAATAACAGTGATATTCAGAATACATCAAATGATATGGTACATGGAATAGAAAATGTCATTCAAAACAACATGAGGTAATACATCACTCATACTAAAGCTACAAACATGTCAGCATATACATGGATAATGTGCACGTCCTACACCTCCCATCGAAACCGGACAAAGGTATGTCATGGTGTTGCGAGATAATAAGGGTCGATGAATAGTGGATTGCTTGGTTCTACGAGAGACCCGGAAGTCAATGAGGTGTGCCTTGACCAGTCGATGCCCTCCAAAACGCGTGTGAAGGGGGGAAAGGGAAGAAAGGGGGGGGGAAGAAATGGCGGGAATATATGGTGTGTGTATGTGCTCATCCGGCCGTATACACCGAAATCATTCAAGTGTCCGCAGTGAGTGGTGGACTCCATCTAACCTGCACAGTGTGCAGGGCTGTGTTATTGGCCAGGGATTACCACGCTTCTTAATCTAAGCATGGCTGGAGCTGATAGATCTCCCCGGGGGGGGTTTTGCTGCCCTCATTTTTGAATTAGCAGTCTTTTGTTTCTGCAGTGAAGTTTCTTCTGGATTTTGAGGTCCCATTCCTCACCAGTGCTGGTATCCTTAGCGCCAGCTTGAGCTCAGTTATGGGGGCTGCAGTTTGCTGCTGGAGTGTTGTTTGCTTGCAGGCCTCATCCTGTAGCCACACTCCCAATGCTCTTCCTGAATCTTGGACCCTGAGATGTTTGGCACGAGTCCTGGGACTACTGATGTTTGCGGTCGCTGTCACGCACTGCTGAATGGGAGATTAACCCCGGATGTTTTGCAGACACAACATGGTGACCTCTACATTTTTCGTCATGGCCGCCTTTGGTCTCCTTTCCCTCTTGCATGCTCCCCAGACCTTGTTGCGTTCAGAAGGCAACATACTTGCTTCTGCATTCTCCTGGATGGTCGTCTCTCCAGTGATGTCCTCACTCTGCCGCCTGGGGTGGAGGTGAATTGTCCACCTGAGCCTGGGATGGAGGCTTCTCTCAACTCGGGATGTTTCTTCTCTTACTCTTGGACCGTCCCGCATTTACTTTTTACTTGTCCGTCATACTGGCAGTTTGCTTCACCAGGTCTTCTTACTGTTTGTTACTTCCACACCAACTGCTTCCATTACTGAACTTGCAGACGATTGGATTTAACATACAATCCTTTTCTGACTGGCTGGGTTGTTGTTTGCCAGTTTAGGCATTGGTAGCCTGGACCTTGCGTCGGGAGCTTTTCCACGGTGGACAATTTTTTCCCCTGTTCACAAATTGTCCAACAGAGACACAATGGGGCAAGATTTAGCAAGCGGTCTGAAAGTCATAACTAATTCTAGTTGCCCATAGGCTCAACCAATCACAGTCTCCCCTTTACCAATATTCTTAGCAAAGTTAAAGCAAACCTGAGCTGGGATTGGTTCCATGGCAACTAGAAATATTCTGGACAAGCTTGATAAATCTGTCCTATGTCTCTTTGTTTACAACAATTCATATACTATGATGCGTGGCAGCTGCAATACAGTATTTCAAATATAAGTAAAAATTCTAGACATATAAAAAGTTCCCACATGTACATTGTTTTCTCCTGACTAAATTGCCCCATCCAATAGTTACTCAAAAGCAACAACATTGATAATGCAAGGTGTAGAGGACGTATTACCATGACTGTGCCAAAACCTCGAGCAAATCATCCTCAGTAGATGGGATTCTACATAAATAATCACACAACTGGTTTTCATGAACACATTCCCAATGGAGTAGCCCTCTTCCCATTCCCAGTATATCCAAATTGAAACTTACGATAATTCTAAAGGGACTCTGTCCAGCAAGACAAGGTCAGCCAACAACTAACCCTTGCCGAGAAAAACACTAATTGTCATTGAAAAGAACACAATCATTCTAATAAAAATGTTTGGTTAGGTTTGTTGTATAGCATAAAAACCTTAATGTTTTCGACAATGACAATGAACTAATATGATGTTTTAGTTTTTTCCCTTGTTTTCTACATGAACCATTATTATTTTTTCTTCACTGTAGCAGATATTGCCCTACCTTCATGAACCCAAAAAGTTAATGTATAATAAAAGCTATCTGTGGCTCCGGGGTTTCCCGGATCGAAATAACTGCTCTTTGTTATAAAAGAAACAAAATAAATGGGTTAACACAAATATTTTATCCCATATCTAATCACACTTCTCTCTCCCACTCTGGAGCAATGGTCTCTTAACCCGCCCCCCTGGACTGGGCTTTAGAAACCCGAGCTGCATCATGAGATCTCTCTCTGACCGAACTAAAGTGATGCTGTTGTGTGAAACAAGCCTGGAGGTAAGACTTCCATGCCGTTTGTTTTGTACCTTATCCTTAGCTATAAAAAAGCTAGTGTATTAGCTAGCCCCAACCCAGACTGCAGGTCTTTTGTTTTGTGTATTTTATTTCTGTTAGTTATTGAGCCGTACAAGTTGGGCTTTTAACCCAAACTGACAATAAAGACTGGAAGTCAAACAGTGTTTGGAACTAAAAGTCGGACTAAGCGTCTCTGTGACTGCTTGGCTCTCACCAAGTGAGCTAAAAAACCTACAAAAAGTACAATCAAAATATTAAAATATAGTGTCTCATGTGTTAATATAGAATCAACTCTTTAATATTCATTCCATTCTTTATTCAACCCTTACTACCACAAACAACTTGTCATTTTCAAGCACTTCACCCACGGAAAAAAAACACCAAAGAAAAACACTATATTAATCGACAACTTTGATGGGCCTTAAGTACCAGATTTCCTAGGCATCTATAAAAAATCTATCCTCTCGTTCCTATTCCTGTTATCTTGTAATTTGAAAGACACCCCAGTTATGTAATTGTACTCTAAATGAAACTTTAACTCCCACGGATCCATAAACTAAAATGAGATCAGTCTATCCACTATACTACTATTTTATGCCCAAAGCGATTAGTCATGAATATTTGTTGGAATATCTAGTCCTTAGTATCTCAATAACTCGCACTGAACTTACATTCTGAGTTTATGTGCAGTTCTGGATCAGAATGTTTCCATTCAGACAAGCCTTCATACTACACTATAATAAGCCTCTCAAACATAAAAAAAAAAAAGTAACACATGCGCCCACGGGCGATAAAATATGAAAGAATAATCTGCAATAGAATAGATGAAACATAGGTCAAGTTGTCTTAACAGTGCCTCTCTGCATGCAACACTAGTATCAAACTGGCAGGTGACGGATTGGTAATATTATTGGAGAGATAAAAAAAAAGAGATGTGTAATGCGCTGCTTTAAAGGACATAATGGGGACAGATTATCAAGTGTCTGAAGTTCAAGAATATTTCCAGTTGCCCAATGGCAACCAATCACATAGCTCAGCTCATTTTACATCATGCTCCTGAATATTTTAAGAGAGACTTTGATTGGTTGCCACGAGGCCACTGGAATGATTCTGACTTTCGACAATTGGATATCCAATCTGCCCCCAATATTTATTCAGAATTATACACAAAGTGTACGGTATTTTTCGAATCGTTTTCTTTTTTTCGGGAACGGATGTTCCCTTCTCAGGGTTCCAGTGTACAGTCCTAAAAAGATATTTCCTATAATAATAAGTTCATTCTTAAGGGCATAAACAGTAATAATAGGAATAGGAGTATCTTATGTGATTGACACACAAAAAGATCATAATGGTACGCGGTTAATCCATAAAAAGCTTGTTAGGAGCTTACATGACAAAAATTAATTTAGTAGTATATTATATGAATATAGTGTAGGACCAATGCAATACATATAGATAAAAAGACAATGATCTAAAAGATGCTTAATATGATAAGGATTAGAATGTGAAACAGTAAATCTGATGAAAATCACTCACCGCACGTTTAGGTACACCATTCTAGTAACGGGTTGGACCCCCTTTTGCGTCAGAATCTTCCTCAATCTCGTGGCATAGAGTCAACAAGGTGCTGGAAGCATTCCCATGATTTTGGGTCCATATTGACATGATTGCTTCCACACTAGTTTGCCGCCAGATTTGCCGCTGACATATCGCTCATGATGCGAATGCTTCCCGTTCCCAACACCAACACAGCTGCTCTATGTTGGATTGAGATCTGGTGACCTGGTCTGAGGCCATTTTTGAGTACAGATGAACTATGGTCTGTTCAAGTAACGCATCTGAGATGATTCCAGCTTTATGACATGGCCGCATTATCCTGCTGAACAGTAGCCATCACTAGATGTGGGTACATCTGTGGTTTCATAAGATGGATTGGACATTCAGAAGGCAAACTCAGGTAGCTGTGCGTTGCCAACGCATGACCACAATTGGTACCAAGAGGGCCCAAGAGAGGCCAAGTAAAATATTCCCCACACCTGACACCACCCACCAGCCAGCCTGACCTGTTGATACAAGGCACGGAGGACCTGCTTCTGTTGTTGCAGTGCCAACTTCTAGCCCTACCATCCGATGTTGACAAAGCAGAAATTGAGAATAACTTCATTCAACCGGCACGTTCGTTCTCTACATCTTCTATGTCCAAGTTTTCGATGAGCTTGTGCAACATTGTAGGAACGCCCTGATCAGTTTCCTGTTCTTAGCTAAATAGTGGCACCCGCTGTGTTGTCTTCCTGAGGTTGCTGTGCCAATCGGCCTAAAGTTCGACGGTACTGTGGCGTTTCAGAGATTCTCTTCTACCTAACCTTGGTTGGTAACGGGTGGCGATTTGAGTCACTTTGCGTGTTCTATCAGCTCGTAACCAGTTCTGCCCATTCGCCTCTGACCTCTGGCATCTAACAAGCAGCATTCCTTCTCCAGAACTGCGCTACTGGATTTTTTTTTCTTTTTCAGACCATCTCCGTAACCTAGAGATGGTTGTGCGAAAATCAAGTAGATCAGCAGTTTATGGAAATACTCAAACCAAGCCCTTCTGGCACCAACAACCATGCCTCGTTCAAAGGCCACTCAAATCACCTTTCTTCTCCCCATTATCTGATGCTCTGTTTTGAACCTGCAGGAGATAGAATTGTCTGGACCTGTCTACATCGCCTAAATGCAATGATGCCAGTGTGATTGGCTGCTATAGAAATTAAGTGTAATTGAGCAGTGGGACAGGTGTACACTTATAGGGTGGCCGGGATGGATGTAACATGTCTAGTATGGTAAATTTGAACACTACCACAAGAAGCAGAGAATGCACTTCATAAAAAATGGTATGTAGGTGGCTGGTGAAGAGAATAGTATATAGAATACCCCATCTCTTAATAGACACGTTTCGGTGATATGCGGTCTGAGATTAAGCCTATGCGAGCTTATCACATGGACCTCAAATTAATAAACATGGACTCAAGTAAATAAATAGATCGGGTGTCTGGAAGCAGTTGAACTGTAAATGGAATTACCCTTAAGTTCCTCTGAGCGGTGTGAAGCTGCCGTGATTAGTGGATAAGGAGGCCTACAGGCTAATTACAGAGATTCAGCATAAAGACTACTATTTGAAAGGCAGGTATAGTTGGAAAAGCATATCCACACGACATATTCTCCCCGATTTAATGCCGGCAGTAGTCAGACTGCGCAGCGGAGGTGTACGTGCATGGGTGGTGTAGTAGATTGGGTGGAAAGTAGTAGTGTAAGCTGTGTAGAGACCGCAAACTGCGTCGTGAATTATGAAGGAGAAAAGTACTGAACACATCTGCTGAGGATAATTATAAGAGATACAATGTATATACCTGCTAAAAAATAAGAGAAAAGAATTCTTATTGTGTAGGAAAAAAACCTATGGTGGGCAGGCTGTAATGGATGGAATGTAATTTCTTTGACGAAAGTTATCATGAATGGAAGACCAATGTGGAGAGCTATGTAATGGTAACCACTCTTGATTGCGGTCCACGACTTAACTCTGTGTTGTGGGGACATCTATGTGATCTTCTCCCCGTAATGTTTGAGTCGTTCTGCCAGTTTCATCTTGATTTTTATTGTCAATTATTCTTTCCATTTCAATAGCGCCAGCGTGCGTTGTGTTATTTTTATATTGCTTGATTGTTTTTTGTTCTGTCCTCTTCAGAAATCTGAGCTTCTTAGGTTTCCGTCTGCAGTGAGGTTGGGTAACACATCGCCTCTACTGTGGTTTAGCCCATTTCCCTAGGCATTGTGGGATTGCTTAGTACCTGTAGTCTGTAATACCAAGCAGGCCTCTTTCCTCATGTCTGTCGTGGTGGAGGAAGCCCCTTCATATACTTGTTTTTATCTCACGTCATTACAACAGCCTGTTCCAGCAGAGTTGTTGACTAGGAAATGTGCTAAACCACCAGTAGATGGCGCTGTTACCAACCTTACACTGCAGACGGAAACCTAAGCAGCTAGATTTCTGCAGAGGACAGAACAAAAACAATCAAGCAATATAAAAATAACCCAGCGCAGGGCGATGAAAGAATAATTGACAAATAAATAATCAAGATGAAACTAGGCAGAACGACTCAAACATTAAGGGAGAGAGTAAATACACATAGATGCAAAATCAAGAGTGGTTACCAATTACATAGCGTCTCCCGACATTGTCTCCATTCATGAATAACTTTACGTCAAAGAAATTACAATTCCCATCACATTATAAGCTCTCCCCATAGGTTTACTACACAATAAAATTCTTTTCTCTTTATTTTTAGCAGGTATATACATTGTATCTCATTACTAATTATCCCAGCAGATGTTCCAGTACTTTTCTCCTTCATTAATCACTGCCAGTTTGCGGTTCTTCACAGCTTACTACTCCGTATCCCCAATCTACTACACCACACATGCACGTACACCTCGCGCCTGCGCAGTCTGACTACTGCCGGCATTTAAATCCGTACACCTCGCGCCTGCGCAGTCTGACTACTGCCGGCATTTAAATCCGGGAGACTATTGTGCTGTGACTATCTTTCCACTATACCTGCCTTTCCAAATAGTAGTCTTTATGCTGACTCCTGTAATTATCCTGTAGGCTCTCCTTACCACTCAATACGGCACTTACACCCTCAGATGACTTAAGGTAATCCATTTACATGTATAACTGCCTTCAGACACCCGATCCTATTTATTTACTTGAGTCCATGTTTATTAATTTGAGTCCATGTGATAACAGCTCATAGGTTATCTCAGACCGCATATCACCGAAACGTGTCTATTAAGGATGGGTATTCTATATACTATCTCTCTTCACCAGCACATTCCTTAAGGATGGGTATTCTATATACTATCTCTCTTCACCAGCACATTCCGATATACATTTTTTATGCATTTCTGCTCTTCTTGTGGTATGTTCATCATTTACCTATACTATACATGTACACTCACCGGCCACCTTATTAGGTACACCTGTCCAACTGCTCAATAACACTTAATTTCTAATCAGCCAATCACATGGCAGCAACTCAGTGCATTTAGGCATGTAGACATGGTCAAGACAATCTCCTGCAGTTCAAACGGAGCATCAGTATGGGGAAGAAAGGTGATTTGAGTGCCTTTGAACGTGGCATGGTTGTTGGTGCCAGAAGGGCTGGTTTGAGTATTTCAGAAACTGCTGATCTACTGGGATTTTCATGCACAACCATCTCTAGGGTTTTCATGTAGACATGGTCAAGACAATCTCCTGCAGTTCAAACCGAGCATCAATATGGGAAAGAAAGGTGATTTGAGTGCCTTTGAACGTGGCATGGTTGTTGGTGCCAGAAGGGCTGGTTTGAGTATTTCAGAAACTGCTGATCTACTGGGATTTTCACGCACATAACCATCTCTAGGGTTTACAGAGAATGGTCCGAAAAAGAAAAAATATATTTCCATCATGTCAAAGATGAAATAGTTTTTGCTGTGTTAGCACAAAATCCGTAGAGTGTACATAATTACTCTCGTTATGTATCTCTACAATGTGTTCCTCCTGGCCCGTGACAGGAAGTCTCCTTAGCAGCACACATCCCTTTTATGAGGGGATTGATCGTTAAAGCGCTTGCGTCCAGACTTGCCAATATGGCACCATGCGATGGTGGTGCCTTTCCTGGGCATACAGGTCCTCAATCTTTCTCAGGACATCCAATTGTCTCCTTACTTATTACGTTGTAGGGACTCTACGA
The DNA here is from genome assembly GCA_019512145.1 of Engystomops pustulosus. Lineage (NCBI taxonomy): Eukaryota > Metazoa > Chordata > Amphibia > Anura > Leptodactylidae > Engystomops > Engystomops pustulosus. The sequence continues at coordinate 28,625,459 of CM033651.1, forward strand.
GGACGCAGTATGGTTCCAAATAGATACTTGCGTCTGCGTTAAACTATCAATCCCGAAACGATGGGGACTCTCCTAGTACCCTTAATAACCGGGTTACGTCCCCTTATGTCCCTTGATGTTAAGGAGTAAAAAACTGTGTGCCGTGCTGTGACTTTTTGTGGGCATATGAATCTTATGTTTCATTTTTAGAGAATCAATTTATAAATTTCTCCGTGCCCTATCAAGAATGTGTCGACCAACTCTTTCCTAAAATTTTGACTAGGATTATATGGTAGTATTTTTTCCATAGTAACAATGCTGATCATTAAGAATTTTTTGGCACATCTCCCACATTGTTATGGAGGGTCGTCTTTCATGAACAACATGAGGAAATGGACCCTCGCCATAAGTAATATATAGGTTCTTCCTCTGAGTCAGGAATCCATGGACTCGTTTGTTAAATTGGGCCCAACTTGAATACCAACGATTTGGGTCCTCTTTTTTTAACATAACCTGAGATTAGATCCGTCAAAGAACTGACGTTCTTGTGATATTAAAATCCGCTTGACGACGCGGAACTTCTAGAGACCTCAAGCTTTATAGGAAACCACGGCTTCAAATAGCCTCGTTGAGGTGGCAAGCTGGGCACCTCCAAACCCCTTAATTGGGGCACCAAAGGGGCAGTATTAGGGTCCGTGAGGAATGTTCCTCAATAGGCGATTTTTCCGAGCGTCAAAAGAACATACAGGGTCTGATTTCCTGTGAAAGATTATACCACCAGAGATCCTGGCGGGGCATATTCACATTCCTGAATCAGGATGACACGATTACTAGCCCTAAGGATAGAACCCCTTTGCCAGAAGCACATACGACAAGAGTTGAGGAACCTTCGCAGGGGTCACTAGAGGTACAAAAAAATTCTGAGGGCTAGAATTTGGGGCCATCTTAAATGGCAAAGTACCTCGGGATACCACTTGATCCATTTGTCCGGTCCATTACATCGGAGAGGCCAAAGATAGGCGACAATTGTGTTTCACAGCCATTTGAAATCCACAGACGGTGACGGGAGTCCTTGGCTGCCCGAGAACCAACAGGGACTTCAGCTGTGGGGAGTGCAAAGCTTTCCCTATAATTTAACATCGGTCATACCTTTAAAGCACCTAACCGCCCGGAAGCAAGTCTATAACAATTCAAATTTTTGCTAACTGCAGAACTGGCTGGAATTATTTTACCTGCCTTAACTGTACCCTGTATGGTCCAGTACGTGGCGACAACAAAGAGAGAGGCCAGGAGACGTGTTAGGGAACATATCAATAACATCAAGAATCAGGACGACACATCGGTGTCCCGTCATGTCCTGGCACACCATCAGGGTGCCCGTAGATCTCTACGGTTCCAAACTAATCGAGGTCGTGGAACCATCCCAAACCAAGAGGTGGGGACTATGTTGTATAAATTGTCCACCCACGCGAAGCCATGGATTTTCTGTTTGGGGACCCACAGCCAGAGGGACTCAACAAACACCATGTATATTCCTCTCTTCTTACAATCCCTCTCATATAGAGGTCCTCCTCGCCTGGATGGACCATGATACCCACAGATTTGTCAAAGTTAACCTTTATTATGACTTTTGGCCATGCCTCTTGGTGTCCTCGATCTAATGCTGTGGAGTTGCAATACCCCCCAATGAGGATGAGTGCGGATGACTTCCGGCACTCGGCTGAACGTTATAGCAGGGATTGCTCCACTTGAGGGATATCCCTTAATTACCACCATTTAAGGACACACAAGCAGGTAATCACAATGTGCGTTACCATTAACCCCCTTAACGCTCCTGCGCCGTTAGCTCTACGGTCGCAGAGGTATCAAGAAGGGATTGCATGAAGAGGGCTCACTCGGCTGAGTCCTCGTCAACAAAGGTGGGGGTTTTTGCATACTGCATAAAACCCCCACCGCTAATAACCGCGTCGGTGCTAATGCACCGATCGCGGCTATTAACCCCACCCCCACCCCCCCCTTTGTGCCGCCTGCCACAGTCGCCGGCGGCATTCCAAAAGACAGCGGCGCCATGCGCCGCCATCTTTTTTTCGATCGCTCGTCCCCCGAAGTCATCACACAGGGGGCGCGATCGTTGCCTGGTAGCCTCGTGTCTTCTTTGACACGAGGCTACTGGCAGCTGCAGATTCGTTACATGAGCCATTGGCTCATTGGTAATGAATGTGCTGCAAAAAAAAACTTCCATATTTTGCATACCGAAGTATTGTATAATGGCGGCTCGCGAATCTACCATCAGGGCAGAGGAGGCGAACCTATGGCACTAGTGCCAGAGGTGGCACGCGGAGCCCTTTCTGTTGGGCACTCAGGCCATCCCAGAGATACTGCCAGGTATCTTCCGCAGTCCGCGAGAGAGCCCAGAGAGCCCAGAGTCCCAGAGACACTATTTTTTTAAAGTGTCCAGCTCTACCCTGGGACTACGGTGAGTGGGAGAGTGTGGACAATCTGGCATTACATTTTAGCTCCCTGCTCCGCCCCTGACAATTCTTCTCTGTTTATACTATAGGACCGATTGAAGGGACACCTACCATCTCATTCCAATTTCCCTATTTATACTCTGCTTTAATTGATGTCCTCAGGGGCTGGTATGAAACTCGAAAGCTGTGACAGAGCAGGGAGTTCAATCACAATTAATTTCTAGTTGGCACTTTGTAATAATAGTGGCTCTTGACTGTAGTTGGGCCTCGTATCTCTAAAGGTTCGCCATCTCTGATCTCTGTTAATGTCCCATAGATGGATCTAAAAGATATTGAAAAAAAAAGTTTAAAAAATCAAAAAAGTAATAATATTAAAGTTCAAATCACACCACCCCCCTTTCCCTAGAACTGATATAAACATAATAACATTAAAATCACAAACCTATTAAATGTATCGCCGCGCTCCCAAAATGCCCGATCTATCAAAATACTAAAAACGTTACGGCGTGGGTGACCTCCGAGGCGGAAATCGTCCCAATGTCCCGAAATTCGACTTTTAACAACCTTTACCTAACATAAAACTGAATATAAATGATCAAAAATGTTGGGCAACAGACCTCAAATGGTTCAATGAGAAACTCGCCTTCATTTCGCAAAAAATGACACTCTACACCTTGTCCGTGCGCAAAGTATGAAAAGTTTAGTAGCGTCAGAAGATGGAAATTTTTTTTTTTCTTTTCTGGACACATATCCGTTTAATTTTTTGATAAAATGATTAAAACACATACAACCTATATAAATTTGGTATCCACCCACACGCCACCGGCGATCGCAACAAAACCGTGTACAAAGTCCAATCAAAGTACTGCGTGGTTATTTGGAGCGAAGAGTGAAATGTAAAACTGAGCCCACAAAATCTTGACGCAACGTTGCCGTTTTTTTTTCATTTTTCCACATTTGGCAATTTGTTTCAGCTTATTCAGTACAACGGCCTGTATAAAATAATAACATTACGGGAAAGTACAATTATGTTACGGGCACAAAATAGCAATAACGCCCTCATAAGGTCTGTAACGAAAATTAAAAAGTTTATTGGATTTTTGAAGTTGGAGAGCGAGAACTAGCCTCAAAAAAACCTCTCCGTCCTTAAGGGGTTAAAATCTCGAACGTTTCCCTTAATGTAATTCCAGAAGCAGCGCTAGTTGCGACACACAGGGCATGGACTTTGACAAGATGGGCTGAGCTACGATGATGCCCCCCTCCCGCTGCGATGGCGCCCCATATGTGATGACGCATCGGAGTTCTCTCGGGCTCAGAGGGCGGTCCTGTGACGTGCATCGCCTGGTAAGGAACTGCCCCCGTTCACTACCCCTGGGAGGGTTAATCTATCTTAAATATCTCAGACATCTGGCGGCGCACGCGGCCCAACAAATGCCGATATTGCTCCATTTGAGCCGTTGTGATGCCTGTTTAGATGTTAGCTAGCGCAATAAGTAGTTAAGAAGTTAGTTGAGTGAGATCGCGAGTCTTCCTGTGGAAACGTTAGGAACACTCAGCTCGGTGACGGTCACTGCTAGCTAGGATTAACCAATAAAATTACAGGCAGCGACGGCTCAATCAGTGAGCAAATACAACCTCTGTTCTACCACTAAACATACTAGTGTCGGCGTCCCGTAATTGTGAGCGTGCTTGCGCCCATCATAGCACGCTTAAACCCTATAGTGCACCACACGTACTATTGTCAACTAGGACCTTTGATCAACCGCTGTACAATCCCAGCGGGGAAACGCGTCAGGTTCTCCTTCTGACAAAGGGGGTGACCTTCAGGCGCCTTGTATCACACTTGGACCGAGAGTGGCAAGCTGCCTTTAGGAATTATTGGGTAGTTACACATCCTAAAAATTTTCCGTATTGGAAACCTTTTGTACATAACTAAAGGGATAGACTAGGACAGTAAAAACCGGTCTAACAACTATCTTCCCATAACGACACCTGGTATCATCCAGAAATCCTGGAGTGAATCTGCCCAGGCCTGCATCTGAGCTCTAGTATTACAATAGGCTCGTGCACCCTAGTTTTAAGAGATACTTAATAAATTGGTTTGAATGTCCTTCTATTCATGCCATTTCTGATTCAATAATTGGGACTAACCTTCAAATACTATATTAAGTTTTGCCAAATATCACTGTAGTGTGTTGTTTTTCAACCTTTAAAAGGTCTCTTTTAATTCAGATGATACTCTGTCCATCGTTTTGGTCTCGTTATCTGAAAAGGTAATCCATGTTGTTGGTGGGTTAGGTTGATTAGTGGCTCCAAACGTTTCAGTAAGAGGTCTCTCTCTGTGCGTCCATCTATCATGGTAAGGTCCCATGGTGCCCCCCTGCAAGTAGTTTGGTAAAAGGGTAAGAAGTGACCCAGCATGAGAGATATTTACCCAAAGATCCAGACAGGTGTTCCCAGAGGAAAACAAATCAAGCAATATAAAAATACACCGCAGCGCGCGACTGATAATATGAAAGAAAATTGACAATAAATAATCAAAGATGAAACTAGGCAGAACGACTCAAACACTTAGGTGGGAGAAATACACATAGATGCCCAAAACGAGTGAAAGTCGGATCAATCAAGAGTGGTTACCAATTACAATAGCGTCTCCTACATTGGTCTTCCATCATGAATAACTTTACGTCAAAGGAAATACATTCCATCCATGTACAGCGCCTCCCATAGGTTTTTTTTTCCTACACAATAAGAATTACTTTTCTCTTATTTTTAGGCAAGGTATATACATTGTATCTCATTAATAATTATCCTCAAGCAGATGTGTTACCGTACTTTTCTCCTTCATAATTCATCCTGCAGTTTGCGGTTCTCTACACAGCTTACTACTCTACTATCCACCCAATCTAACTAACACACCCATGCACGTACACCTCGCTCTGCGCAGGTCTGACTACTGCCGGCATTAAATCGGCGAGAGATATTGTGCGTGTGACGTAGCTTTCCAACTATACCTGCCATTTCCAAATAGTAGTACTTTATGCTGAACCTGTAATTAGCCTGTAGCCTCCTTACCACTCAATCGACGGCACTATCACACCCTCAGATAGACTTCAAGGTAATTCCATTTACATATAACTGCATTAGACACCCGATTCCTATTTATTACTTGAGTCCATGTTTAATTATTTGAGTCCATGTGATACAGCTCCTAGGTTAATCTCAGACCGCATATCACCGAAACGTGTCTATTAAGTGATGGGTATTCTATATACTATCTCTCTTCACCAGCCCTTCCACGATACACATTTTTTATGGTGCATTCTGCCTCTTCTTGTGGTAGTGTTCAACATTTACCTATACATACATGTACACTCCCCCGGCCACCCTATAAGGTACACCTGTCCACTGCTCATATACACTTAATTTCTATACAGCCTCATCACATGGCACATGCATTTAGCATGTAGACAGGTCAAGAACAATCCTCCTGCAGTTCAAACGGAGCATCAGTATGGGGAAAGAAAGGTGATTTGAGTGCCTTTGACGCGGCATGGTTGTTGGTGCCAGAAGGGCTTGGTTGTGATATTTCCAAAACTGCTGACTACTATGATTTTCAGCACAACATCTCTAGGTTTCGGAGAATGGTCTGAAAAAGAAAAAAAACTCAGTAGCGGCAGTTCTGTGAGGAAATGCCTTGTTGATGCCAGAGGTCAGAGGAGAATGGGCGACTGGTTCGAGCTGATAGAAAGCAAGTGACTCAAATCGCCACCCGTTACAACCAAGTAAGGTAGTAAGAGAATCTCTAAAAACGCACAGTACGTCGAACGTTGAGGCAGATTGCACATGCAAGAAGACCACACGGGTGCCACTACTTTCAGCTAAGAACAGAACTGAGGCTACAATTTGCACAAGCTCATCGAAATTGGACAGTAGAAGATTGGAGAAAAACGTTGCCTGGTCTGATGATGTTATATCTCAATTTTGCTGCAAACATTCGGATGGTAGGGTAGAATTGGCACTCAAACAACATAAAGCATGGTATCCATCCTGCCTTGTAAACAGGTTCAGGCTGGCTGTGGGTGGTGTCAGTGTGTGGGGAATATTTTTCTTTGGCCCTCTTGGGCCACCTTGGTACCAATGAGCAGCTGTTGGCAAACGCCACAGCCTCCTGAGTTTGCTTGCTGGACATGTCCAATCCCTTATGAACCACAGATGTACCCACATCTGATGTGCTACTTTCAGCAGGATAATGCGCCCATGTCATAAAGCTGGAATCATCTCAGACTGGTTTCTTCATGAACATGACATAGTTCACTGTACTCAAATGGCCTCCACATCACCAGATCTCAATCACAATAGAGCATCGTTTGGTTGTTGGAGGAACGGGAAGATTCGCATCATGGATGTCGAGGTCGGACAAATCTGCGGCACATAGTGTGAGGCCATCATGTCAATATGGACCAAAATCTCTGAGGAATGCTTCCACAGCACCTGTGTTGACTCTACTGCCACGAGATTGAGGCAGTTTCTGAAGGCAAAGGGGTCCAACCCGTTACTAGCATGGATGTACCTAATAATGGCGTAGTGATTTCTAATCCAGATTTACACTTGTTTCAGCATTCTATCCTTATCATTATAACATGCTTTTAGCATCATTGGTCATTTTTATCTATTTATGTGTGTCATTGGTCCTACCACTATATTCATACTAATTCTACTAAATGTAATTTTTTGTCATGTATCCTAACAAGGCTTTTTATGTTAACGTGTACCATTTGATCCTTTTTGTGTGTCAATCACATAAGATACTCTTATTCACTATTTTACTTTTATGGCCCTTAGAATTGAACTTTATTAATAGGAATATCTTTTTAGACTGTACAACACTGACCTGAGAAGGGAACATTCCGTTCCCGAAAAAAAAACATCAGACAAATAACGCGTATCCACTTTGTGTATTGAATTCTGAATAAATAATTGGGGACAGATTGATATCCAGTGTCTGAAAGTCAGCTAATATTTCAGTTGCCGATGGCAACCAATCACAGCTCTCATTAAAATCTTCATGAGCACTGACTGATAAAATGAAGCTGAGCATGTGATTGGTTGCCATGGTGTGGCAACTGGAAATATTCTGAACTTTCAGACACTTGATAAATCTTGCCCCATTCTGTGCCTTACAAGCAGCGATTACAATCTCCTTTTTTTTTTTCATCTCTCTCTCATATATTTACCAATCCGTCACCTGCAGTTTGATACTAGTGTTGCATGCCACTGTTAAACACACTGCACCTATTTCATTCTGATTCTTTTATTTGTCAATTATTCTTTCATATTTTAATCGCCCTGTGCGCTGTGTTATTTTTTTTTTTTTTGTTTGAGAGGCTTATTATAGTGTATTATCGAAGGGCTTGTCGAATGAACCTTCTGACCAGACATGGCACATAACTCAGCATGCAGTTCAGTCTGAGTTATGAGATCTAAGGTAGTATATTCCAACACATATTCTGACAATTCTCTTGGGCATAAAACTGAGTATACGTGGGCTAATAGAATCTCATATTTAGTTTACTGTTATGGATTGCTGCTAGGAAGTAGAAAGTTATTTGTATAATTGGGTGTCTTCCAAATTCAAATAATCGGAAAGGGAACGAGAGATAGATTTTTATATGTAGTGCCATAGGAAATCTGGACTTAATAGGCCCATAGAATTTCGATTAATATAGTGTTTTTCTTCTTGTTTTTTTTTCCTGTGTGCGATGATGAACATGTCTTGTTATCGACACATCATTTTCTGTGTGTGCGGGGGGGGGGTGAATACAGAAATGGGTGAATGAATCATTAACATTGTTTATATCTAACCATGAGGCCACTCCAATTTTATATTTCATAATTATGTAACTTTTGTAGGGGTGTTAAGCTCACTGGTACGAGACGCCAGGAGTGTCCAACAGCAGACGCTTTATGTCCGACTTTTTAGTTCCAACATGGTTTGGACTTCCGTCTTTAGTCGTGTCATTGTAGAATACAACTACACTGTACAGGCCATAATAACCAGAAATAGATATACAACAAAAGACTGCCCCGTCTGGGCGCTAAGCTAAGACAATTAGCTTTTTCTCTAGTCGAAGGATACAACAACGAGCATGGCGAGTCTTTAACCCAACATCCAGGCTTGTGTTCACCCACAGCGCATCACTCGTCTGTTCTGGTCAGAGCGGTCTCTCTGGCTGTGCAGCTCGTACTTCTCAAAAGCCCTGTCTCAGAGTGTCGGTTAATAGCCCAGTTAGCACTAGCCCCAGAACCTGGATTAATCATCATGTGCCATTAGCCCTTTACACCACCATAAGAAGAAAACCTAGCTTGGAATATAGATATAGCCATTGATTGAACGTCTTCCACCACCACTGCCTACACATTGCACATGAATTTATAAGCACAATTGCCTAGCTCCCTGCATGTGAACCTTTACATGGGACTGATCTACTTGTGTGAGGTCACTTGAAATCCTTTTATTGCTCCTGGGAATTTGATCCTGTAATATCATATACAAATAAAAAAAAAACTGTAAATAAAAAAATTGTATATGTTACTAAGTATACTGCGCAGGTACAATGGCCGTGGCGGCACTGGGTAGGGCAAGATGTGGCAATTGCCCGGCCCAGAGGAGATCTCTTCTTTCAAATGAATCTTGAATATTTGTTTCTAGTGCCATTATCCGAGATATTCAGGTATAATGAGAATATCAGTGCATTTTTATATATAAAAATCTACGCCCAACGGCAGTTCACAGTTTTATCTCCACTTCTCCTAACAACTTAAAACACAAATTTAGATTCATAAAAGAGGGAGCTCTCTCCTTGTCACTAGGAAAAAAGATAAGTTTTTCGGTGTCACAGAGCCAGAGCACAGCCCCACTGAAGTGTCCCCCCTCCAGATTCTTACCATCGGCTCAGGGAGCATTGCGCACACCGGATCTGATGCTCCTCACAGATAATGGAATATTTCACTTTCATATGTTACTCACATTTTGAGAAGGATAATATCAACTAATTTCAGTTTTTAATTAACCCTTCTCTAGCAGACTATTTAGAACACACTTCTTTCCTATTCCCTTTTCCTTTTAGGTGATGTTTTTTTGTTGTTGGGAAATTGACTGATCGATGAACATTCACACCCAGAAACATGTCCATAAAGTTTATAGTAACATCAAAACCACACTGCAATAAAGTTTTCTTATTTCTCCGTCCATCCTCCACTCATATTTACACCTATGTTAGGATGTTTTCATTCTCATTCTGATCCTGCGACGGGTTCTGTTTTGTGCGGATAATACATGGGCACGTCTCAAAAGGACTCTTTTCTCATAGCTGGTTTATGGATATTAGTTATTTTATTTGGGTGACCACTCTGTGTAAGACATACAATGATATTTGTTGTGATTTTCTAGCTGAAAAGAAGATATCATATTATTACAGTTTAGTCGTGATGTGGATTTTATATTATGTTGAACAATCAATATGGACCATTTGTGACTCCTACACATTCTACTATCTCCTATGAAATTCTTCAAAAGATTACAGTTTTTTTAGCCATACTAAACTAAAGGAGCCTCATAAAATGTTTTTCATTTTGGGGGCACCACTTTAGTTTTGCCCAGGTCCCCACTTGGTCTAGAACAGGCCTGGGTACGAGGGGTGGTCTATGTGGTTAAACCCGGAGGTCTTAGCTTTATTATGATCCCTGGTGTTAGTGCCAGGGTTGGTTTGTGAGAAAGCAGCCAAGTATCAGCACCAGCAGGAACCATGTCCTCAATCTTCTGTGATCTAGCACGTTGAATTACCATCAGAAAACGCCGATACAATGGGTCATTAGGGGTTATAGTTTTCGTGCCTTTCACAATCAGCGTGTTTCAGACTCATTTAGACTAGAAGCTTTAGAGAACAAGGAAGAATTAGCCGAAATATGATTAGGGGGATTTATTATTGCTGGTGCTAATGCTGTAGCGAATATTGCACCCACGCATCCGATGTGCTGCTCTGGCGAGCACTTCTATGCCCGGTCTAACCCTGCCAAGGATCTGAACCTGAACACTCTGACACTATCACACGACTCCCTTCAACCCCCTCTCATGCACTTGGCCTCAGATGGGCAATAATTGGGAGAAAGACGGCGTGATTTCTGGCATTACCCAGATTGCACCTATTTCCGCGCTTTGTATGCCAGATTTTGACCATAAAACCCCCTGACTAAATGTGCTAAATGCTCGCTATAGTAACATTTTGAAATAGTATGTACAAGGTTCTTTACCGTCATGAGAATAATAACAACAACAACATTTGATGGTCAGTTATAACCAAAACACGTCAGAGGTAAGGACAGCACAGAGTTGGTTCTATAAAACACCGAAAGAGAGGTTGCTAGCCTGCAGTTTTTTCCTGACTCTAGGCAAACAACAATGCAATCCAAGAAAGAACGATTGAGGCAACCCATCTATTGAAGAAAAGGTGGTTATGTCACCCAAAGTGTGAAATGAAACTTGAGCTCTTCTGCTCTTCAGCACTTGTCCCCCTGATAAATCTCCTTATATGACAAAGTGAAGTCTGAGACCGAACAATCAGAGAGGTCACTGGAGACATGAGGGTGTAAGTTGACCGTCCAGTGACCATAGATGGTCACTCAAAGAACTGACGGTCATAAACTTTTATCAAAATGGGACGGTCAGTGATAGAGACAGTGTAATAGATATGTATAAACTAATTTTTTTTGTTAACCCATTCTATTTTGTTTATAACAAAGAGCAGTTATTTACTATCCGGGCAAACCCCGGAGCCACAGATAGTTTTTATTATACATTTAACTTTTCTAGGTTTCCTTGAAGGTAGTACCAATATCTGCTAGCGAGTGAAGTAAAAATATAATGGTTCATTGTAATGCACAAGGGAAAAACTAAAAAAATCATATGTCATTGTCCTTTGGACAAGCAACATAATCCTGTTTTTTATTCTAGTACAGCATACCTACAAAACATTTTTTTATAGAGTTATGTATTTTGGTTCTTTTCATGATCATTATATGTTTTTCTCAGGGCAGTGTAGTTGTTGGCTTACCTTGTCTTGCCCCTGGACAGGATCCCTTTAACTTATCGTACAGTTCATACTTTTGGCTCATACTTGCATTGTGAAGAGGGTATACTGCCCATTGGGAAGTGTTCCTGAAAACCAGTTCTGTGATTAGTTGACTGTATACTTGTCCATCTACTGAGGAGACTTGCTGATGTTTGCAACAGTCCTGTATATATTGTCCTCTACCCATTGTCATTATCACGTGTCTGGGTCTTTTTGAGTACTTATTGACCGGGCAATTTAGTCGAGAACAATAATGTGGGAACTTTTTATATGTCTTAGAATTTTATTATATTTGAAATACGGTCTTAGCAACCTGCCCATGCATCATAGTATATGACTATGTTTTGTAAAAAAGAGACTATGTCATCGTTTTGGATTATGTGAACAGTGGGGAAAAATCTGTCCAACTTGGAACACACACCCAACTTGGTACCTCATATTATTCCCATACGTGTCATCTTCATTTTCCCATACATTTGACAAATCTATGTGGAATCCCACAATGTAGGATCAGAGATGCAGGAGGATTTCACAATACCCTCAATACGCTACGCTCATGACTTTGACAGATAGGGCACATTTTACTAGGGTCCGAATTGTCTTTTTTTGTTCCGCTTAAAACTACTATAATCCTGCCTCCTAAGGTGAGGTTGTGACTGGTTTGCGACTCCTGAGACTTTGCATGTCCTGGAGACATAGCCCAGGGTGGGGCCAGTCTCCGGTGGGGGAAGCTCCCGACTACAAGCCCAGGACTCCAATGCCTACCTGGCAAACAACAACCAGCCACTCAGAAGGAATGTAAATCCAAATGTCTTTATGGAAGGAAGGATGGCAGCAGTGTCCAGTTCCAGTAAGGACGGCAGTTGGTGTGGAAGTAACAACATGTAGAACCTGTGAAGCCACCTGCCAGTATGACATGATAAAGTAAACTGCTGGACCGTCCACGAGTCAGAAACATCCAGAGTGATCAAATCCTCCATCCCAGGCCATCAGGTGAACAATCCACCGTCACCCCAGGCATTCAGAGGGGACATCACTGTGATCATACAGACCATCCCTAGTACCTCGCAGCAGCAAATTATGTTTTCCCTTTAGCGCACAAGTTCTGGGGGGCCTGCAGCTTGGGACGGAGAGACCCAAGGCGGCCATGACGAAACATCTAGAGTACCACCAATGTTGCTGTCTGCAAAACAGCCGGGCTCAATCACCCATCAGCAATTGCGTTACATCGACCCGCAAAACATCAGTAAAGTCCCAGGAACTCTGTCCAAAATGCCATCACCTGAGACTCCAGCTGGCCGCTCAATATCAGCACTGGTGAGGACAGATGGCGACACTCAAAACATCCGTAGACTTCACCCCGCAGAAACAAATTACTGCTCATACAACTGAGGCAGCAAACCCGGTAAGCCGCCCTGCTAGACAGGAAGCTGACTCCCTGGCCACAACAGCTGGACGTTGTGCAGGTAGATGGAGTCCAACCATTGAGCAGATTTTCCAGTGGGAGAGACAAACACACCAGCAAGGTTTGAGGGAGATGAGCCCCTCATCATCCGGTCTGAGAACCATCAATCCCCATACGACCTATCCTGCAACCATCACTCGCCTTTTGCGGAGGGAGACCCGGGTTAAGAAACAACAACAGCAAGTCCTCAGCCAGCTCATAGTCAAGTATTACAGTCCCAGCAAACCACTGGTGAGGCCCCACCAGTCCCCCGGACCTGCTGGTGAGGCAACCCACCATCCCAGCCAACCATGGTGAGGCACCACACGTTGTTGCAACTACTTGTTCGGTACAACAAGTCCGTCAAGCAAACCACTGGGGAGCACCACAAATCACACAACCACTGTAGGTCACATAGGGCAAGTTCCAGCTGTCAGTGGACTATTACTGATAACGCAGTGAAGTGGAGGGAGGACCAATTCCAACTGTGGCACTTGCACTTCTGAGGCTGCTGGACTCACACCAGAAGGTAACTCTGTAAGCCCTCAGGGTGGATCGCACAGAACGTGTTGTGGATTGGGTATCTAAGCAGGACATGTCAGGATTTTCTGTTTCTTGTCAGAGTTAATGTCTTGATAACTGTTGCTGATATGTCTGAAATGGTTTGATGTATCTGTGAAATGTCACTAGCTGGGCAGGCATCTTCGCCTTGTCAGTCTAATGGAATGGTGAAACAAGGGCCCGATGTTGTTGTGAGGGTGCGGGACAATTACACTGAAAAGTTCCCCCCCCCACCCCTTTTGTTACACAACACCACAGACAGCAAAGCCTCGTGGCCCGGGTTGTTTAGGCATCCCCCTACTACTTATGGTCCCGCGGCCCACCCAGCCCCACACAGGACAGGTGTCATACAGCGGCAATGACTTGGAGGTGCGGTGGTATGCCGAGATGGTCTTCTCCTCTCAATACCATTTACCCCGGCCAGTGCCTTCAAGATAAGTGAAATGGTTGTTCGAGTTTAGGCGTAGAGTAGGCAAAAGAGATCTATCTGAAGGAGATGTGGTCAGGGTACAGGTTGTTGCACCCCATGTGGGTTTTCCAGCTCAGGTCTGAAATCCCTGGCTTTATAAATCTTCCAGCTCGACCGGTATGATCGCAGCTGCAAGCGATTATACCTGGCTCAACACCCCGTAGCAGAGATAAAGGATAGGAATGGAGTCGTTTAGTTTTTCATATCCATTCCAAGCCAGATACAGTGATTGTCACCATCATGTTCTGGAATGAGTCTTGTCCCCACTCAGGATATCATATATGGCCTCAAGAGACAATGAATTGACCAAGACCGGATGAGGATGGAATCTGTAACCGTGGGGGGTGAAGGTCTGGTTAGGTTACATCAAACCAGACATCACCTTCCACTCTTCTTTATCTCGGCAGAGAGAAGGGTTGTGTTTCTATGTTTGGTCAGCCCAGGTTAAATGTTTTTAGCGTGGAGATCGGATCATGTGGCGAGTAACTGCACTCACAGTGAAGTGCACCCTTTATTGGGGACCGTCGGCCATGTGGAGTCACCGACTGAAAGACCATAGATGCAACCTTTGTTGGTCAGATCGGTCACCCCGCATAGGGACTGGCCCTGAAGCCTGGCACACATCTGTAGGGACCCCTAGTCCCCTGATGATAGATGCCAGTGTTGGAAGGGATCACAGATCATACCGAATGCAGGAGACAGGAGGCGTTATCAGGGTGCAGTGTGTACTGTGCAGATACCCCCTAATTATTGTACTTAGTGCCTGACGTACCAATCAGGGACAGCGTAACACTGACTGAGACATGGAGGTAGTGAACGTCTGTAGAAGCAGCAGTACCATCCCTTCCCCCGACTGACAACCAGAGGTGACCACTAGGAAAATAATGTCGTTTAAAAAGAGACAGAAGGATAAGACACCAGTAACACCGAGATGTGCAGTAACCACCGGCCCAAAACCCTCAAAAATGATAATGCAAGAGGTTCATCACTATCTTACTGTCACCACTAATTAGGGTAGCGGTGTATCTGTCCGAGTCCAGATGGGGAGAGGACATAGCAGAGCAGACGCTGAGCGCGGAGGACAGGAAGTATGACTGAATAGACACCAGGGGACCTTTCCTACAAAAAGGAGAATCCCCTCTCACTACCTGAGTCTTATTCTGTACGGATAGGGAAAACGGTAGTCAGGAAGACACTCTGCCCTGACTGTATGACTGATGGGGATAGTCCTTGTTTCCTCTATTCTTCTCCTTTGTGGCAGCGAGCTTCCATCTTACTGTGGTCACCAGTAAATCGCAGGTGAATAGGTATTTTATGAGCTGAAAGGCCAGACATGTTGTATATGATCATGCTAATGATAATCTCACCTGCTGATGTATAGTTCTACAGGAGACATATTGAACACCTTGGGTCTCAAAGAAGAGGCGGAGGTGATGCACAGTGCTGGTGTCCATTCCTGTGGTCGCTGTAGGCTGTGGAGCCTTACATGCCGGATCTCTATCATGTTTAAGAACCCACGATGTCCACCAGTCCACCGAACTCACAGAGGTATCGATGGGACGGTGCTGCTTCTAGAGGTCACCATCAAGGTCGTAAGACTCCGGCTCATTACATCTATGTGGCCGCACAGACATTGACGCGAAATGATGTCACAACATATTTTATTCACGTCTATTCCCTGTCATCATGGCTGGGGACCTAAATGCCAACCCGACTACCGGGAGTGACCTGGACCAGTAGGCCCCTTACCAGGACTGTAAGTGTCCTAAATAATTAATAATCTCAGGGCAAGTCTCTCTCGCCTTCCTGATGTTTTTTGTACAGGGGGTAGGAGTCCAAATTCGCCTACACCTGGCAGGACTCAGCACGTAGATATCATCTGGCTCTGTGAGTCGCTACTGAAACCATAGGAGAAAGAAGGGGACGGACTGTCCCATACTCTGATCACCTCACTTTATGTTATTGTTTTGGGTGCCTTCTAAGTATCCTGTGTTGGTAGAAGACACTAATTGAGACTCACCATTCTAGTCTTTATGATATTTGTCTAGGAATCATTGTTGTCCATCTTTTTTGCAGCTTCCAACTGGACAGAGTAGAATTTTTGTAACAAACATGGCCAACTGGTGGGAGGACGTCCAAGGAGGAATCCTATCTCCTCTTACAGAGACTGTCAAGTAAGAGGGGAGAAGTAATTACACCGTACTTCAGACTCGCGTAAAGAATTGGAGTTACTCTATTCGGCGGTGGGTATGACAACAAAGGATGACACGGCTGAATCTGAGGTCAGAACAATATCAGTATGTAGGTACACCTCCATGGTATGGAAAGGGAGCTATGGAACTGAGGGACCGGATCCAGTTTCAGAATTTCCGGGATCGTGTGAAGAAAAACTGATCGCAGGTCTACTGACGCCCATGGGTGTTATATACAACGAGTCTCGGGAGGGAATCCTGGGGGTGGTGAGATCTTACTATATTTACTTGTTTTCAGAAGAAGGCTTGATACGGACAAGTGACCCAACTCCAGGCCCTGATATTCATAATTGGACTTTTCTCATGTGACAGCAGAATAATGGTTGGAGAGATAAAGAGGCCATTGATATGTTACATCTTAGAAGGCAAACCAGTCCCATGGTCTATGTACACAGTCAGAATTTTATAAGAACTTCAAGCAGCTCTCTACTTAGCTCACACTTCTTGTGGATGTTTACAGAAATTGTCTAGAACAACCTGATGCCCCATCCCTGAGGGTCTTATTTCGCTAATTCTGCGGTCCAAGGTAGGAGCCTAGTGACAATCAAGAACTCTGTAGCCGATTGCCCTCTTAATGTCACAGGAAATTTTTAGCAAAAAATCTATTTGGTAGATTAGTCTGTTTGTCCCCGGCACTGTTGGCAGCCTCAGTAACGCACAGTAAAGGACTGAACTCTCTGGAAGCTGTCATCTCGATAAGAGAGATGTTTAAGAGATGAGCAATCTCTTAATGCCTGAGGTGTGGGAATATTTTGTAGGTCGGACCAGGCTAAGCCTTTGACAGGGTGGACCATGACTATCTATGGGCCATTTTATCAAGTACGAGGTATTCCGGGAGATTTGTGGCTTGGGCTCAGACCTTTGTAAGAAGGGAGGCTGAGAGCTTTCCTACTCACAAAGTTTGCAAGAGTTAACACATTTAGGGTAGAGTGCAGGGTGTGGACAAGGTCCTGGGCCATCTTCAGTCCCTGTGTATGTTTGTTTTGCTAGCGAGCTGTTTCTGAGATCGCTGCAGCAGTGCAATTTTCAGGGGTGCCGGTCCCCCCTTGCTTCCCCCCCATGTATGTTGTTGCCCACGCCTACTGCGGTAGATGTTGTCGTCCTGCAGTCATCATAATGTTCCTACTTGGGGACATCTGGTCACCTTAGAGAAGAGTCGCTTCTGGACATTGGCTACTGCCTGAACTGAACTGGGCTGAATCGCCACAGTTTGTGCCTCCAAGGCTACTCCACCCATATTAACCATTCATTGGGGTTTTTGGGAGGTAAGACAATCGCCAAACCATAACTGGGGAACGAGAAGGTGGAACCAGAAATGTAAGTGGTCTTCAGCGATGGAAGAATCATGGAGCCTGAATCTATAGAGAAAGGGTCGCTATGGTTGAAGACTTAACTGGTCCCTGTCTTCCTCTTACCGTCTGTCGCCTTTTCCTTTGACAAATCACTTTGCTTCTTGCTAGGCTCTTTTAGCCATGTCTTCCACTTTTATTGCGGGGAACAGGTTGTAACCCCGTTAAGATAGGGATCACCTACGCTGCAGAGGCTATCTAGGGTGGATCTGGATATGTTAAATCCATGGTTCTTCTTTGATCTCCATGCTTCTGAAAGTTATTGGGGTTGCCTGACTCAAATGATGGGTCTATCTTATTTGGGTACTAAGTACGTTATAGGTACTGGAAGCCAGAGTCTTGGGCTGCGGGCTGAGTCTCAAGGGGGGGTCGATGGACATCTGGTTCCTCCTCCCGCCAGTATCTGGAGTATCGGTCTCAGGAAATGGGGATATTAAGGTATTTTATCATTGAAAGTAACACCAGGAGAGTCTATTAACTCCAAGTACTGCACGCAGGACCTCTACTGTATACATGCTTACAACTGGTCCAGACCTGTCCATGCCACTACCTTCTAAGTGGACAGTCGGAGGTTTCTGAATGGTCGGGGAGGACTACCCCATAAGTTTCATGACATCGGCCTGGCTTCATTGACATGGTGAACTTTTTGTGAGAGGACATCCTAAGAGTTCCATCAGTTGGCAGTCGCATTTGTCCACTCGGGTGTCATACAGGGAGACCATGGTCCACTTATATCAGAGTGCTGGGGTTGACGTAACATCTGGCAATGAAATCATCCACCAGATATACTCTCTCACTGCATACCCTGAGAATACCTCTGGCGTTGACAGCCTATGTTACATAACATCAACCAGGAGGCATGCTAATATAGGAATAGTAATATCCAGGTCATCACGTAATTACCACGGGCAAGCATGAGAACCAGACTTCCACCATAAGAAGCCATAAGCCCATCATGTCCTAGCTCAGTGGTTCCAGTTAGTAGAGGTCAGGAAAAAGGAGAGAATATAAGACTCTGGAGGCACTCCTCTAGAATTTTCTGTCTCACATTATACGTTTGGGTGAGAGGGAGCTGTTGAGATACCTAAGATTCAAGTGCAATGCTTGTGTCATTTCCTATCTCAGTTTTTTTTCTTATCCCTTCACCCAAAAAGGGTCTCTTAAGTTGGCATTTAATATAAATTTTATATTTTTGAACATGTATATTTTATAACTATTTAATCTAGTCATTTATTTTGGATGGAAAAAGTATTGTTTCTTATTTTAATTCTGTTTTTACTACTAACAAATTGCCCCCTATAGTACAGGAGGATATAATTACTATAATACTGGCCTCCCTATTTACCCAATAAACTATTATAATACTGTCCACCTCTATGTACAAGAATATAGACTACCTAATAGTACTAGTACCCCATTCCATGTACAAGAAGAGAACTACTAGAATACTGCTCCCTATTTACAGGAGTCCCCCAGTTATACAGCCAAGCCAGGCCCCCAGTATATAAGCCATCCAGTCCCCCCCAGTATATATCCAGCCAGCCCCCCAGTATATAGCCCCTCCCGATCACCCCAGTAACATCCATGCCCCCTGTATATTTGACAGCCCCCTTCCCAGTATACAGCGGCTGTCCCCACTAGTATACAGCCAGCCCCTCCCCCCAGTATATACCCAGCCAGCCAGTGCCCTCCACTAAAAAGCCAGCCAGCCGCCCACCATATACAGCCAGCCTCCCCCCTGTATACAGCCGCCTGCCCTCCCTATATACTTTCCAATGCCCCTGCCCTCTCCAATATGTGGCAGACTACAAGGCACTTAGAGATAGACTTACCACCACCACCCACCAGAGGCATACAATATGGATACCACTACCCCTGTCCTCACAACACTTCCATCACATCACAATTGATGATATAAACATCTATCACGTATTCCAATTGAACAATTCAATAGGTCATCCGGGATCATCTCGCCCAACCTCATGTAAGAGGGACATACTTGGATATTCAAATTAAAATCTACTGTGAGCGCACGACATCACTTGGACGCATCTAGTATTCGTCCCTCTTCGTTTTTGTCAGAGTTTCCCCTCCTCATACATACACGATATCCTTTTCAACAAGTACCCCCGTCTCAGTACTTGTATTTCCCTCATGCAACACTAATCTATAACTAGTTAACCTCTATGTTATTGCATTAGCGTAATTAGATAGTCCCAGTCTCTCCCAGCATCTTCTTCTGGTTCTAGCCAGTTTTGGTTTCCATACCACACTGTTCTAGTCTTTCCATATATATCATTTATTTATTTCCAATATACAGCTAGAGAGATATTTAACGCGACCCCACATTGAGTCCCCATTGGGTTCCCCTCAGATGTGGGCAAGGATACTGTCTCTCACCACAATATACAACCGTGATTCCATCCAACTGTCACGTCTACTCGTGTCCGCCGTCCTCTACTAACTTTACCTCATACAGCTTCCTTCTGGCGTACCCTCCCGGATGCCGATGCTCCACTCTCTCCACTTACTCATTCGGTCTCCTGAGACCGATCCCACGGAGATCGTAGACCATTCACGTCTTTGTGCCGCCGGCTCGCGCTACACTCCATGTAAGTACTTCTCTCTGGTCCCACTCCATTACCCACCTACTTAACAGTGAAAGCTGCCACGATGCTTCATGTCATTACTTAGCTTTTCTTTACCTCCTATAGTGTCCCGATGGCTCATATTACAACGCACATGTTGTACGGTGAACCTGTGTTTTTTTATAACAGTGGCACTCCACACACGCCACTGCATTACCTTTACAACACTCTAACATTTATAGTCTTCACGTACTGTTCCCCTCTGACGCCCTGACTCCCCACATTTAACAACATTTAGCTACCAACACCAAAGTGAACAGGGTAGGTCACTGTGATGAAAATAAGGTTCCCTAAGAATGTAAACTTTATTTGTTTTTTAACCATACTGCATAGAAAAAGAACTTTTCATAGGATTTTACTGATGCCCAAGTGAGTCCGTTATGTATGCTGTATAGAGGTGCCGAGCTTATAATTTTATTGGATGAATATTTTAGTATGAACAAGGACATAAGAACAAAAACACTATGTGTGAGAC
The DNA here is from genome assembly GCA_019512145.1 of Engystomops pustulosus. Classification (NCBI taxonomy): domain Eukaryota; kingdom Metazoa; phylum Chordata; class Amphibia; order Anura; family Leptodactylidae; genus Engystomops; species Engystomops pustulosus. Next base: position 28,646,238 of record CM033651.1, read on the forward strand.
TGACCCGTTAGACGTCGTGCCGGTGAGCGCGTGATTTTTAAGTAAGGCTAACATTTCGATTTGATTGAGAGGGGGGGATTGTTTGAAAGTTGATATTGAGGTGTGAACCAGTATCACACTAGACTCTGGGGGATGAGGGTGAGGGGAGAGAGGGATTAAGCGGACCTGACTTGAAGGAGGTATCCACCTCCTAAACGCGTTGTCCATGTGTATATAGAACATATACGCTGTGGGAACCCAAGAGCAGTACGCAACATCACCTGATGTTCTTTCATTCTCTACACTGCAACAATAATTGAAGTGCTCCTTAGGTAGCTATTACAAATGATTGGGGGACGATCTTTGCATATGGATTGTTGTTCTGCGAAATCAAACGAAACCAATGAAGATCAAGATAGCGCTGCTTAGTTTAACAATTGTTCAGTCTCCCATAGGCTTGATCATACGTGTAGGATTTAAGCCTCAGTATTACGCCATGGAGAGCCATAGAAGAGTGAAGAATTCAGGCGATACAAATCCCTTTTGTGAAGCCTATTTGTTTGGTTTCGCGTGCGTTAGATGGAATTATTATTTCTCCTTCGTCAGAAAAGGGATACTATACATGTAGACAGAAAATTTCACAGCATTGTTTACGACTACACAGGCACGTGATAATCAAAGGATATTAATAAGACCCTGTTAAATCACAAACTGATACAATTCACAGGGGACCATCTCTTATTTTTCACAGGTCATCATAAACACACTAAACAACCTGTGAGACAAGAAGCCCTACGGCTCTTATCTGCTTGTGCTCTCCAGGGCAGAGATACACGGTTATGAGCTGAGCTGATATACGACCACTTTTAAGGTCGTTGTAATCGCTGCAATTAATTTTATGCCACATCTCTGTCGTTCTTTCCCATCTTTTCTTATACATGTCCACTTAAAACACACTCTTGGCAATCGTGCATAGTTTTGGGTCCTCTCGGAGAAATGTTACTACTGGGAAATCTTGCCTTCCATTTTTAATATCAGAAATCGGGTGCGAGTTCATGGGGCTGATCGAGTCTCTGGCAAGTTTTTCCCCAACATAAGATCTCTGTGGTTTGACACTGTTGACACACGTATAGATAAAGACCCTAAAAGACCTGCAGAAAGTCCCCGTCGCTGGTACACCGGTGCGAATGTTCTAGCCAATGTTTATACACCTGCTTGGCAAGAACAACAAGTTCAAATAAGGTATTTTGTTTTACGTTGCTGTATAGGCTTGATCAGAAGTCCCCCCCAAAAAGACAAATCATGGGTCATGCTATTACTAATCACTCTTGATTCTGCCACGAAGAATTGAGGCAGTTCTGAAGGCAAAAGGGGGTCCAACCTGTTACTAGCATGGTGTACCTAATAAAGTGGCCGGTGAGTGTATTTGTATCCAGATTTACTTGTTTCACATTCTAATCCTATCATTAAGCATGCTTTTAGATCATGGTCATTTTTATCTATTTATGTATGCATTGGTCCTACCACTATATTCATACTAATTCATACTAAATGTAATTTTTGTCATGTAATCCTAACAAGGCTTTTATGTATTATACGTGTACCATTATGATCCTTTTTGTGTGTCAATCACATAAGATACTCTTATTCACTTTTATTACTTTTATGCCCTTAGAATTGACTTATTTTATAGGAAATATCTTTTTAGACTGTACTACTGGACCTGATGAAGGGAACAGTCCGTTCCCGAAACGCGTAGTCCACTTTGTGTATGAATTCTGAATAAAATATTGGGGCAGATTTATCAAGTGTCTGAAAGTCAGAATATTTCCAGTTGCCAAACAAGCCATTTGAACCCAGACGGGACGGGGTACTTGGCTGCCCCGAGAGACCAACAGGGACCTTTCAATGTGGGGAGTGAAAACCAAGCATTTGTCCCTATATTCACACGGTAAGACCTTTAAAAGCACCCACCACAGGAGGGTCTATACATCAAAAGTTTTGCGAAATGCAGAACTGCTTGGAAGTTTACCTGCTACTGTACCTGTATGGTCCAGTACGTGGGACAAAAACAACGAGAGAGAGAGGCCAGGAGACGTTTTAGGGAACATATCAATAACATCAAGAATAAGGACGACAATCGGGGGTTACCGTCATGTCTGGCACACACCATCAGGGGACCATAGATCTATACAGTTCCAAATAATCGAGGTAGTGGAACCATCACCAAGAGGTGGGGGGAATATGTGAGAAAATTGTCCCCAAGGAATCCGATGATTTTTGGTTGGGGACCACTACAGCCAGAGGGACTAATCGAACACATAGTATATTCCTGCTTCTTATAATCATCTCATATAGAGGTTCCTCTCCTGATGACCATGATAACCAACGATATGAAAAGGTACCTTTTAGGACTGTGGCATGCCTTTGTCTTCATGAATAATGCTGGAGTTGCAATACCCCAGCGAGGGGATGAGGGAGGGAGACTCAGAACTCGGGTGAACATATACAGGGATTGATCCTTGAGGGAATACCTTAATTACCACCATGTAAGACACCGACAGTATCAACAATGTGTGTTCCATAAAATAGTGAACGTTTCCCCTTAATGTAATTACAGCGCTATGTTAGCGAACACACAGGGGTATGGACTTGACAAGCTGGGCGGAAAGAGCACGATCATGCCCCCCGCTGCGATAGGGCTCCCAGATGCGATTGGACGCATCGGGGTTTTCTCGGTCAGAGGGGAGTGTCTAGTGCGTGCATAGCCTGTAGGACTGCACGTTCACTACCCCTGGGGAGGGGCATAACTTTGTGTGAATATCTCAGGACATCTGGGGCGCACCGGCCAAACAAATGCCGGTATGGCACCCATGTGAGCGATATGTACCTGTGCGTGCCTGTTTAGCTAGTAGCTAGTGCAAAGAAGGACTTTAGAGTGAGTGAGGAGGATAGCTGTCTTCTGTCTGTGAACGTTAGGAAAAACTCACATAAGTCGCTAGGTTAGCTAGGTAAAGATCGGATAAAGATAAAAAAAATAGACCGGCAACACAAAATCAGTGGAGCAAAGGACAACGCCTCGGTTCTACCATAAACAGTACTAGTGTCGGCGCCTAATTGGTGAGCGTGCTGTTTTACCATCATAGCCGCTGTACCCGATGGCACACACTTTACTATTGTCAAAACTCGGACCTTTGATAAACCGTGGTACAATCCCCAGGGGGAAACCCGTCAGGTTTCATATGACAAAGGGGGGGTGACACTTACACATGACAAAGTGGTTTTGACACTTAAGCGCTTGTTCACACTTGGGACCGAGAGTGGGCAAAGCCTGCCTGTAGGATATTGGCGGTTTAGTTTACCACCAGTAAAAAATTTCTTATTGGACATTGTGTACCATAAAGGGATAGCATCGGACAGTAAACAGTTCTAACACGATCTTCCCAGTAAATGACACCTCGGTATCAGAATGCCTGGAGTGAGTGAATAATGCCCAGCCTTGGCATATGAGCTCATTATTGTCCAATAAGATCGTGTACCCGAGTTTTAAGAAGGATACTTAAAAAATTGGTTTTAAATGTCATTTTATGCAGGGCAGTTTTGATTCAATAATTTGGGACATAAACATTCCTAAAAATACTATATTATGTTTTCCAAATTCGGTAGTGCGGTTGTATTTCAACTTTAAAAGGTCTTCTGAATTTCAGAGCTAAATCTGTCATCGTTTTTGTATCGTTATCTGAAAAAAAAGGTATACGCAGGTTGTTAGGTGGGTGAGGTCGATTAGGGCTTCCAGAAGTTTCCGTAGAGGTTTCTCTAGGTGAGTCCATTATCATGGTAATGGTCCAGGGTGCCCCCTGCAAGTGTTGGTAAAAGGGTTAAGTTAAAAGGAAGAAGGATACCAGCCGTGATGCCGGAGAGATATTTTACCAATAAGATCCAGACCGGTGTTCCAGAGGAAAAACTATACTGTCCTCTTAACGTTAGCACGGTGTGTTAATCTGAATTAGCTAACCCTCACCTGTCCTTCTTTAGGAAAGCCTGTAGAAAAAACTGTAAAGCTTCTCTTATTGATAGCAGGACAGGAAAAGGTGAAACCATAGGAGGAATAACAAGTGATATTCAGAATACATCAAATGATATGTACATGGAATAGAAAAGTCATTTCACACACAACATGACCGGTCTAATACATCACTCATACTAAAGCTACAAACTGTCAGCATAACATGGGATAATGTGCTCAACAACTCTGCTGGAACAGGCTGTTGTAATGACGTGAGATAAAAACAAGTATATGAAGGGGCTTCCTCCACCACGACAGACATGAGGAAAGAGGCCTGCTTGGTATTACAGACTACAGGTACTAAGCAATCCCACAATGCCTAGGGAAATGGGCTAAACCACAGTAGAGGCGATGTGTTACCCAACCTCACTGCAGACGGAAACCTAAGAAGCTCAGATTTCTGAAGAGGACAGAACAAAAAACAATCAAGCAATTATAAAAATACACAACGCAGCGCGGCGTATAATATGGAAGATAATTGACAAAAAAAATAAGATGAAACTGGCAGAACGACTCAAACACTTAACGTGGGAGGAGATAAAGATCTCACAACGATCAGAATGAGTCGTAGGCAATCAAGGAGTGGTTACCATTACAATAGCGATCTCCACATTGGTCTTCCTATCATGAATAACTTTCGTCAAAGAAATACATTCCCATCCACATTACTAGCTCCCCACATAGGTTTTTCCTACACAAAAATTCTTTTCTCTTATTTTTTAGGCAAGGTATATACATTGTATCTCCTTACTAATTATCCCAGCAGATGTGTTACCGTACTTTTCTCCTTCATAATTCACGACCAGTTTGCGGTTCTTCACAGCTTACTACTACTTACGATCCACCCCAATCTATACACCACCCATGCACGTACACCTCGCCTGCGCAGGTCTGACTACTGCCGGCATTAAATACGGCGAGAATACTATGGTCGTGCTGTGATATGCTTTCCAACTATACTGCACTTTCCAAATAGTAGTCTTTATGCTGAACCTGTAATTATCCTGTAGGCTCTCCTTACCACTCAATAACGGCACTTACACCCTCAGAGGAGATTAAGGTAATCCATTTACATGTATAATGCTTCAGACACCCGTCTATTTATTTACTTGAGTCCATGTTTGATTAATTTGAGTCCATGTGATACAGCTCCATAGGCTTATCTCAGACCGCCATATCACGAAACGTGTCTATTAAGATGGGTATTCTAGATACTATTCTCTTCACCAGCACATACGATACGCATTTTTTATTGCATTTCTGCTCTTCTTGTGGTATGTTCAATTTACCATACTATACATGACATCCACCGGCCACCTTATTAAGGTACACCTGTCCAACTGCTCAATAACACTCAATTTCTATCAGCCAATCATCACATGGCATGCATTTAGGCGGTGTAGACAGGTCCGAACAATCTCCTGCAGGTTCAAACAGAGCATCAGTATGGGGAGAAGAAAGGTGATTTGAGTGCCTTTGCACGTGGCATGGTTGTTGGTGCCAGAAGGGCTTGGTTGAGTATTTCCAAAACTGCTGATCTACTGGGATTTTCCGCACAACATCTCTAGGTTTACGGAGATGGTCTGAAAAAGAAAAAAAATCCAGTGAGCGGCAGTTCTGGGGAGGAAATGCCCTTGTTGATGCCAGAGGTCAGAGGAGAATGGGCAGACTGGTTCGAGCTGAAGAAAAGCAACAGTGACTCAAATCGCCACCCGTTACAACCAAGGTAGGTAGAAGAGAATCTCTGAACGCCACAGTACGTCGAATGTTGAGGCAGATGGCTACAGCAAAACAGCAAGACCACAGGGTGCCACTCACTTTCAGCTAAGAAAGACAATGAACGGGTACAATTTGCACAAGCTCATCGAAATTGGACAGTAGAAGATTGTAAAACACCTGCCTGGTCTGATGAAGTCTCAATTTCTGCTGCAACATTCGGATGGTAGGGCAGAAGTTTGGCATCAACAACAAAAGCAGGATCCATCCTGCCTTGTAATCAACGGTCAGGCTGGCTGTTGGTGGTGTCATGGTGTGGGGAATATTTTCTTGGCACTCTTTGGGCCCTTTGGTACCAATTGAGCATCGTTGCAACGCCACAGCCTACCTGAGTTTGTTGCTGACATCGTCCATCCCTTATGAAAACAATGTACCCAACATCTGATGGCTACTTTCAGGCAGGATAATGCGCCATGTCATAAAGCTGGATCATCTCAGACTGGTTCTTGAACATGACAATAGTTCACTGTACTCAAATGGCCTCCACAGTCACCAGATCTCAATCCAAATAAGCACTTGGGTTGGTGTTGGAACGGGAAGATTCGCATCATGAGCGAATGTCAGCGGCCATAATCTGCGGCAAACTAGTGTGATGCCATCATGTCAATATGGACCAAAATCTCTGAGGAATGCTTCCAGCACCTTGTTGAATCTATGCCACGAAAATTGAGGAGATTCTGAAGGCAAAAGGGGTCCAACTGTTACTAGCATGGTTGTACCATAAAAGTGGCCGGTGAGTGTATTTGTCTCCAGATTTACTTGTTTCACATTCTAATCCTATTCATTAAGCATAGCTTTTAGACATGGTCATTTTTATCTATATGTATTGTGATTGGTCCTACACTATATTCATACTAATATATACTAAATAGTAATTTTTTGTCATGTAATCCTAACAAGCTTTTAATGGTTACCGGTACCATTATGACTTTTTGTGTGTCAATCAAGAGATACTCCTATTCACTATTTTACTTTTATGCCCTTAAGAATGACACTTTGTTTATAGGAAAATATCTTTTTAGGACTGTACTAACTGGACCCTGAGAAGGGAAACATCCCGTTCCCGACAACAAGAAAACGATTCAGAACAAAACTACGGTACATTTGTGTATGAATTCTGAATAAAATATTTGGGAGATTAAGCAAGGTGTCGAAAAAGTCAAGAATATTTCCAGTTGCCTGTGGCAACCAATCACAGCTCCTCTTTAAAATATTCATGAGCACTGATAAAATGAAAGCTGAGCTGTGATTGGTTGCCATGGGCAACTGGAAATATTCTGACTTTCAGACACTTGATAAATCTGCCCCATTATGTCCTTCAAGCAGCGCATTACAGATCTCCTTTTTTTCATCTCTCCAAGTATATTTACCAATCCGTCACCTGCCAGTTTTGGATACTAGGTCTCATGCAGTAGCACTGTTAAGACACGCTGCCCTAGTTTCATCTTATTTATTTGTCAGTTATTCTTTCATATTTTATCGCCCTGCGCTGTGTTACTTTTTTTTTATTGTTTGAGAGGCTTATTATAGTGTATTATGAGAAGGCTTGTCTGAATGGAACTTCTGACCAGAACGCACATAAACTCAGCATGTCAGTTCAGTTCTGGTTTATGAGATCTAAGGATAGATATTCCAACAAATATTCAGACATTCATCTTGGGCATAAAACTAGGTATAGTGGGTATAGAATCTCATATTTAGTTTATTATGATAGGCCTTCTAGTAGTTAGAAAAGTTATTTTCTATAATTGGGTGTCTTCAAATTCAAATAAATCAGGAATAGGAAGAGAGGATAGATTTTTTATGTAGTGCCTAGGAAAATCTGGATTAATAGGCCATAAAGTTTCGATTAATTATAGTGTTTTTCTTTTGTTTTTTTTCCTGGGTGCGTGATTGAACATAGGTTATAACATACATTTTTGTGTGTAAGGGTGAATACAGAAATGGAATGAATATTAAAAGTTGTTTATATCTAACACATGAGACACTCATATTTTATATTTATATTGTAACTTTTGTAGGGGTTTAGCTCACTGGTGAGAGCCAAGGCAGTTCACAGAGACGCTTAGTCCGACTTTTAGTTCCAAACACTGGTTTGACTTCCAGTCTTTATTGTCAGTTGTGGTTAAAAGCCCAACTTGTACAGGCTCATAACTAACAGAAATAAAATACAAAACAAAAGACCTGCCCGTCTGGGTGCTAGCTAATACAATAGCTTTTTCTCTAGCTAAGGATACAAAACAAACGCAATGGCAGTCTTTACCTCCAGGCTTGTTTCACACAAAGCATCACCTCTAGTTCTGGTCAGAGAGAGCTCTCATGATGCAGCTCGGATTTCTAAAGCCCTGGTCCAGGTGCGGGTTAATGAGCTCCATTAGCAAAGCCCCAGAACCTGGATTAATCATCAATGGCCATCCCTTTACCAACCATAAGAGAAAAACCTAGCTGGAATATAGATATGCCATTGATGACCTTTCCAGCCACTGCCTTACACTTTGTAATAATTTAATAAAGAAATTGCTAGCTCCCTGCATGGGAACCTTACATGGAATGATCACTTGTGTAGGCACTGAAAATCCTTTTAATGCTCAATGGGAATTTATCCTTTATATGCTGTAATAAAATTATTGTGATAAATAGCAGGTACATGCAGGGCCGGCGCTATGGGTAGGCAAAGGTGGCAATTGCCCAGGCCCAGAGGAGAATCTCTTCTTTCAAATGAATCTTGAATTTTGTTTCTAGGTGCCATGGATCCAGAGATATTCAGGTATAAAGTGAGAATATCAGGTGCCATTTTTATATATAAAAATCACTCCCAACGGCAGTTCAACAGTTATTATCTCCATTTTCCTAAAACTTAGAAACACAAATTTAGATTCATATAAAAGAGGAGACTCTCTTCTTTCATAGGAAAAAAGAAATAAGGTTTTATGTGTCACAGAGCCAGAGCTACAGCCCCCTGAAGTGTCCCCCCTCCAGATTCTTAGCCATCAGGCTGCAGGGAGCATTTGCTGCACACAGGAGCTGATGCTCCTCACAGATAATGGAAATATTCACTTTATATGTTACTACATTTTGAGAAGGGATAATATCAACTAATATTCATGTTTTTAACCCTTCTCTATGCAGAACTATCTAAGAACACACTTTCTTTCCTATTCCCTTTTATTTTGTGATAGTTTTTTGTTGTTGGGAAAATTGACTGATACGATGAACATTCAAACCCAGAACATGTCCATAAAGTTATATGTAACACCAAAAACACACACAGGAATAAAGTTTTTATTTCCCACCATCCTCCATTATTTACACCTATGTTATGATGTTTTCATTCTCATTCTGATCCGCGGAGGGTTCTGTTATTGTGCGGATAATACAATGGCGCACATCTAAAAGTGACTTTATCTCATTAGCTTGGTTTATGGATATATAGTTATTTATTTGGGTGACCATTGTGTAAGGAACATACAATGATATATTTGTGTGAATTTTCTAGCTGAAAAGAAGATATCTAGTTATTACAGTTTTAGTGATATGTGGATTTATTTATGTGAACATATCAATATGGGACATTTGTGAACTCTACACATGTCTATCTATCTCCTATAAAATTCTTCAAAATTACAGTTTTACCATACTAAAGGGAGCCTCATAAAATAGTTTTATTTTGGGGCCCCACTTTTAGTTTTGCCCAGGGCCCCACTTTGTCTAGAACCGGCCCTGGGTACATGGGGTGTCTATGGGGTTAAACACCGGAGGTCTGAGCTTTTATGATCCCGGGTGTTAGTGCCAGGGTTGGTTTGTGAGAAAGCAGCCAAGTATCAGCACCAGCAGGAACCAATGTCCTGCAATCTTCTTGTGATCTAGCACCTTGGAAATTACCATCAGAAAAAGCCGATACAATGGTCATTAAGGGGTTAATAGTTTTCGGTGCCTTTCAGCGTGTTTCAGACTCGATTTAGACTGAGAAGCTTTAGAGAACCAGAGGAAGAATTTAGCCGAAATATGATGTAGGGGGGATTTATTATATGCTGGTGCTAAATGCTGTAGCGGAAGATTGCACCCCACGGCAATCGATGTGCTGCTCTGGCAGAGCACTTCTATGCCCGGTCTACCCTGACCAAGGTCTGACCTGAAACACTCTGACACTAATCACGACTCCCTTCAACCCCCTCCATGCCCACTTGGCCTCAAGATGGCATAATGGGAGAAAGAGGCGTGATTTCTGGCATTACACCAGGATTGCACCTATTTCAGCGCTTGTATGCCAGATTTTGACCATAAAAACCCTGATAAATGTGGCTAAATGCTCCTATATACATTTTGAAATAGATGACAAGGCTTCTTTACCATGAGAACAACAACAACAACATTGATGGTCATGTTATAACCAAAACACGCAGATGGAGCAGCACAGAAGTTGTCTATAACCGAAAGAGAGGTTGCTAGCCTCAGTTTTCCTGACTCATAGGCAAAACAATGGCAATCCAAGAAAGAACGATTGAGGCAACACATCTATTGAAGAAAAGGTGTTTATTCACCCAAAGTGGGAAAATGAAACTTGAGCTCTTCTGCTCTCAGACACTTCTGATAAATCTCCTTATAGACAAAGTGACAGTCTGAGACAGAAACAATCAGAGACGGTCACTGGAATGAGGGTGTCAGTGACCGTCCAGTGACCATGAGATGGTCACTCAAAGAGACTGACGGTCATAAAAGTTTATAAAAATGGGACGGTCAGTGATAGAGACAGTGTATAGATATGTATAAAATATTTTTGTTAACCCATTCTATTTTGTTATAACTAAGAGCAGTTATTTACTATCCCGGGAAACCCCGGGAGCCACAGATAGTTTTATTATACATTTAACTTTTTGGTTCATTGAAGGTAGGACAATATCTGCTACAGTGAAGAAAAAATAATAATGGTTCATTGTATGCAACAAGGGAAAAACTAAAAAAATCATAGGTCATTGTCATTTGGAACAAACATAAGGTTTTTTATTCTATACAGCAACCTAACCAAACATTTTTTATTAGAGTTATTTATTTTGTTCTTTTCAATGATCAATTAGATGTTTTTCTCAGGGCAAGTGTAGTTGTTGGCTTACCTTGTCTTGCCTGGACAGGTCCCTTTAGACTTATCGTAAGTTTCATATTTTGGCTATACTGGAATTGGGAAGAGGGATACTCCATTGGGAAGTGTTCCTGAAAACCAGTTGTGTGATTAGTTTCTGTAGACTTCCATCTACTGAGGATGACTTTGCTGAGGTTTTGCACAGTCCTGGTATATATTGTCCTCTACCCCTTGCATTATCACTTGTCTGTTGCTTTTTGAGTAACTTATTGGACTGGCAATTTAGTCAGGAGAACAATGTACATGTGGGAACTTTTTATATGTCTAAGAATTTTTATTATATTTGAAATACTGTATTGCAGCCTGCACTGCATCATAGTATATGAATATGTTTGTAAAAAAGAGACATAGTGTCATCTTTTGGACAATTATGTGAACAGGGGAAAAATTGTCCACTTGGAACACACAAAAACATTGGTACACTATATTTCCCATACATTTGTCATTCATTCATTTCCCATACATTTGACAAATCTATGGGATCCCCCAGATGTAGGTAGAGATGAGGGAGGATTCACAATACCCCTCAATACGCTACTGATCACTGACATTTGACAGATAGGGGCACATTTACTAAGGGTCCGAATTGCGTTTTTCCGCTTTTAACTACTATAATCCTGCCTCCTAGAGGTGAGGTTGTGAGTGGTTTGAGCTCCTGAGACCTCTGCATGTCTGGAGATAGCCCAGGGTGGGGCCACCCTGGGTGGGGAAGCTCCCGACGCAAGGCCCAGGCTCCAATGCCTACACTGGCAAACAACAACCAGCCAGCTCAAGAAAGGATGTAAATCCAAATGTCTGCAAGTTCCAGTAATGGAAGACAGTTGGTGTGGAAGTAACAACATGTAAGAACCTGGTGAAGCAACCTGCCAGTATGACTGAAAGTAAAAGTAAACTGCTGGAAGGTCCAAGAGTAAGAAACATCCAGAGTGAGCAGAAGCCTCCATCCCAGGCCTCAGGTGGACAATCCACCTCCACCCCAGGCAGGCAGAGGAGGACATCACTGGAGAGACAGACCATCCAGGAGAACCTGCAGCAGCAAGTTATGTTGCCTTCTGAACGCACAAGGTCTGGGGGCCTGCAAGCTGGAAAGGAGACCAAAGGCGGCCATGACGAAACATCTAGAGGTACCACCAATGTTGTGTCTGCAAAACATCCGGGGCTCAATCACCCATCAGCAGTGCCGTTACAGCGACCGCAAAACATCAGTAGTCCCAGGACTCTGTGCCAAAATGCCAAATCACCTGAGCTCCAGCTGGCCGCTCAGATATCAGCACTGGTGAGGAAGATGGAGACACTCAAAATCCAGAAACTTCACCTGCAGAAACAAATAGACTGCTCATACAAACTGAGGGCAGCAAACCCCGGGAAGCAGGCCCTGCTAGATAAGAAGCTGGACTCCCTGGCCAAACAACTAGCTGACATTGTGCAGGAGATGGAGTCCACCATTGAGCAGATGGGTCCAGTGGGAGAGACAAACAAACCAGCAAAGGTTTGAGGGAGATGAGGCCTCATCATCCGGGTCTGAGAACCAGCAATCCCCCATACGACCTATACTGCAACCAGCAACTCTGCCTTTTGAGGAGGGAGACGTGTATAAGAAAAGACAACAACAGCCAAGTCCTGCAGCAGCTCATAGTCAAGTACTACAAGTCCCAGCAACCACTGGTGAGGCACCACAAGTCCCAGGAACTGCTGGTGAGGCACCACACATCCCAGCAACCACTGGTGAGGCACCACACGTTGTTGCAACTACTGGTGAGGTACAACAAGTCCCAGCAACCACTGGGGAGGCACCACAAATCCCAGCAACCACTGGTGAGGTACTGCAAGTTCCAGCTGTCAGTGGACTATTACCTGATAACAGCAGTGAAGTGGAGGAGAGGACAAGTCCCAGGTGGCAGTGCACTTCTGGAGGACTCAGGACTCACACCAGAAGGTAATTCTGTAGCACCTCAGGGTGTATCTACACAGAACTGTGTTGTGAGTGGTGTATCTAAGCAGGACATTCAGGACTGTGTTCTTTCAGAGGTTAATGCTCTTGATAATGTTGCTGATATGTCTGAAATTGTTGATGTCTCTGTGGATAATGTCCTAGCTGGGCAGGCATCTCCGGTGCAGTCTATGGAAACTGGTGAAACAGAGGGCCCTGATGTTGTTGTGGAGGGTGCGGGACAATCTACAGCTGAAGAGTTCCCCCCCTTAGTTACACCACAGACAGCAAAGCCTCGTGGTCCGGGTGTTTAGCAGCCCCCTACTACTGATGGTCCCCGGCCCACCCATCCCCCACAGCAGGACAGGGGTCATACAGCGGGCAATGCTTGGAGTCGGGGTTCCCCATTCTTCTCCTCTAATACCAGTTACACCGGCCAGGCATTCAAGAGAAGAAATGTTGTTCGGTTTAGGCATAGAGGGGCAAAAGAGGATCTATCTGACAGGAGGCATGTGGTCAGGGACATGTTGTGCACCCAGATGGGTTTCCAGCCAGCTGAAATCCTGGCTGTAATAAATCTTCCAGATAGACAGGGGTATGATATCAGCTTCAAGCTGATGTATAACCTGGGCTCAACAACCCCGGTACAGAGATACTGAGGAATGGAGTAAGTTTAGTTTCATTCCCATCTCCAAGCCAGATACAGTGATTGTCACCATCATGTTCTGGAATGAGTCTGTCCCCACTCAGGATATCATTATATGGCTCAAGAGACATGAAATGACCAAGACCAGGGATGAGGATGGAATCTGGACCGGGGGGTGGAAGGTCCTGGTTAGGTTACATCAGAACCAGAACATCACCTTCCCAACTCCTTCTTTATCGGCAGAGAGAAGGGTGTGTGTTTCTATGTTGGTCAGCCCAGGTTATGTTTTAAGTGTGGGAGATCCGGTCATGTGGCGAGTAACTGCACCACAGTGAAGTGCACCCTGTGTGGGGACCTCGGCCATGTGAGCACCGACTGCAAGACCATAAGATGCAACCTTTGTGGTCAGATCGGTCACCCCCATAGGGACTGCCCTGAAGCCTGGCACAACATCTGTAGGGACCTCCCCGATGAAGACCTGTTGGAAGGGGCAGATATACCAGATGAGGAGCAGGAGGCGTTATCAGGGTCAGTGTGTACTGTGCCAGAGACCCCAGATATTATTGGTACTGCCACGGACCATCCAGGGACAGGTAACACTGAGGGAGACATGGAGGTAGTGGAACAGTCTGTAGAGCAGCCAGTACCCATCCCTTCCCCCGAACTGACACCGACCACTAGGGAAAATAATAGTGTTAAAAAGAGGAAGAAGGATAAGAGCACCAGTAAACCCGAGAGTGCGTGGACCACCGTCCAAAAACCCTCAAAAATGAGAATGCAGAGTCAGCCTGATGTTACTGTAACCACTAATAGGTACAGTGTACTGTCCGAGTCAGATGGGGAGGAGGAGATAGAGAGAGAGCTGAAGCGCATGATGGAGGAGTATGATGATGACCCAGGGGGGACCCTCCTACAAAAAGGAGACCCCTTCATGCCGAGTCTCAGTCTGTATGGGATATGGAAACCGGTAGTCAGGAAGACAACTCTGACTCTGACTTATGATGATGGGGATAGTCTTTCTTATTCTTCTCCTGATGGCAGACTTCCATCTTACTGTGGTCACCAGTAATGTGAATAGTATTAGAGCTAGAAAGGCCAGACATGTTGTATATGATCATCTAAGATATCTCAATGCTGATGTATATTTCTTACAGGAGACAATATTGAACACCTTGGGTCTCATAAGAGAGGCGGAGAGAGATTGGCAGTCTGGTCCATCCTTTTGGTCGCTGGCTGTGGAGCCTTATGCCGGAGTCTCTATCATGTTTAACACCCACGATGTCACCGTCCACAGACTCACAGAGGTATCGATGGGACGGTGCCTGCTTCTAGAGGTCACCATCAGAGGTAGAAGACTCCGGCTCATTAACATCTATGGCCCACAGACAGTGACCGAAATGATGTAAAACCATATTTATTCACGTCTATTCCTGTCATCATGGCTGGGGACATTAATGCCACCACTACTACCAGGGACAGGAACAGTAGGCCCCTTACCAGGGACTGTAAGGTCCTAAATAGTATAATTCAGCAGTCTCGCCTGTCTGATGTTTTTGTACAGGGTGGTAGGAGTCCAAAGTTCGCCTACACCTGTGCAGGACTCAGCAGTAGGATAGATCTGGCTCTGGTGAGTCCTACTGAAACCATAGGAGAAAGAAGGGAAAGAACTGTCCCATATTCTGATCACTCAGCTTTATATTATTGTTTGGGTGCCTCTAAGTATCCTGATGTTGGTAGAAGACTATGGAGACTAAATTCTAGTCTGTTAGATGATGATTCTGTCTAGGAATATGTTTCATCTTTTTTGCAGCTTCAACTGGACAGAGTAGATTTTTATAACAACATGGCCAACTGGTGGGAGGACGTCAAGGAGGAGATCCTATCCCTCTTACAGAGACTGTCAAGTAAGAAGGGGAGAAGTAAGTACAGCCAGTATCTGAGACTGCGTAAAGAATTGGAGTTACTCTATTCGGCGGGTGGGTATGACCAACAAAGGATTGACCGGCTGAAATCTGAGGTAAGACAGTATCAGTACAGTAGGTACACCTCCATGGTAGTGGAAAGGGACTATGGAACCTGAGGGGCACCGGATCCATTTCAGAATTTCCGGGATCGTGTGAAGAAAAAACTGATCGCAGGTCTCACTGACTCCCAGGGTGTTTTACACGAGTCTCGGGAGGGAATCCTGGGGGTGGTGAGATCTTACTATATTGACTTGTTTCAGAAGAAGGCTTTGGATAAGGAAAAAGTGACCCAACTCCAGGCCCTGATATTAGAGAATTGGACTTTTCTCATTTGACAGCAGAAATAATGGTGGAGGAGATAAAAGAGGCCATTGATAAGTTACATCTGAAGAAGGCACCAGGTCCAGATGGTATAACAGCAGAATTTTATAAGAAGCTCAGAGATCTCTTAGCTCCAATTCTTGTGGATGTTTACAGAAATTGTCTAGAAAATCACCTGATGCCTCCATCCATGAGGGTCTTATCGCTAATTCTGCTGTCCAAAGGTAAGGAGCCTAGTGACATCAAGAACTGGAGGCCGATCGCCCTCTTGAATGTCAACAGGAAGATTTTAGCAAAAATTCTATTTTGTAGATTAGTGTGTTTGTCCCCGGCACTGTTGGCAGGCTCTCAGGGGCGGAACATCTCTGGAGCTGTCATCTCGATAAGAGAGATGTTTAAGAGATGGAGGCATCTCTTAATGCCTGAGGTGTGGGAGATATGTTGTAGGTCTGGACCAGGCTAAAGCCTTTGACAGGGTTGACCATGACTATCTATGGGCCATTTTATCAAAGTACGGTATTCCGGGAGAATTTGTGGATTGGCTCAGAACTTTGTATAGAGAGGCTGAGAGCTTTCCTCTCATCAATGGTTGGCAAGGTGACACATTTAGGGTAGAGGCAGGGGTGGGACAAGGTTGTCCTCTGAGTCCACTGCTGTATGTGTTTGCTATCGATCTGTTTCTGAGATCACTGCAGCAGTGCAATTTTCAGGGGGTGCCGGTCCCCCATTGCTTGCCCCCCTGGATGTTGTTGCCTACGCGGAGATGTTGTCTGCAGTCATCAGAAGTTACTCTGGGACTCTGGTCAACCTTGAGAAGAGTCAAGCTTTCTGGACATTGGATACTGCTACTGGCTTTGATCTGCCACAGTTTTCCAAGGACTCCACCCATATTAAAATTCTTGGGGTTAAATTTGGGAGGGAAGACAATGGCAAACTAAATTGGGAAGAGAAGGTGGAAACCAGAAATGTAAAGGTTCAGCGATGGAAGAACTGGAGGCTGATCTATAGAGAAAGGGTCGCTATGTTGAAGACTTAACTGGTCCCTGTCTTCCTCTACGTCTGTCGCCTTTCCTTTGACAGAATCTTTCTCTGCTAGGCTCTTTAGCCTGTTCTTCCAACTTTTATGGGGGAACAGGTTGAACCCAGTTAAAAGAGGGATCACCTACCTGCAGAGGCTAGAGGGTGGGCTGGATATGTTAAATCCAAGGGTTTTCTTTGACTCCATGTTTCTGAAAGTTAATTTTGGTTGCCTGGACTCAAATGATGGTCTTCTTTGGGTAAGTAGTATCAGGGACTGGAAGCCAGAGTCTTGGGTGCGAGGCGGCAGTCTCAAGGGGGGGTCGATGGACTCCTGGCTTCCTCCCCCAGTATCTGGAGTATGGTCTCAGGAAATGGGGGATATTAAAGTATTTTATTGAAAGTAACACCAGGAGAGATCTATACTCCAGAGTCTGCAGGACCTTCTACTGTATACAGCTGGCACTTCCAGACTGTCCAACCACTACCCTAAAGGACAGTCTGAGGTTTCTGAATGGTCGGAGGCTACCCCCTAAGTTTCATGACATCGCCTGGCTGTCATTACAGGGGAAACTGTTTGTGAGAGGGAATCTAAAGTTCCTCAGTGTGGCAGATCGCATTTGTCCCCTTGGGTGTCAGACAGAGGAGACCATGGTCCACTTTATATCAGAGTGCTGGGGTGGACGTAACATCTGGCATGAAATATCCACCAAGATAAGAATCTCATCACTGCAGTACCCTGAGATCCTCTATGGCGTGACACCTAATGTACATAACATCAACCAGGAGACCATGTATATAGTAATCCAGGTCATCACGTATTACCACTGGCACATGAGAACCAGACTTCCACCATAATAAAGCCATAAGCCTCATCATGTCTGAGCTCAGGTGGATCCAGTTATTAGAGGTCAGGAAAAAGGGAGAGAATATAAGACTCTGGAGGAACATCCATCTAGAATTATATCTGTCTCATTATACGTTGGGGATGCATTTGTTTTCTTCAGTTTTTTTTCTTTTCCCTTCAGCCAAAATGGACTCTTAAGTTGCATTTAATATAAATTTTATTTTTATGAACATGTATGATTTATACATATTTATCTATGATTTATTTTGATGGAAAAAGTATTTCTGTATTTGTTTGTTTTATACTAATAAAAATTGCCCCCTATGTACAGGAATATAATTACTATAATACTGCCCCCTATTTACACAAATATAACTATTATAATACTGTCCTCTATGTACAAGAATATAACTACTATAATACTACCTCCTATGTACAAGAATATAACTACTATAATACTGCTCCCTATTTACAGGAAGTCCCCCAGTATACAGCCAGCCAGTCCCCCCAGTATATAGCCATCCAGTCCCCCCAGTATATAGCCAGCCAGCCCCCCAGTATATAGCCGTCCGATCCCCCAGTATACATCCAGCCCCCCTGTATATTGACAGCCCCTTCCCAGTATACAGCCTGTCCCCCTAGTATACAGCCAGCCTGCCCCCCCAGTATATACCCAGCCAGTCCCTCCAGTAAAAAGCCAGCCAGCCTCCCACCATATACAGCCAGCCTCCCCCCTGTATACAGCCAGCCTGCCTCCCCTATATACTTCCAATGCCCCTGCCCTCTCCAATATGTGGCAGACTACACAGGCACTTAGAGAGAGAATTACCACCCACAGAGGCAAGATCAAGAATGGATACCAACTACACAGTGTCTCACAACACTTCCATCAACATCACAATGATGATATCAACAGTCTATCACTTATTCCAATTGAACAAATTCACTAGGATCATCCGGATCATCTCGCCCAACTCATTAAGAGGGAAAACTTGGATATTCAAATTAAAATCTATGGACTCAACGAATCACTTGGACGCATCTAGTATTTCCCTCTTCAGTATTTTTTCAGTATTTCCCTCCTCATTACATAGCACTATATCCTTCCAACAAAGTACCCTCCGCTCAGTACTTGATTTCCCCTCATGCAACACTAAATCTATAACTATTTATCCATCTATTTATTCATTTATTTATTAGGATATTCCCCAGTCTCTCCCAGCATCTATCCTCTGTTCTATGCCAGTTTATTTTCCATACCACACTTTCTAGTCTTTTTCATTATATCATTTATTTATTTTCCCAATATACAGCATAGAGAATATTTACCCCCCACATTGAGTCCACCATTGTTTCCCAGATGTGGTCATAGGATCCTTTCTCTTCAACACAAATATACACCTTTCCATCCAACTGTCCACGTCTACTCCGTCCGCTCCTCTCCTATACTTACCTCATACATTTTCCCTTCTGCCGTACCTCCGGATCCATCTCCACTCTCGTCCACTTACTCATTCGGCTACCTGAGACCGTAAGCCCACGGAGATCGATACCATTCACGTCTGTGCCGCCGGCTCGCGCTACACTCCATGTAAGTACCTCTCTCTGGTCCCACGCTAATTTAGAAGTTCCAAGAAGCTTCATATTCTTACTTAGCTATTTCTTACTCCTATAGTGTGCCCGATGGCTCATTACAGCCCACATTTTTTAAGGTAACCTGTGTTTTTTTACATGCATTCCAACGCCACTGCATTACCTTTATTAACACCTAACATTTAGGTTCACTTACTGTTCCCTCTGACCCCTGATCCCACATTTAACAACATTTACTCAACACCAAAGAGAGAACAGGGTAGGCACATGTTTATTAAAATATGTTTACTAATATATGATAACTTTATTTTAGTTTTTACCAAGCTGTATTTTCTATGATTTTACTGATGCCAGTTAGTCCTTTATGTATTCATTTATTTATGCCGATTTTATATTATATTGGATGAAATATTTTAAGTATGAATTATTCTAGAGAACAAAACACTATGTGATACTTACCTTTAGTTTCGTTATCCTTTTATCCTGATTTTTAAGTAAAGTCTACATATCTATTTATTTATACTTGATTGTTTTTTACCGTACATACATATATCTTCTTTGTTTATGATTTGTTTAGATAATTGTTATATCGGACCTGACGAAGGAGGTAGTCCACCTCCGAAACGCGTTGTCCATGTGTATATAGAAATATACGCTTTGTGAACCAAAGAGCAGTGCAACATCAGCCTGATTTTTTCATTCTCTACTGCAACAATAATTGAAGTGCGTCCTTGTATTATTTTACAAATGATTGGGAGTTTGCATGGTTGTTCTGTGCAAATCAAACTAACCAATGAAGATCAAGAACACTGCTTTTTAACAATTGCCAGTCTCCATAGGCCTTGATCATACTAGTGTAGATTTATACCGTATTAGCCATGGAGAGCAGAAGAAGAGTGAAGAATTCAGGCGATACCTTTTTGAAGCTATTTGATGGTGAGCTTTTGAGAATATTAGTTCTCTTAGTCAGAAATGATGCTATACATGAAACAGAAAATTCACAGCATTTTATATACACAAGGCAGTGATCATCAAAGGATATTAAAAAAACCCTTTAAATCAACAAACTGATAAATACAGGGACATCTTATTTTCAACAGGTCATCAATAAACACACTAAAAACCTGTGAGACAAGAGAGCCCTGGCTCTTATCTGCTTGTGGCCTCCAGGTCAGAGATACAAGGTTATGAAGCTGGCATGATTATTACGACCACTTTGTAAGGTGTTGAATCTCTGCATTAATTTATACGCCCATTCGTTTCTTTCCCTCTGTGTCTTAAAATGTCCCATTAAAAAAGTAATCTGCAAATCTTCCATAGTGTGGTCCTCTCTGGAGAAATGTGTTGCTACTGGGAAATCTTTCCTTCCATTTTTAATATCAGATCGGTGCGAGTTCATGGGCTGATCGAGTCTCTGGCATGTTTCCCCAACATAAAGGCCTGTGGTTGGACACTGTTGACACGTAATAAGATAGACCACATTAAAAGACCTGCAGGAAAAGGTCCCCTTGATGGTCACCGGTGCGAATGTGCTGCCATGTTTTACACCTGCTTTGCAAATATACACACAAAAAGGTATTTTTTTACTTGTGTTAGGCCTTGATCAAGAAGTCAACAAATCATGCATGGCAGTTACTAAAATTACTCTTGATCATGTAATAAATACATCATGTATACTGACCCTCTTCTTTGACAACCGCTCTTGAGTAGCACATAATTTTGTAATAAGGCCCCTATTAACAGTGCTTTCCATTCAACCCAACCCATATTGTACTAATATAACAAACATTGCTATTTTTAAAGTACACAAACGTTAGCCATTAAATCACAAGTTGGTCCATTTAGCCATAAAATTCACTACTTAGAGTAATTTTAGCTATTGTATAAATGCTCAATTTTGTGCGGATACCTCTTCATCTACCAGACACTACCTTAAGCAAATCCATTAGATCTTTTCAGGCAGTTTTACACCACTTATGAAAATAAATATCAAGGGTACAACAAAGAGGGGCATTTATTTTTACTGAATGTGACATCATATTACCACTTGATGAAGTGAAGTGTCTAAAACTAATATAAAATAGGAAAACATGACCAGTGTCCACGATTCTTGGATTTACTAGCGGTAAGTACCACAAGAAAATCTATGTTCTCAATTTCTTCCTTATTTTTTCTGAATTTGAGCTCCACTACCCTTGTACCTACCAGCTCCCGGCTTTGCCCAGGATAGTAAATAACTGCTCTTGGTTACAAATATTTTATATGTATCTATAGACTGTCTGTTTACTGATAGATACTGACTGTATGTATCTATAGACTGCGTCTGATCATCTCTGTCACTAACCGGGACCGTCTGTCGCTGGCACTCTCATTTCAGGGACCGTCTGTCGCTGGCACTCTCATTTCAGGGACAGTCTGTCGCTGGCACTCTCATTTCAGGGACCGTCTGTCGCTGGCACTCTCATTTCAGGGACCCTCTGTCGCTGGCACTCTCATTTCAGGGACCCTCTGTCGCTGGCACTCTCATTTCAGGGACCCTCTGTCGCTGGCACTCTCATTTTAGGGACCCTCTGTTGCTGGCACTCATTTTAGGAACCGTCTGTCACTGGCACTCTCATTTCAGGGACCGTCTGCCGCTGGCACTCTCATTTCAGCGACTTGTCTCCGCTGGCATCTCTCATTTCCTGGACAGTCTGTCGCTGTGCACTCTCATTTCAGGACCGTACTGTCCGCTGGACACTCTCATTTCAGGGACCCTCTGTCGCTGCACTCTCATTTCAGGACCCTCTTCGCTGGCGCTCTCATTTCAGGACCCTCTTTCGCTGGCACTCTCATTTTAGGGACCCTCTGTTGCTGGCACTCGATTTTAGGAACCGTCTGTCACTGGCACTCTCATTTCAGGGACCCTCTGTCGCTGGCACTCTCATTTCAGGGACCGTCTGCCGCTGGCACTCTCATTTCAGCGACTGTCTGTCCCTGGAACTCTCATTCCAGTGACTGTCACTTTGTCTACTGGTTGATTTATCAGAAGTGTCTGAGAGCAGAACTGCTCTAGTTACCCATAGCAACCAATCAGAGCTCAAGATTCATTTTTGTACAGCTGTTTATAAAATTACAGCTGATCTCTGATTGGTTTCCATGGGCAACTGGAACAGTTTTACCTCAGACATTTCTGATAAATCTCCCCCTATCTTTGCATCCCTATCCATCTTACCTCACACATAAGCTGAATTATACACATTGCCAATCAGTAGCCAATCACAACTCAGAGCTCATATTAATGACCTGTGGCAGAACGGCAACCAATCACTGCTCAGCTTCCAACTACCACAGCAGCAGTGGCAGTATATATACTTTTTTTAGTATGGAATATTTATACACCTGGAGAATAAGTAAAAATCACACATCTTTCCTTACATAAATAGATAAGGAAGAATGTTTCTGGGGAAAAAAATATAAAATATGTTGAAGCAGTGTATAAATAAATAAAAGACAATTGACACACTATGCATATGTTTACTCAAAATTAACTAAGCCTAGTAAAACAATCAATACCACACACCTCTACAAGCGTTAAAGAAACTGGGAAAGCCAGAGGTTCATAGCGGTATAAAAGGAAGATCACAACATGAATGTGTGTCTTAGATTTTATTGAAAGAACACAACAGCATGTTTCAACATTGAAATGATCTTTTTGTCGATAAGAACATATAACCTTTAGTTTATGAGCGAGAAAGATATTGTTCTCACTACTGATGAGGAACATCTATCTACCACTAATCTGCTGCCTCATCCCCTGGAAAGGATACTTCATTGAGATGTAGAATCCCAGCAATGTGTTTAACATACCCAACAACGTTTGATAAGTGGTTGACTGTATAAAAGGGTTGGAATGACATTTACTTAATGTATCTTTCAGTTTTCCTTTCTTTTTAGCAAATAAAATTTACATGTGGTTGATGGTTACATAATGTTATACTAGAAAAAATATTATTGCCCACATTCTCACTTACGTCAAATTTTCAGATTGTCTTTGACTACCAAGATGTTCTATCAGGGATTTCTGCTGCTTATAGTGGCAGTTGGTCTGACGTCTTCTCTTCCTCAGCCACTTAAGTGGGCAAAACTCAAGTTATTTCCAGCTCCAACAAACCTACCTACGATCGCTAAAGAAATACCAAAAGTACAAGGAGAAACACTAGTGAAGACTGTCCAGACAGGTGTGTTTATTTAAATTTTAGTCCACATTGGATGTATAACTACTCTTTGTTGAGTTTAGATTTCGATTTAGTGATATGCGTAAAGTACATTGGTTGATTTACTTCACTTTGTTTGAAGGTGCTTACTAAATTTGTTTTGAACTTCAACAAATATCTAAGCACTTGCCAATATTCATTTTGCTAAAGAATTATCTTCTGTATATATTTCTGGATATCTGTGTAGACTGTGTAGAGCATTTAAACGGTACAAGGGCATGCCAACTAAATCATTCACAGAAAAAGGAAAATTAAAAACTAAAATCAGAAACTAAAACAGATCATAATAAAATCATCTAGTTTTAATATCAAAGTAATAAAGTAAAAATAAAAAAAAATGCAAAAAATCTGTAATGCTTACACAAACTTCAGTTTCAGACATAATATGCATGTTTAGGCGATTTACTTTTTTATTTTTCTTCCTATAAGCAAAACCTGAAATTACAGGAATCAATCCTCTTCCCAGTGCAAAAGACACCATACCTCTACTCAACGGAGACCCACCTGTCAATGCTGCAACTGTTGGAGATAAACCCATCTTGCCAGAGTCAGGAATTCTAGGTAGATAAGATAGAGTCATGGCCAAAAGTTTTGAGAATGACACAAATATTATATCTGTTGCCCTCTGGTTTTTATGTGTGTTTGTCAGATGTTTTTATCACATACAGAAATACAAGTGCAATCATATTATGAGTAACAAAAACTTTTATTGACAGTTAGAATGAGTTAATGCAGCAAGTCAATATTTGCAGTGTTGACCCTTCTTCTTCAGGACCTCTGCAATTCTCCCTTGCATGCTCTCAATCAAGTCCTTTCTTGCACAATCAATGCTTGCATTTTGTCACAATTTGTTGGTTTTTGTTTGTCCACCCGTCTCTTGATGATTGACCACAAGTTCTCAATGGGATTAAAATCTGGGGAGTTTCCGGGCCATGGACCCAAAATCTCTGTTTTGTTCCCTGAGCCATTTAGCTATCACCTTTTGCTTTATGAAAAAGGCATTGTTGATCACTAAACTGCTCTTGGGCGGTTGGGAGAAGTTGCTCTTGGAAGACATTCTGGTACCATTCTTTATTCATGGATGTGTTTTTAGGCAATACTGTAAGAGAGCCGATTCCCTTGGCTGAGAAGCAACCCCACACATGAATGGTTGCAGGATGCTTTACAGTTGGCATGAGACAAGACTGGGAAGGTTTTAGGGAAAGGGGGTTGATTTGAACATTTAATATTTTATTAATTTTTTAAATTTTTTAAACTTTTTTTTAATTTTTTTCACTATTTATTAAACCCTCTAGGGTTAATGTACCCTAGAGGGTCTAATAAATAGTGAAAAAAAAGTTTAAAAAATGTAAAAAATAAATAAAATATAAAAAATTCAAATCACCCCCCTTTTCCTAGAAACCTTGTAATTACCGTACATAAAATGTGTTTTATTAACTTCAGTTACTTATTATATTACATTCCTTTTCTGAGGTTCAACTGAAATCTCAGGACTAAATCCACTGCCCATTGTTGATGCCACAGTCAACATACCTGTATCTAAAGGAGACCTACCTCTCAATGTTGCAACGATTGGTGATAAATCCATCTTACCAGAAGCTCCAGGTAGATAAGAAACTTTTCATTCAACCCAAAACCTGATATGGGGTTAATAAGTAAAATATGAGTTGAGGATTGTCATCTTCTCTGCTGTGTTAAAAAAATTTGGTGGTATGCCTATGACCCTGAGCAACATTAGACAGGGGCTGATTCGTTAGGGTTATATGGGAGGGTATATGGGAGGGTACTTGGTATGCTCTGAGGTAAGCTGTGACATTGTGGATTGTCACACAACAATAAGGCACCCTGTCTCGCGTCCTCTGTTTGTGAGCTAGTCTCACAGATTGGGGCTACTATACATGTAGGGGGTTATCTCTTCTTGCATTAATTCAACACTTGTGACAACTTGAGACTTGCATCATAGTGTGATTGTTGGTACTTTGTCTGGGCAGTCCTATTTTCCTGTCTGGGATTTATCTCTGGGACTTGTATTATTTTAACTTGTATTTCATATAGTTTGATTATGTATTTACATTATATTAAATATCTTTTTATTTGTGATTGATATTCTTCTTGAGTTTATTTATTGTTTTTTTATTGAAAGACATTCTGTCTTTTTTGCTGCACAGAAATGAAGCATTAGTCTCTTATAAGAGTCCATAAGTCACCTTCTGCTTCTTAAGAAACAAATATACACTCACCGGCCACTTTATTAGGTACACCTGTCCAACTGCTCATTAACACTTAATTTCTAATCAGCCAATCACATGGCGGCAACTCAGTGCATTTAGGCATGTAGACATGGTCAAGACAATCTCCTTCAGACATCTCTTGGGCATAAAACTAGGTAGAGTGGGTAGAGAATCTCATATTTATTTATTATGATAGGCCTTCAGTAGTGTGAAAGTTTTTGTATAATTGGGTGTCTCAAATTCAATAAATGGTTGCACCGTCCTCTTCCCTCGCTGTTCTCGCTTTTTTATGTAGTGGCCTCTTACCTCTGGATTACATAGGCCCATCCGTTTGCGATTAATTCAATTCGTGTTTTTCTTTTTTTTTTTTCCTGGGTGCGTGATTGAACATATGTACACATACATTTTTGTGTGTAAGTTTGAATACAGAAATGGAATGAATATTAAAATTGTTTAATCTAACACTGAGACACTCATATTTTAATATTTCTATTTTAACTTTGTAGGGGTTAGCTCAACTGGTGGAGCCAAGCGGCAGTTCACAGAGACGCTTAGTCCGACGTTTAGGTCCAAACACGTTTGACTTCCCTCGTTATTGTCAGTTTGTGTTCAAACCCCACTTGTAGCAGGCTCATAACTAACAGAAATATACATACAAAACAAAAGACCTGCCCGCTGGGCGCGAGCTAATTACAATAGCTTTTTCTCTATCTACGGATACAAAACGAACGCAATGGAAGTCCTTTACCTCCAGGCCTTGTTTCACACACAGCCTCACCCAGTTCTGGGTAGAGAGAGCTCTCATGATGCAGCTCGGATTTCAAAGCCCTGTCCAGGTGCGGGTTTGATCTCCATTAGGGCAAGCCCCAGAACCTGGATTAATCATCAGGGCTCATCCCTTTACAACCATAAGGAAAACCTAGCTGGAATATAGATATGCCATTGATGACCTTTCCATCCACTGCCCTTACACTTTGTAATAATGTTAATAAGAATTGCTAGCTCCCCGCATGGTAACCTTACATTGATGATCACTTGTGTAGGCACTGACAATCCTTTAATGCTCAATGGGAATTTATCCTTTATATGCTGTATAAAATATTGTGATAAATATCAGTACATCAGGGCCGGCGCTATGGTAGGCAAAGGTGTCAATTGCCCAGTCCAGAGGAGAATTCTTCTTTCAAATGAATCTTGAATTTTGTTTCTAGGTGCCATGGGGTCCAGAGATTTCAGGTAATACAGTGAGGATATCAGGTGCCATTTTTATATATAAAATCACTGCCCACGTCATTCACAGTTATTACTCCATTTTCCTAAAACTTAGAAACACAAATTTAGATTCATATAAAAGAGGAGACTCTCTTCTTTCCTAGGAAAAAAGAAATCAGGTTGTTATGTGTCACAGAGCCCCAGCCTACAGCCCCCTGAGTGTCCCCCTCCAGATTCTTAGGCCATCGGCTGTCAGGGAGCATTTGCTGCACACAGGAGCTGATTCTCCTCACAGATAATGGAAATATTCACTTATATGGTACTACCTTTTTGAGAAGGATAATATGCAACTATATTCGGTTTTTAACCCTTCTCTATGCAGATACTATCTAAGAACACACTTTCTTTCCTATTCCTTTTTATTTTGTGATAGTTTTTTTGTTGTTGGGAAAAATTGACTGATACGATGAACATTCAAACCGCATAACATGTCCATAAAGTTTATATATGTAACACCAAAACACACACAGAATAGAAAGTTTTTTATTTCCCACCATCCTCCATTATTTACACCTAGGTTTATGATGTTTCATTCTCATCTGATCCGCGGAGTGGTTTCTGTATTGTGCGGATAAACATGGCGCACATCTAAAAGTGACTTTTCCTCATTGCTTGGTTATGGATATATAGTTTATTTATTTGGGTGACCATTGTGGTATATGATACCGTCAATGATATATTTGGGTGAATTTTCGCGGAGGGTGGGGGGGGGATGAATGGGGAGAGCAGTGGAGGGGAGTTGGGGGGGGTAGGTGGGGCTAAACAGGATTCTCTCCCCTCGCTCTATCTCTTAAATTACAGTGTTCTAGTGATATGATTTATTTATGTGAACATATCAATATGGGACTTTGTGCACTCTACACATGTCTATCTATCTCCTATATAATTCTTCAAAATTACAGTTTACCTACTAAGGGAGCCTCATAAAATAGTTTTCTTTTGGGGCCCCCCTTTTATTGTTTGCCCAGGGCCCCACTTTGTCTAAACCGGCCCTGGGTCATGTGTTCTATGTGTTTAACCCCGGAGGTCTGAGCTTTTATGATCCAGGTGTTAGTGGCCAGGGTTGTATTGTGAGAAAGCAGCCAAGTATCAGCACCTGCAAGGAACATGTTGCAATCAAAAAAGAAGATTTCTTGTGATCTATCACCTTGGAAATTACCATCAGAAAAAGCCGTACAATGGTCATTAAGGGGTTAATAGTTTTCTGTGCCTTCAGCGTGTTCAGACTCGATTTAGACTGAGAAGCTTTAGAGAACCAGAGGAAGAATTTAGCCGAAATATGATGTAGGGGGATTTATTATATGCTGGTGCTAAATGCTGTATGCGGAAGATTGCACCCCAGGCAATCGATGTGCTTGCTCTGGCATAGCACTTCATGCCCGGTCCTACCCGACCAGGTCCCTGACCTGAAAAACACTCTGACACTAATCACGACTCCCTTCACCCCCTCCATGCCCCTTGGCCTCAAGATGGCATAATGGGAGAAAGAAGGCGTGATTTCCTGGCATTTAACCAGGATTGCACCTATTTCAGCGCTTGTATGCAGATTTTGCCATAAAACCCTGATAATGTGGTCCTAACTGCTCCTATAATACATTTTGAAATAGATGACAAGGCTTCTTTTCACCATGAGAACAACACAACAACATGATGGTCATGTTATACCAAAACACCAAGGAGCACAAGAAGTTGTCTATAACCGAAAAAGAGGTTGGCTAGCCTCAGTTTTTTCTGACTCATAGCAAAACAATGGCAATCCAAGAAGAACGATTGAGGCAACCATCTATTGAAGAAAATGTGTTTATCACCCAAAGTGGGAAAATGAAACTTGAGCTCTCTGCTCTCAACACTCTTATAAATCTCCTTATAACAAGTGACAGCTGATACAGAAACAATCAATGACGGTCACTGGAATGAGGTTCAGTGACCGTCCCTTGACCATGAGATGTCACGCAAAGAGACTGACGGTCATAAAGTTTATAAAAATGGGACGGTCATGATAAAGACAGTGTATAGATATGGATAAAATATTTTGTTAACCCATTCTATTTGTTATAACTAAGAGCAGTTATTTACTATCCCGTGAAACCCCGGGAGCCACAGATAGTTTTATTATACATTTAACTTGTTGGTTGCATTGAAGGTAGGACAATATCTGCTACAGTGAAGAATATAATAATGGTTCATTGTATTCAACAAGGGAAAAACTAAAAAATCATAGGTCATTGTCATTTGAACAACCATAGTTTTTTATTCTATACAGCAACCTAACAACATTTTTTTATTGGAGTTATTTATTTTGTCTTTTCAATATCAATTAGATGTTTTTCTCATGGCAGTGTAGGGTTGTTGGCTTACCTTGTCTTGCCTGGACGGTCCTTTAGACTTATCGTAGTTTCATATTTGGGCTATACTGGAATTGTTAAGAGGATACTCCATTGGGAAGTGGTTCCTGAAAACCAGTTCTGTGATTAGTTTTCTGTAGACTTCCATCTACTTGGATGACTTTTGGCTGAGGTTTTGCACAGTCCCTGGTATATATTGTCCTCTACCCCTTGCATATCACTTGTCTGTTTTGCTTTTTGAGTAACTTATTGGACTGGCAATTTAGTCAGGAGAACAATGTACATGTGGGAACTTTTTATATGTCTTAGATTTTTATTATATTTGAATACTGTATGCCGCCTGCACTGCATCATAGTAATAGAATACTGTTTTGTAACAAGAGACCATGTGTCATCTTTTGTACAATTATGGTGGCACATGGTAAAATTGTCCACTTGGAACCCAAAACTTGGTACACTATGATTTCCCATACAATTTGTCATTCATTCATTTCCCATAAACATTGGACAAATCTATGGGATCCCCCAATTGTAGGTAGAGATGAGGGAGGATTCACAATACCCTCCATACGCTACTGATCACGCATTTGCAGAATAGGGGCACATTTACTAAGGGTCCGAATTGCGTTTTTCGCTTTTAACTACTATCAATCCTGCCGCCTAGATGTGAGTTGGAGGGTTTGAGTCCTGAACCTCTGCCTGTCTGGGATATAGCCCAGGGTGGGGCCCCCTGGTTGGGGAAGCTCCCGACGCAAGGCCCAGGCTCCCTGCCTACACTGCAAACAACAACCACCAGCTCACGAAAGGGATGTAAATCCACATGTCTTTATGGAAGAAGGAATGGCAGCAGTGCAAGTTTCCAGTAATGGAAGGACAGTGTGGGTGTGGAAGTAACAACATGGTAAGAACCTGGTGAGCACCTGCCAGTATGACTGAAAGTAAAAGTAAACTGGCTGGAAGGTCCAAGAGTAAGAAACATCCAGAGTGAGCAGAAGCCTCCATCCAGGCCTCAGGTGGACATCCACCTCAACCCCAGGCAGGCAAGATGACATCACTGGAGGACGACCCTCCAGAAACCTGCAGCAGCAATAGTTGCTTCTGAGCGCACAAGGTCTGGTGGCCTGTCAAGCTGGAAGGAGACCAAGGCGGCCTGAACGAAACCATCTGAGGTACCACCATGTTGTTTGCAAAACATCCGGGGTCAATCACCCACAGCATGCTGTTCAGCGACCGCAAAACATCAGTAGTCCGCAGGACTCGGTGGCCAAATGCCAAATCACCTGATCTCCATCTGTCCGCTCAGATATCAGCCTGGTGAGGAATGATTGAGACACTCAAAATCCAGAAACTTCACCTTCAGAAACAAATAGACTGCTCGTACAAACGAGGGCAGCAAACCCCGGGAAGCAGGCCCTGCTAGACCAGAACTGGACTCCCTGCCAAACACTAGCTGACGTTGTGGGGCGGAGATGGAGTCCACCATTGATCAGATGGGTCCAGTGGGAGATCAACAAACCAGCAAAGGTTTGAGGGAGATGAGTGCCTCATCATCCGGTCGAGAACCAGCAATCCCCCATACGACCTATACGCACCCAGCAACTCTGCCTTTTGAGTAGGGATACGTGTATAAGAACAGCACAACATCCAAGTCCCTGCAGCATCTCATAGTCAAGTACGACAAGTCCAGCAACCACTGTTGAGGCACCAAAGTCCCCGGAACTGCTGGTGGGGGGCACCACACTCCCAGCAACCACTGGTGAGGCACCACACGTTGTTGCAACTACTGGTTAGGTACAACAATCCCGCAACCACTGGGTAGGCAGCCACAAATCCAGCAACCTCCTTGGTGAGGTCCGCAAGTTCCAGCGTAGTGGTCTTATTACCTGATAACGCAGTGAAGGGAGGATAGGACAAGTCCCAGGTGGCAGGCACTTCCTGGAGGACTCTGTACTCACACCATAAGGTAACTCTGTAGCACCTCAGGGTGTATCTAAACAGAACTGTGTTGTGAGTGGTGTATCTAAGGCTGACTTCAGGACTGTGTTCTTTCAGAGGTTTAATGCTCTTGATAATGTTGCTTGAGATGTCTTGAAATTGTTGATGTCCTGTGGATAATGTTCCTAGCTGGGCCAGGCTCTCCCGGTGCAGTCATGGAAACTGGTGAAACCGAGGGCTCCTGTGGTTGTTTGTGGAGGGTGCGGGACAATCTACAAGCTGAAGATTCCCCCCCCCTTAGTTACCCCACAGACAGCAAAGCCTCGTGGTCCGTGTGTTTAGTAGCATCCCCCCGCCCGCCTACTACTGATGGTCCCCGGCCCCCCATCCCCCACAGCAAGACAGGGCATACAGCGGGCAAATGCTTGGAGCGGGGTTCCCCATTCTTCTCCTCTAATACCAGTTCACCGGCCAGGCATTCAAGAGAAGAAATGTTGTTCGGTTTAGCATAGAGGGGCAAAAGAGGATCTATCTGACAGGAGGCATGTGGGTCAGGGACCATGTTGTGCACCCGAATGTTTTCCAGCCAGCTGAAATCCTGGCTGTAATAAATCTTCCATATGACAAGGGTATGATATCAGCTTCAAGCTGATGTATAACCTGTGGCTCAACAACCCCGGTACAGAGATACTGAGAATGGAGTAAGTTTAGTTTCTTCCCATTCCAACCGATACAGTGCTTGTCACCATCATTTCTTGGAGGAGTCTGTCCCCACTCAGGATATCATTATATGCGCAAGGAGACATAAATTACCAAGACCAGGGATAGGATGGAATCTGGACCGGGGGGTGGAAGGTCCTGGTAGGTTACATCAGAACCAGACATCACCTTCCCAACTCCTTCTTTTCGCAGAGAGAAGGTGTGGTGTTTCTCTGTTGGCAGCCCAGGTTATGTTTTTAAGTGTGGGAGATCCTGGTCATTTGCGGAACTGCACCACAGTGAAGTGCACCGTTGGGGACTCTGGCCTGTGAGCACCGACTGCAAGACCATAAGAGGCACCTTTGGGGGTCGATCGGTCACCCCCATAGGGACTGCCCTGAATCCTGGCACAACATCGTAAGGGACCCCCCGATGAAGACCTGTTGGAAGGGGCAGATATACCCAGATGAGGAGAGGATGCGTTTCAGGGTCAGTGTGTACTTGCAGAGACCCAGATATTATTGGTACTGCCACGGACCATCCAGGGACAGGTACACTGAGGGAGACCTGAGGTAGTGGAACATCCTGAGAGCAGTCCCCACCCCCCCCCCACCCCAGTACCCATCCCTTCCCCCGAACTGACACCGACCCTAGGGAAATAATAGTGTTTAAAAAGAGGAAAAGGATAATAGCACCATCAACCCGGGTGCGTAGACCACCGTCCAAAAACCCTCAAAAATGAGAATGCAGAGTCAGCCTGATCTTACTGATAACCACTATAGGTACAGTGTACTGTCGATTCATATGGGGAGGAGGAGATAGAGGAGAGAGCTGAAGCGCATGCTGAGGAGTAGATGAGACCCAGGGGGGACCCCTCCTACAAAAACGGAGACCCCTTCATGCCGAGTCTCAGTCTGTAGGGATATGGAAAACGTAGTCAGGAGACACTCTGCTCTGACTTATGATGATGGGATAAGTCCTTCTTTTCTTCTCCTGAATGCAGACTCCACTTACTGTGGCCCCAGTATGTGAATATATTAGAGCTAGAAGGCCAGACATGTGTATATGATCATCTAGATATCTCAATGCTGATGTATATTTCTACAGGAGACATATTGAACACCTTGGGTCGCATAAAGAGGCGGAGAGAGATTTGGGCAGTCTGGTCCATCCTTTTTGTCGCTGGCTGTTACCCTTATGCCGGAGTTCTCTATCATGTTTTAACCCCACGATGCACCGTCCACAGGACTCACAGAGGTATCGATGGGACGTTTGCCTCTTCTAGAGGTCACCATAGAGGTAGAAGACCCGGTTCCATTAACACTATGGCCCACAGCATTGACCGAATGATGTAAACCATATTTTTCACGTCTATTCCTGTCATCATGGCTGTGGAATTAATGCCACCACTACTCCAGGACGGACGTAGGCCCTTACCAGTGACTGTAGGTCCGAAATAGTATAATTTCAGCATCTCGCCTGTCTGATGTTTTTTGTACAGGGTGGTAGGAAGTCCAAGTTCGCCTACACCGTTGCATGCCTCGCAGTAGGGATAGTCTGGCTTTCTGGTGAGTCTACTGAAACCATAGGAGAAAAAGAAAGAACTGTCCCATATTCTGATCACTCAGCTTTTATATTATTGTTTGTGGTGCCTCTGTATCCTGATGTTGGTAGATACTATGGAGACGAAATTCTATTCTGTTAGATGAGGATTCGTCTAGGAATATGTGTCATCTTTTTTGCAGCTTCAACTGGACAGAGTAGATTTTATAACAACATGGCCAACTGGTGGTAGGACGTCAAGGAGAGATCCTATCCCTCTTACGAGACTGTCAAGTAAGAAGGGAGAAGTAAGTACATCCAGTATCTGAACTGCGTAAAGAATTGGAGTTACTCTATTCGGCGGGTGGATGACCCACAAAGGTTGACCGGCGTGAATCTTAGGTAAGACGTATCAGTACAGTAGGTCACTCCATGGTCGTGGAACGGGAACTATGGAACCTGAGGGCACCGGATCCCTTTCAGAATTTCCGGTATCCGTGTGAAAAACTGATCGCAGGTCTCACTGACTCCAGGGTGTTTTACACGCGTCCTCGGGAGGGAATCCTGGGGTGTGAGATTCTTACTATTGACTTTTTCAGACGAAGGCTGGATAAGGAAAAAGTGACCAACTCCATGCCCTGATATTAGAGAATTGGAACGTTTTCTCATTTGACGCAGAACATGGTGGAGGAGATAAGAGGCCATTGATCAGTTACATCTGAAGAAGGCACCAGGTCCAGATGGTATAACGCGAATTTTATAAGAATCAGAGATCTCTAGCTCCAATTCTTGTGGATGTTTACAGAAATTGTCTAGAAAATCACCTGAGCCTCCATCATGAGGGTCTTATCGCTAATTCTGCTGTCCAAAGGTAAGGACCTAGTGACATCAAGAACTGGAGGCTCGAGTTGCCCTCTTAATGTCAACAGGAAGATTTTAGCAACAATTATTTTGTAGATTAGTCTGTTTGTCCCCGGCACTGTGGCAGGCTCTCAGTACGGCACAGTAAGGGACGGAACAGCTCTGATGCTGTCATCTCATAAAAGATGTTTAAGAGAGGAGGCAATCTCTTAATGCCTGAGGTGTGGGAGATATGTTTTAGGTCTGGACCATGCCTAAAGCCTTTGACAGGGTTGACCTGAGCTACTATGGCCATTTATCAGTACGGTATTCCGGGAAATTTTGTGGATTGGCTCAGAACTTTTGTATAGAGTAGGTGAGAGCTTCCTCTCATCAAAGGTTGGCAAGGTGACACATTTATGGTAGAGCAGGGGTGGGACAGGTTGTCCTCTGAGTCCACTGCTGTATGTGTTTGCTTATCGATCTGTTTCTGAGACACTGCAGCAGTGCAATTTTCAGGGTGCCGGTCCCCCATTGCTTGCCCCCTGATTTGTTTGCCTACGCGGAGATGTGTCTCAATCATCAGAATTACCTGGACTCTGGTCAACCTGAAAGAGTCAGCTTTCCTGGACATTGGATACTGCTACTGGCTTTGATCTGCCCACAGTTTTCCAAGGACTCCACCATATTAAAAGTCTTGGGTTAAATTTGGGAGGGAAGACATGCCAACTAAATTGGGAATAGAAGGTGTAAACCAGAAATGTAAAGGTTCAGCGATGGAAGACGCCTGGGGAAAGCCCCTTTTGATCATAGAGAAAAGGGTCGCTATTTGAGACTTAACTGGTCCTGTCTTCCTCTACGTCGGTCGCCTTTGCCTTGACGAATCTTTCTCTGCTAGGGCTCTTTAGCCTGTTCTTCCAACTTTTATGGGGGAATCATGTGAACCCAGTTAAAAGAGGAAATCACCTACCTGAGAGGCTAGAGGTGGATGGATAATGTTTAAATCCAAGGGTTTTCTTTGACTCCATGTTCTGAAGTTAATTTTGGTTGCCTGGACTCAAATGATTGTCTTCTTTGGGTAAGTAGTATCAGGGACTGGAAGCCAGAGTCTTGGGTGGGCGAGGTCGGCAGTCTCAAGGGGGGGTCGATGGACTCCTGCTTCTCCCCAGACTTGGATTATGGTCTCATAATGGGGGATATTAAAGTATGTAATTGAAAGTAACACCAGGATGATTCTATACTCCGAGTCCTGCATGACCCTCTACTGTATACAGCTGGCAACTTCCAGACTGTCTCCAACCACTACCCTAAGGACATTCTGAGGTTTCTGAATTGTCGGAGGCTACCCCCTAAGTTTCATGACATCGCCTGGCTGTCATTACAGGGGAAACTGTTTGTGAGAGGGATCTAAATTCCTCAGTTGGCAGAGTCGGCATTTGTCCCCGCGGGTGTCAGACATAGGAGACCATGGACCTCCACTTTATATCAGATTGCTGGGGTTGACGTAACATCCTGCATGAAAGATCCACAAGATAAGATCTATAACTGCAGTACCCTGAGATCCCTCTATGGCGTGACCCTAAGGTACATAACATCACCAGGAGACGCAGTTATAAGTAAGCCAGTCATCACGTATTACCACGTGGCACCATGAGACCAGACTTTCCACATATAAGCCATAAGCCTCATCATGTCTGAGCTCAGGTGGATCCAGTTATTAGAGGTCAGGAAAAGGGAGAGAATTATAAACTCTGGAGGAACATCCTCTAGAATTAATATCTGTCTCATTATACGTTGGGGATGCATTTGTGTTCTTCGTTTTTTTTCTTTTTCCCTTCAGCCAAAATGGACTCTAAGTTCATTTAATATAAATTTTATTTTTATGAACATTATGATTTTATACATATTTATCTATATTTTTTTGATGGAAAAAGTATTTCTGTTTTTTTGTTTATACTAATAAAAAATTGCCCCCTATGTACAAGGAATATAATTACTATAATACTGCCGCCCTATTTACAAAACTATACTATTAAATAATACTGTCCTCTATGTACAGAAGAATATACCTACTATAATACTACCTCTATGACAAGATATCACTACGATATCTGCTCCCTTATTACAGTAATTCCCCCAGTAATACAGCCGCCAGTCCCTCCAAGTATATAGCCATCCAGTCCCCCCAGTATATAGCGCATCCCCCAGATATACGTCCGTCCGA
Organism: Engystomops pustulosus; assembly: GCA_019512145.1. Classification (NCBI taxonomy): domain Eukaryota; kingdom Metazoa; phylum Chordata; class Amphibia; order Anura; family Leptodactylidae; genus Engystomops; species Engystomops pustulosus. Next base: position 28,682,858 of record CM033651.1, read on the forward strand.
TCCCCATATACTCCAGGCCCCCCCCTGTATATTGACAGACCCCTTCCAGTATACAGCCTGTCCCCCGAGTATCAGCCCGCCTGCCCCCCCCCATATCTACCCAGCCATCCCTCCAGTAAAAAGCCAGCCAGCCTCCCACCATATACGCCACTCCCCCCTGTATACAGCCAGCCTGCCATCCCCTATAACCTTCCAATCCCTGCCCTCTCCAATATTGTGCAGAACTACACAGGCACTTAGAGAGAGAATTACCACCCACAGAGGCAAGATCAGAATTGATACCACTCCACAGTGTTCCTCACAACACTTCATCAAATCACAATGAGGATATCAACAGTCTATCACTTATTCAATTGAACAAATTCACTCGGATCATCCGGACCATCTCGCCCAACTCATTAAGATGGAAAACGTGGATATTCAAATTAAAATCTATGGACTCAACGAATCACTTGCGCATCTAGTATTTTCCCTCTTCAGTATTTTTTTCAGGATTTCCCTCCTCATTACATAGCACTATATCCTCCAACAAAGTACCCTCCGCTCAGTACTTGATTTTCGCCCTCATGCAACACTAAATCTATAACTATTTATCCAGCTATTTATTCCATTTATTTATTAGGATATTCCCCAGTCCTCTCCAGCATCTATCCTCTGTTCTATGCCAGTTTAATTTTCCATACCACACTTTCTATCTTTTGCATTATATCATATTTATTTTCCCAATAGACAGCATAGAGAATCTTTACGCCCCCACATTGAGTCCACCATTGTTTCCCAGAGGTGGTCTAGGATCCTTTCTCTTTCAACACAAATATACCTTCCATCCGCCACTGTCACGTCTACTCTGTCCGCTCCTCTCCTGATTCTACTCTCAGTTTCCCTTCTGCCGTACCTCCGGATCCATCCACTCTCTCCACTTCTCATTCGGCTACCTGAGACCGTAAGCCCACGGATATCGTACCATTCACGTCGTGCCGCCGGTTTCGCGCTACCTCCATGTAAGTACCTCTCTGTCCACGCTAATTTAGAAGTTCCAAGAATCTTCATATTTCTTACTTAGCTATTTCTTACTCCTATAGTGTGCCTATTGCTCATTAACATCCCACATTTTTTAAGGTACCTGTGTTTTTTTTACATGCATTCAACGCCACTGCAATTACCTTTATTAACACCTACATTTAGGTCACTTACTGTTCCCTCTGACCCCTGATCCCACATTTAACACATTTACTCAACGACAAGAGAGAACAGGGTAGGCACTGTTTATTAAAAATATGTTACTAATAAAGCTAACTTTATTTTAGTTTTTCCCAATCTGTATTTTCTATGATTTTAACTGAGCCAGTTAGTCCTTTTGTATTCATTTATTTATGCCGATTTATATTATATTGGATGAAATATTTTAAGTAGAATTATTCTAGACAACAAAACCTATGTGATCTTACCTTTAGTTTCGTTATCCTTTTATCCTGATTTTTAAGTAAAGTCTACTCTCTATTTATTTATACTTGATTGTTTTTTTTTACCGTACACACATATATCGTCTTTGTTATATTTATTTAGATATTTTTATATCGACCTACGAAGGAGGTAGTCAACCTCCGAACGCGTTGTCCTTGTGTAATATAGAAATATACTCTTTGTGAACCAAGAGCAGTGCAACATCAGCCTGATTTTTTCATTCTCTACTGCAACAATAATTGAAGTCGTCCTGGTATTATTTTACAAATGATTGGGAGTTTTGCATGGTTGTTCTGTGCAATCAACTAACCAATGAGACAAGAACCTGCTTTTTAACAATTGCCAGTCTCCATAGGCCTTGATCATACTAGTGTAGATTTATACCGTATTAGCCATGGAGAGCAGAAGAAGAGTGAAGATTCAGCGAATACCTTTTTGAAGCTATTTGATGGTGAGGCTTTTGTGATATTTAGTTCTCTTCGTCAGAAATGATGCTATACATGAAACTAAAATTCACAGCATTTTATATACACAAGGCAGGATCATCAAAGGATAGTAAAAAAACCCTTAATCACAAACTGATAAATAACATGACATCTTATTTTCAACAGGTCATCATAAACACACTAAAAACCTGTGAGACAGAGAGCCTGCTCTTATCTGCTTGTGGCCTCCAGGTCAGAGCTACAAGGTTATGAAGCTGGCATGATTATTACGACCACTTTGTAAGTGTTGAATCTCTGCATTATTTATATCTGCCCCATTCGTTTCTTTCCTCTGTGTCTAAAATGTCCCATTAAAAAAGCAATCTGCAAATCTTGCATAGTGTGGTCCTCTCTGGGAACTGTATAGCTACTGGAAATCTTTCTTCCATTTTTAGATATCCAGATCGGTGCGAGTTCAGGGTCTGACGAGTCTCTGGCATGTTTCCCCACCATAAAGGCCTGTGTTGACACTGTTACCCAACTTAATAAGATAGACCACATTAAAATACCTGCAGGAAAAGTCCCCTTGATGGTGCACCGGTGCGAATGTGCTGCATGTTTTAACACCTGCTTTGCAAAATATACACACAAAAGGTATTTTTTTACTTGTGTTAGGCCTTGATCAAGAAGTCAACAAATCAGGCATGGCATTACTAACAATCACTCTTGATCATGTAATAATACATCATGTAACGACCCTCTTCTTTTGACAAACCGCTCTTGAGTAGCACATAATTTTGGTAATAAGGCCCCTATTAACAGTGCTTTCCATTCAACCAACCAGATTGTACTATATAACAACTTGCTATTTAAGTACACGAAACGTTGCCATTAAATCACAAGTTGGTCATTTTAGCCCTAAAATTCACTACTAGAGTAATTTTTAGCTATTGTATAAATGCTCAATTTTGTCGATACCTCTTTCATATACCAGACACTCCCTTAAGCAAATCCATTATATCTTTTCGGCAGTTTTTTACACCACTTATGAAAATAAATATCAAGGGTCACAAAGAGGGGCATTTATTTTTACTGAATGTACATCATATTACCACTTGATGAAGTGAAAGTGTCTAAAACTAATTAAAATAGGAAAAACATGACCAGTGTCCACGATTCTTGGATTTCCTAGCGGTGACCACAAGACTCTATGTCTCATTTCTTCCTTAATTTTTCTGATTTGGCTCCACTACCTTGTACCTACCAGCTCCGCTTTGCCCCAGGATAGTAAATAACTGCCTTGGTTACAATATTTTATATGATCTATAGACTGTCCTGCCTACTGATATTACTGACTGTATATATCTTAGACTGCGTCTGATCATCTCTGTCACTAACCGGAACAGTCTGTCGCTGTCACTTCTCATTTCAGGGACGTCTTGTCGCTGCACTCTCATTTCAGGGACAGTCTGTCCGCTGGCACGCTCATTTCGGGACCGGCTGTCGCTGACCTCTCATTTCAGGACCCTCTGTCGCTGGCCCTCTCATTCAGGGACCCTCTGATCGCTGCCTCTCAGTTCATGACCCTCTGTTCGCTGGCACTCCTTTTAGGGACCCCTGTTGCTGGCACTCATTTTAGAACCGTCTGTCACTGGACCTCATCTCAGGGACCGTCTGCCGCTGGGCATCTCATTTCAGCGACTTGTCTCCGCTGGCATCTCTCATTTCCTGGACAGTCTGTCGCTGTGCACTCTCATTTCGTGACCGTATGTCCGCTGACACTCTCATTTCAGGGACCCTCTGTCGCTGCACTCTCATTCAGGACCCTCTTCGCGGCGCTCTCATTTCAGGGACCACCTCTTTCGGCTGGCACTCTCATTTTAGGGACCCTCTGTTGCGGGCACTCGTTTTGGAACCGTCTGTCACTGGCACTCTCATTTAGGGACCCTCTGGTCGCTGGCACTTCTCAGTTCAGGACCGTCTGCCCGCTGGCACTCTCATTTCAGCGACTGTCTGTCCCTGGAATCTCATTCCAGTGACTGTCACTTTTGTCGACTGTTGATTTATCAGAAGTGTCCTGAGAGAGAAACTGCCTAGTTACCCTAGCAACCAATCAAGATCTCAAGATTCACTTTTGTACAGCTGTTTATAAATTACAGCTGATCGCTGATTGGTTCCATGGTCAACTGGAACAGTTTTACCTCAGACCATTTCTGATAAATCTCCCCCTATCTTTGTCTTCCCTTCCATCTTACCTCACACATACGCTGTATGATACACATTGCAATCAGTAGCCATCACAACTCAGAGCTCAATATTAATGACCTGTGGACAAAGAACGGCAAACAATCCCTGCTCAGCTTCCACTCCAACAGCAGCAGTGGCCAGTATATATACTTTTTTTAGTAGGATATTATACACCTGGAGATAGTAAACATCACACATATTTCCTTACATAAATAGATAAGGAAGAAATGTTTCTTGGAGAAAAATATACATATGTTTGAAGCAGTGTATAATAAATAAAAGACAAGTTGACCACTATGCATATGTTTTTTTGTACTCAAAATTACTAAGCCTAGTACAACAATCAATACCCACACACCTCTACAAGCGTTAAAGAAACTGGGAAAGCCAGAGGTTCATAGGCGGTATAAACAGGAAGTCACAACATGAATGTGTGTCCTTAATTTTATTGAAAGAAAACAAAACATGTTTCAACATTGAAATATCTTTTTGTCGATAGAACATATAACCTTTAGTTTAGAGGCAAGAAGATATTTTTCTCACACTTATAGGAACATCTATCTACACTAATCTGCTGCCTCATCCCTGGAAAGGATACTTCATTGAAATTAGAATCCCAGCAATTTGTTTACCATACCCAACAACGTTTTATAAGTGGTTGCTGTATAAAAGGGTTGGAATTACATTTACTTAATGTATCTTTCAGTTTTCCTTTCTTTAGGCAAATAAAATTTACCTGTGGTTGATGGTTACATAATTTATACTAGAAAAAAATATTATTGCCCACATCTCACTTACTTCAAATTTTCAGATGTCTTTGCTACCAAGATGTTCTATGCAGGGATTTCTGCTGCTTATTTGGCAGTTTGGCTGACTCTCTCTTCCTCGCCACTTAATTGGGCAAAACTCAAGTTATTTCCAGCTCCAACAAACATACCTACATCGCTAAGAATACCAAAATTACAAGGCGAAACACTACGTGAAGACTGTCCAGACAGGGTGTTTATTTAATTTTAGTCCCACATTGGGATGTATAACTACTCTTTGTTGAGTTTTAGATTCGATTTAGTGATATGCGTAAAGTAGCATTGGTTGATTTACTTCACTTTGTTTGAAAGGTTCTTATATTTGTTTGAACTTCAACAATATCTACACTTGCCATATTCATTTGCTAAGATATCTTCTGTATATATTTCTGGATATCTGTGTAGACTTTGTAGAGCAATTTAAACGGTACATGGCATGCCAACTAAATCATTCCACAGAAAAGGAAATTAAAAACTAAAATCAGAAACTAAAACGATCATAATAAAATCATCTAGTTTTTAATATCAAAGTCATAAGTAAAAATTAAAAAAATGCCAAAAATCTGTAATGCTTACCCAACTCAGTTCAGACCTAAATAGCATGTTTAGGGGCGTTACTTTTTTATTTTCTTTCCTATAAGCAAACCTGAAATTTACAGGAATCAATCCTCTTCCCAGTGCAAAGCAATCACCAACCATACCTTACTCAACGAGACCGCACCTGTCAATGCTGCAACTGTTGGAGATAAACCCATCTTGCCAAGTCAGGAATTCTAGGTAATAAGATAGAGTCATGGCCAAAAGTTTTTGAGAAGACACAAATATATATTGTTGCCTCTGGTTTGTTTTATGGTGTGTTTGTCAGATGTTTTTATCACATACAGCATACAAGGGCAATCTATTTGAGTAACAAAAACTTTTATTGACAGTTAGATGAGTTAGAAGCAAGTCCAATATTTGCAGTGTTACCCTTCTTCTTCAGACCTCTGCAATTCTCCCTTGCATGCTCTCATCAAGTCCTTTCTTTGCACAAACTCAATGCTTTGCATTTTGTCACAATTTGTTGGTTTTTGTTTGTCCACCCGTCTCTTGTGATTGACCACAAGTTCTCAATGGGATAAAAATCTGGGGGGGAAAAAGTTCCAGGCCTGGAACCCAAAATCTCTGATTTTTTTTTTTTTTTTTTTTTTTTTTTTTTTTTTTTTTTTTTGTTTTTTTTTTTTTTTTTTTTTTTTTTTTTTTTTTTTTGTTTTTTGTTCCCTGAGCCCCTTTAGCTATCACCTTTTGCTTTATGAAAAAGGCATTGTTGATCACTAAACTGCTCTTGGCGGTTGGGAGAAGTTGCTTCTTGAGAGACATTCTGGTACCCATTCTTTATTCTGGATGTGGTTTTTAGGCAATACTTTAAGAGAGCCGATTCCCCGTGGCTGAGAGCACCCTCACACATGAATGGTTTGCAGGATGCTTACAGTTGCATGAGACAAGACTGGTAAGGTTTTAGGGAAAGGGGGTTGATTTGACATTTATATTTATAAATTTTTTACATTTTTAAACTTTTTTAATTTTTTCACTTATTTATTAAACCTCTAGGGTTAATGTACCCCTAGAGGGTCTAATAAATAGTAACAAAAAAAGAAAAAAAAAGTTTAAAAATGTTAATGTTAGAATTGTTCCTACATATACTGCAAACACTGTTATTGCAGTATATGGCATTTCTGCACACTATACGTTACAATGAGCCACTGGCTCATTGTAACGAATACGCAGAAGCCATTCAGCCTGTCATGGCAACCGACCGTGCCCACGCACCACCATGCTTTCAGTGCTGCCGGCGACTTTGCCGGCGGCAAAAAAAGAGGTTAACACCCGCTATCGGTGCAAACACCGACCACGGGTGTTAGCGATGGTTCTTTGCTGCAATATGCAGCAAAGCCCATTTCTCTATAAAGGGGCTCAACCCATGGCCCTCTCATACCCCTTCATAGCTTCTGCGGCGGATCTATCAGTCGCAGAGCGTGAAGGTGTTAAGTTTCCATTGGTTGTGATGCTTACTTAATCATGACAGATTGATTCTCGGCAGCCCTGTCCTCAACAACACCCACACCTATGTTAATGGAGCATCATCACTGACACATGTTAACTGCTCCTTTTAAGGCCGGCTGCCAATAGTTGAAATGTGTTTTTCCTGAAAAAGTTGTGACCTTGTAATTACCGTACAAAAATGTGTTTATTTAACTTCATTTTCTTAGTATATTACATCCTTTTCTGAGGTTCAACGAAATCTCAGGACTAAATCCACTGCCCATTGGTGATGCCACTTCAACCTCACCTGTATCTAAATGAGACCTACCTCTCAATGTTGCAACGATTGTGATAAATCCATCTTACCAGAAGCTCCATGGTAGATAAAGAAATTTTCATTCAACCCAAAACCGGTAAGGGGTTAATAGTAAAATATGAGTTTGAGGATTGTCCATCTTCTCCTGTCTGTGTTTAAAAAAATTTGGTGGTATGCCTATGACCCTGAGCACATTAGACAGGAGGCTGATTCGTTAGGGTTATATGGAGGGTTATGGGAGGGGTACTTGTATGCTCTGGGTAACTGTGACATTGTGGTGGTTCCACACAACATAAGGCACAACTGTCTCCGCGTCCTCTGTTTGTGAGCTAGTCTCACAGATTGGGCACTATACTGTAGGGGGTTTCTCTTCTTGCATTAATTCAACACTGTGAACAACTTGAGACTTGCATCAATAGTGTGATTGTTGGTACTTTTCTGGGCAGTCCTATTTCCTGTCTGGACTTTATCTCTGGACTTGTTATATTTTAACTTGTATTTCATATATGTGATTTTATGTATTTACATTATATTAACTATCTTTTATTTGTTGATTGATATTCTTCTTGAGGTATTTTTGTTTTTTAGTGAAAGAACATTCTGTCTTTGTTTGCCTGCACAACTGAGCTTGTCTCTTATAAGAGTCCATAAGTCCCCTTCTGCTTCTTAAGAACAATATACACTCAACACCGGCCACTTTTTAGGTACAACCTGTCCAACTGCTCATTACCACTGTACTTTCTCATCATCCTCCCCTCGCCCTTTCTTCAACTCAGTGCATTTAGGCATATACATGTCAAGACAATCTCTTGCAGTTCAAACCGAGCATCAGTATTGGGAGAAAGGTGATTGAGTGCCTTTGAATGTGGCAGGTTGTTGGTGCCAGAAGGGCTGGTTTGAGTAGTTTCAAGAAACTGCTGATCTACTGGGATTTTCACACGCACAACCATCTCTTAGGGTTTACACAGAAATGGTCCCGAAAAAGAAAAAACATCCAGTGAGCGGCATTTCTGTGGGTGGAAATGCCTTGTTGATGCCAGAGGTTCAGAGAGAATGGTCAGACTGGTTCGACTGATAGAAAGGCAACAGTGACTCACATCGCCACCTGTTACAACCAACGTAGGCAGAAGAGCAGCTCTGAACGCACATTACGTCGAACTTTGAGGCAGATGGCTTACAGCGCAGAAGACCACACCGGGTGCCACTCCTTTAGTCTGAGAACAGGAAACCGAGGCTACAATTGGCACAAGCTCATCGAAATTGGACAGTAGAAGATTGGAAAAATGGTTTGCCTGGTCTGATGAGTCTCCGATTCTGCTGCGACATTCAGATGGGAGGGTCAGATTTTGGCTCAACAACATGAACCATGGATCCAATCCTGCCTTGTACAAACGTTTCATCAGCTTGTGGTGGTGGTACCCTTGGTACCAAGGAGCATCAATTGCAACGCCACAGCCCAGTATTGTTTGTTGACCCATGTCCATCCTTTTGACCACAATGTCCCAACATCTGTGGCTACTTTTCAGCAGGATAATGTGCCATGTCATAAGCTGGATCATCTCAGACTGTTTCTTGAACCTGACAACTGAGTTCACTGTACTCAAAGGGCCCTCCCAGTCACCAGATCTCAATCAATAGAGCATCTTTGGAAGTGGTGAAACGGAGATTCGCATCATGGATGGCAGCCAACAAATTGCGGACAACTTTGTGATGCCATCATTCAAATGGAACCAAAATCTCTGAGGAATGCTTTCCAGCACCTTTGTTGCATCTATGCCACGAAGAATTGAGGCAGTTCTGAAGGCAAAAGGGGTCCAACCCGTTACTAGCATGGTGTACCTAATAAAGTGGCCGGTGAGTGTATTTCTTTGATATTATAATATTTAAATGTTTTCTTTAAGGGCCACTTGAAATTCCAGAAGTAAATAATATTCCTTCCATTAATTCAGAAGGATTACCCACAAGAGATGTAGCTGACAATGTTGCAAAAGGAGTAGAAATCAATCCATCTAAAATAGAGGTTCCAGGTAAATTAAATAAATCAAATTTATATATAGGTCCCGTTCTGAAATATTTCCTAGAATGTACAATGTTAATTATTTTCGAATATAAAATTATAATTTACCTCTCAATACTTAATAGCTTATAGTTCTTATACATAGGACACATGTATTTAATCTCTTTATCATGCAGATAGATAAACATCAGGAGGAGTAGAAAAGAATGTACATGTTGTCCAATCTGAAAGCAGCATGTTATAGAGCAGGAGGAGCTTAGCAGATTGAACATAGTGTCCTATCTACAAAAAGCATGTTATAGAGCAGGAGGAGCTGAGCAGATTGTACATAGTGTCCGATTTGCAAGCAGCATGTTATAGAGCAGGAGGAGCTGAGCAAATTGTACATACTATCTTAATTGCAGGCAGCCATTATAGAGTAGGAAAAGCTGAACATATAGAACACTATGTACAATCTGAAAACAACATGATATAGAGCAGGAGGAAATACACAGTTTCCTAGTTGCAGGCAGAGAAAAATAGAGCAGAAGGAGGCAGGCAGATTGTACAACATTTGTTATAGATTTGTAACAGAGCTCGTTCTGCAGACAACTTTGTTTCCACAAACAAGGCAGGAGGAGCTGAGGAGCTTAATACTTAACGCTGACGGGAGCTTAACTACTTACCCCATAAGCGCAATAGAGTACCGTAACGCTTTATTGCCAGTGGTTAGTATGAAGAGGGTCCACAGGGACTGAGCCCCTCTTCAGAACCGTCGGCGTGCCTTGCTTCACAAAGAAGCAACACCCGTCGCTAACACCCCGCGATTGGTGCTTGTACCGATCGCAGGTTGTCAACCCTTTCCATCGCCGCCGGCAAAGCTCGGCGGCATTAATGAGCCGGCAACGCGTGGTCGCCGCCATCTTGCTCCTATCGCCTCTCTCCTGACGTCATCCGGGGAGCGTCAATCATTGCCATGACATTTGATTGCCTCGATCACCTGTTGATCCGAGGCATCATGTTTTTTAGGCCATCATTACATGTGCCGATTCTTGAATTGTAATAGATGGGTGCAAAATCCATATGAGCATGTCGAATGGAGTTACTGGGAATCATCAGACACTAGGGTTAAAGTATCCTAGGAGTCGAAAATAGTAATAAATTTAATAAAAAAATAAAAATAAAAATATGAAATTAAAAAAAACTCTAAAACATCAAATCACCCCCTTTCCCTGAAACTGATATAAATATAACTAAACAGTATAAATACATAAACACCTTATATTCTACCCGTTCCGAAAATGCCCATCTATCAAAATAATACATAATGTTTTTTTACTGATTTAACCTTAACGAAATAGTGGCCCAAATCGTCAAATTGGCATTTTTTTGCCATTTTGAAAATATAAACTTCAATAAAGTGAGTTCAAAAGTCGACAACTTCTAAAAACAAAGCATTGATAACGATCATCAAAAGCACAAAAAATGACACCACCACACTACCATACACCAAGTTAGAAAATTATTAGCGCAAGAAGACGGCAAATGAAGGAGGTTTTAATTTTTGTAAATGTATGCAGAAACATTATAAACATATAACAAATTTGTCATCCATGTGAATCGTATTGATCTCAGGAATAAATTAGCATGTCATTTGGAGCGCACGTGAAAAGACGTAAACTCCACGCCCACAAGAATTGCTCGCGTTTTCTTCACCATTTTCACTGCATCAGAATTTTTTTCCCGCTTCCCAGTATAGGCATAGACAATTAAATGGCCAATCACTATGAATGCAGTATTTTTACGCAGACTAACAAGCCATCACACACGCTCTCTACAATGGAAAAATAAAAAGTATAGATTTTTGAAGGTGGGTAGTGAAAAAATAAATAAACGCTGGACGCAAAAACGAAAAAGGGGCCTGTCCTTAAGGGTATCTTATACTTACTCACCCTTTCAAAATATACAGTATAATCAGTAATGATTTTCAATCCTTTTATCACGGTGCTACCTTTTTTGGTCTTCCTGAAATTCCACTATTAAATCCCCTTTCCCTGAATAATGCCACCGACAACCTCACTCTTACCTAGAAGTTATCTTTCTGTCACGGTTGCGTTGGGGATAAATCCATCTCAAGAGAATTGAAGTTCCAGGTAGATAGATACTTTACATTTACTTAATGAGTCTGTACAGTATGCTGGACATGGATTTTAGCAGCTTCCAGACAAATATTCCCCAGCTTATAAGGAAGAAAACTCTGTGAATAGATAAGCATGGCCATATCTCATTAGTAAAACAGTTTGTTACTTAAAGATACACAAATATTTTTTCTAAGAATTCTAAATCTAAGTGTCCTTTCTTTAAGAACCAATTGCAATTCCAGAGCCCAATAAAGTTCCTTTCTCCTACCATTAATCCAATAGAAAGCCCTCCTGCAGTCATGCTACTGACAATAGTAAAATTCCAGGTAAATGAATACAATTTATTTTAAAGGTTAAGATGAGAAAAAGGTTCTTTTATGCATGTTTATAAAGGTATATACACATACAGTGAATTGAATGATTGTTCTATGATTATAACATTATATACTAAAAATTTTTTTCAAGGTGCCGCTGACATTCACAGCTAGATACTCAGCCCAAAATTATTACAACAGACTGTCTACCTATAGCCAAGAGAGATGAACTTCAAAGCTGTAAACTGGTGGCATCCAACTTGACAAACTTTGGACTCAGGTAATTACACATACAAAAGGGTTCTGCGGATCTAGATGTGTCCTTAAGATACCAGGGCCAGTTCTGTGCAAATTAGACCCAGGTCACAATTAAAAATGGGGTTCACGGTTTAATATGTACTACTATTTAGTCCTGCAGATGAATGGAAATTGAGCTTTTTTAGTAAAAATAGATACATCAGGTTTCATATAATTGATGCCTTCGACTGATCAACCTAAGACGTTAGCATCGAAATGCGTCAATCATAGGAATACATGTACCTGATTGACAGGCAGAAATAATATCTAGCATCTAATAGGTGACACCTGTGCTACATCAAGCAAGGACTTCATGACACTTCTCATTGCTGCCTATGTTCTTCAGCTACTTGCAGCATACCTGTAGTGTCCCCTGGATAGCATCAATGCACACTCTGCTCCTAAATAATATATATCCATTAAAATTGAACGACTGTGCCTTTAACATTTTGTAGAAAATACCACTACACCACAATTGACCTTGCAGTGTCTCCACATATATCACTTGACCACAACTGAAAACTCTATGCCCCCACATATACACACATAACATAATGTGACCCTTCAAAAAAATAAGAAAGCTATACCCTTAAGATACAGTAAGCCCACTACTACAAATATGGTAGTATCAAATCAGTGCTCCCCCTGAATATTCTATACCTTCTATTATATTCCACTCCTCCACAAATTCATTATATTATATGAGACCCCCACCCAATTTATAATGTTGTATACAGTGTCCCTCAACTTAATGTATATATCTACAGCCCTTTTCTTATTTATACACATGCCCTGAATTAAACTAATAATTAATTTATTTTTAACTCTGCTTCCCTGAATGGTATTATATCACATACATCTCCCCCCATCAAAAGAGATTATAAACATAATATTATGTACATGTATAGCAACTATAAATTTTTTTGGGGAGGGGTCATATATAATTCAGTTAAAGGCACAGTGGGGGGTTGTATAAAATTAAATCAGGGGACTTTTTAATTTTGTAAATACTGTATCTTGTACTATAATAAATCTTATTCTGTGTAACATTTTCATATTCTGCAGTGCTTTATAGATCATGGGGTACATATACAAACAAATAAGTCATACTGAGTAATTTACATGGTCAGATGAACTTAAAATCTAGAAACTTCTGTTTAACAAATCACCAGAAATATATCAACCACAAAAATTCATAATACAAATAGTAAAGGGCTAAATAGAGGACCCTCAGACTTCTGTTTAATGTGTTACTTTCAGCATTTACTTTCAGGGTGACATCACTGCATTGACTGCCTTCATTTTTACATAATAAAGAATAGATGATTTTATACAAGATTATGTATAATTGACTAGATAAAGCTGTGATGGAATCCTTGTGATGCTCAACAGGAAGTAGTGACAGGACAAGTGACACAGACCTGATAACAGGTGTCCTTTAGATCTGGCTAAGCTTTAAAGGGACCTTTCACCAGATTGCTATTTTTATCAGGTTAGGTGCAGGTTGCTATAGACAAAGTCTGTATATGCCAAAATGATTTTTGAAAAATGTCTGTGTTTATATGGTATTTGAACTAAAGTATTGAAACTTTACCTGGCTCCTGCCAGAAGCCAAATCCCAGAAAGGAAAACTTCAAATGACAACTTTCGTCCATTTATATATCTTCACTTGCTCTCCTCACCTCTGGCTCCCTGCCCTCTACTCCTCACCTCCTGTACTGGCGTGAATTCTCAGTAGTACAATCGCTCTATTGGCCACCACATCACCATCAGGAGCTAGAAACATCCACGTCTCTTAGATGAAAATGCGGTCATGTCCTAGATAGTATCATCAGTGATATAGTGAAATCTAAGTACCTAGGCTGATGACTCTTTCCATCAGGAAGAGGACCTCTTTAAATTCTCCCGCCAGTTTATCTTTTGCTGAATGACAGCATACTGTTCAGCTCTGATGCACCACAGCACCACAGGTCGCCCTAAAAATACCACAGTCATTAGAGTAAAGGACTGTTCCTAATATGTATATCTGCACAGCAAACCTCCAAATAATTTATAGTATGTACAGCACCCCAATTTAGTACCCTATTAGCCACCCTTGCATACCACCTCCAGCCCCCCTGTATACACAGCCTCCAGTTCCCCAGCATATACACAGCCTCCAACCCCAGCATATACACAGCCCCCGAATATATACATACCCCCATATGTATACAGCCTCCACCCCCCATATGTATACGCCTCCAGGCCCCCCTATGTATACGCCTCCAGGCCCCCCATGTATACAGCCCCAACCCTCGTATGTATACAGCCGTCACCCCACGTAATATATGCCTCTACCCCTAATATATATAGCTTGACACCCCAAGAAAATAGGAACCTTGTGTGATGACGTTATACACGCACTGGCCGGTGGCGGAGGGGTACTGCTGCAGAGCGGGACACATTTGCGATGTGCTGCATCAATTTCTTACCATTACTTTGATAATTGATTTTTCGGTAGTTCGGACTTGCCAACCATTGGCAAGTCTGTACTACCGTGATTTAAAATGCTGCCTCAGAAATGGTCTGCCATCACGGCAGATGCGGCCCTGATATAAAGCAAACGAATTTTTCATTTGAAAATGTTTCTGTTCCTTGGATTCAGGTTACATAGCAGGGAGCAGGTAAAGTTTCACATACCATGTAATAAACATTAGAAAAAACTTTGTCTATAACAACCTGTCCTTGGATGAATAGCACTCTGATGACAGGTTTCTCTTAAAACTTTTGAGTTGGTGATTTTTCCGTTGTATATATTTGATGGTGGGCTGCATGATACATGAGATAAGTATAATGTCCTATGCTTCTATACTGCTAAAACAGATGCCAACATTCTTTGGCTGCCTTGGTTAAGATCTACAGTAAGATTTCTATGTTAGGGATTTTAATATATATATATACGTGCTCAATTGTATTATTTGACATGGGTTTATGATAGTTTTTTGCTTTAGGAACTGTGGCAGAATTGTATTCTCTATTGAAAAGCTTAGTCATAATGTATCAAGAATGGAAGCAGGCAAGTAGAAATTTGATTTTGGGAAATCAACACTTGAAAACTAACCCATACACACTTAGTATCAATAAGGAATTGTTTATGTCAAAGTACACAGTCTGGTTGTTTTAAAAAGGATTTGGGAATAAAAATGGAATTCAAGATGTGTATAGATCACAAGTAAAAGTATTTTATGTGAAATTCTTTGAACAACTAGAGGAAGTTTTTTGAGAATTGTGTATAGGACTTTAAGAGTCCCTGTCACCCATAAATCGGGCACTAGTGCTTAAAACAAACACTGTGTGTTAGAAGGATAGCGTTACCTGGAAACCTCCGGTAACGCTATATAACACTGCGGCGAAGTTACTGTAAACATCGGACCGCTCGCCAAGCGGTCCATGTATTCCAGAGGGGGCAGGTTGGGGCTTGGTTAGGGGAGTGACTGGCCGCATGACGCGTGGCATCACCGCCGGCCTATGGAGGAGCGGTCCGGGGAAGAGGCAGCCCTCGGACCACCCTCTCCTTTTTGCCCATGACAGCCTCGGATCACCAATGTCCGAGGCTTCATGTTTTAGGCCATCATTACATGTGCGATCTGCACATTGTAATAGATGGTGTGCAAAATCCCAGTGTATGGTAGGATCATCAGACAACCTAGGGTTAAAGTATCCTAGGAGTCTGAAAAATAGTAAAAACTTTAATAAAAAAATAAAAAATAAAAATATATTAAAAAAAACTCTAAAAATCAAATCACCCCCTTTCCCTAGAACTGATATAAATATAAACAGTAAAAATCATAAACATTAGGTATCACCTTTTCCGAAAATGCCCAATCTATCAAAATATAAATAATGTTTTTTTACTGTTTTAACCGTAACGGAAAATAGTGCCCAAGACGCAAATTCGCATTTTTTTGCCATTTTGAAAATATAAACTTCAATCAAAAGTGATCAAAAGTCGTACTTCTAAAAAAAAGCATTGAAAACGATCATCAAAAGTCACAAAAAATGACACCACCCCCAGCTCCATAACCAAGTTAAACAAGTTATTAGCGCCAGAAGACGGCAAAATGAAGGAGTTTTAATTTTTGTAAATGTATGAAAAACTTATAAACATATAACAAATTTGGTCATCCATGTCATCGTATTGACTCAATGAATAAATTAGACATGTCATTTGGAGCGCACAGTGAAAGACGTAAAATCCACGCCCACAAGAATGCGTTTTTTCACCATTTTCACTGCATTCAGAATTTTTTTCCCGCTTCCCAGTATATGGCATAGACAATTAAATGCCATCACTATGAAGTGCAATTTTTTACGCAGAAAACAAGCCATCACACAGCTCTCTACATGGAAAAATAAAAAAGTTATAGATTTTTGAAGGTGGGGTGTGAAAAATAAAGACGCAAAAACGAAAAAGGGCCTGGTCCTTAAGGGGTTAATACTTAGTACTTAATGCCCCTTGTTCACAAAGAAGACCATTTGCATAACTAAATCTAGAATATATACATAGAGGACAGACTGTTGAAAAAAAGGAAACGAATATCCAAAGAAGCTAAAGCGAAAAGTCTTAGGTTGCCCACACAATGCACTGTAGAACAGGCACATATCTAAAGGTCCGAAAAGAGCAAGATGACAGCTCTCAGACTTCTTTCATAGGAGGTACAGCATGGGCCATGAATATTATTTTGCTTATATTTAGCTTAAAGTATAAAAAGGATAATCATTTGGTATTCGTGTGATATCTTACCTTTCTCAGCCATTTAGTAAATCAAACCCTTTGGGTATTCTCAGAAGTTCCAAACACTGATCCATATTCTAAACTTTTTAAATTAAAAGGTCCTTAAGGGGTTAATACTTACTAAAAATATTGTATTGTTTCAATAATTTTAATCACGTGTCTACCTTTTAGGGTCTCCTGAAATTCCACTATTAAATCCCCTTTCACTGAATAATGCAACCGACAACCTCACTCTACCTAAAGATATCTTATCTGTCACGGTTGCTGTTGGGGATAAATCCATCTCAAGAGAATTGGAAGTTCCAGGTAGATAAGATACTTTACATTTACTTAATGAGTCTGTACAGTAATGCTGGACATGGATTTTAGGCAGCTTCCAGACAAATATTCCCTCAGCTATAAGGGAAGAAACTCTGTGAATAGATAAGCCATGGCCATATCTCATTAGTAAAATACAGTTTGTTACTTTAAAGATACACAAATATTTTTTCTAAGAATTCTAAATCTAAGTGCTTTCTTTAAGGACCAATTGCAATTCCAGAGCCCAATAAAGTTCCTTTTCCTACCATTAATCCAATAGAAAGCCTCCCTGCAGTCAATGCAGCTGACAATATATCAATTCCAGGTAAATGAGATACAATTTATTTTAAAGGTTAAGATGAGATAATAAGTTCTTTTATGCATGTTATATAAAATGTATATACACATACAGTGAATTGAATGATTGTTCTTATGAATTATAATTATATACTAAAAATTTTTTCAAGGTGCCGCTGACATTCCAGAGCTAGATACTCAGCCCAAAATTATTACAACAGACTGTCTACCTATAGCCAAAGGAGATGAGACTGTCAAAGCTGTAACTGGTGGCAATCCCAACTTGACAAACTTTGGAGCTCCAGGTAATTACACATACAAAAAGGGTTCTGCGGATCTAGATGTGTCCTTAAGATACCAGGGCCAGTTCTGTGCAAAATTAGACCCAGGTCACAATTAAAAATGGGGTTCACAGGTTTAAATATTGTACCTACTATTTAGTCCTGCAGATGAAGTGGAAAATTGAGCTTTTTATTAGTAAAAATAGTACATCAGGTTATCATATAATTGATGCACTTCGACTGATCAGACTAAGACGTTATGCATCGAAATGCGTCAATCATAGGATAACAATGTACCTGATTGACAGGCAGAAATAATATCTAGCATCTAATAGGTGACACCTGTGCTACATCAAGCACAGGACTTCATGACACTTCTCATTGCTGCCTAGATGTCTTCAGCTACTTGCAGCATACACTGTAGTGTCCCCTGGATAGCATGCAATGCACACTCTGCTCCTAAATAATATATATCCATTAAAATTGAACACTGTGCCTTTCACATTTTGTATGGAAAATACCACTAACACCACAATTGACCTTGCAGTGTCTCCACATATTAAAACACTTGGACCACAACTGAAAACTCTATGCCCCCACATATACACACATAGAACATAATGTGACCCTTCAAAAAATAATAAAAGCTATACCCTTAAGATACAGTAAGCCCACTACAACAAATATGGTAGTATCAAATTCAGTGCTCCCCCTGAATTATTCTATACCTTCTATTATATTCAACACTCCTCTCACATTAATTATATTATATGAGACCCCCCACCCAAATTTATAATGTTGTATACAGTGTCCCTCAAATTAATGATATTATCTACAGCCCTTTTCTTATATTATACACATGCCCTGAATTAAATATATAAAGAGCTTTCCTCTTTAATAATTAATTTCATTATTAACTCTGCTTCCCTGAATGTATTATATCACATACATCTCCCCCCAATCAAAAGAGATAATAAACAATATATATTATGTACATGTATAGCAAACTATAAATTTTTTTTGGGGGAGGCATATATAATTCAGTTAAAGGCACAGTGGGGGGTTGTATAAAATTAAATCAGGGGGGACTTTTTAATTTTGTAAATACTGTATCTTGTACTATAATAAATCTTTATTCATGTAACATTTTCATATTCTGCAGTGCTTTATAGATCATGGGGTACATATACAAACAAAATAAGTCATTACTGAGTAATTACATGGTCAGATGAACTTAAAATCTAGAAAACTTCTGTTTAACAAATCACCAGAAATATATCAACCACAAAAAATTCATAATACAAATAGTAAAGGGCTAAATAGAGGACCACTCAGACTTCTGTTTAATGTTTTACTTTTCAGCATTTACTTTCAGGGGTGACATCACTGCATGTGACGGCCTCATTTACATAATAAAGAATAGATGATTTTATAAAGATTAATGTATGAATTGACTAGATAAAGGCTGTGATGGAATCCTTGTGAGATGCTCCAACAGGAAGTAGTGACAGGACAAGTGACACAGACCTGATAACAGGTGTCCTTTAAGATCTGGCATAAGCTTTAAAGGGAACCTGTCACCAGATTGCTATTTTTATCAGGTTAGGTTCAGGTTGCTATAGACAAAGTACTGTATATGCCAAAATGATTTTTGAAAAAATGTCTGTGTTATATGGTATTTGAACTAAAGTATGTGAAACTTTACCTGGCTCCTTGCCAGAAGCCAAATCCCAGAAAGGAAAACTTCAAATGACAACTTTCGTCTCATTTATAATATATTCACTGCTCTCCTCATCACTGCTGGCTCCTGCCCCTCCCTCCCACCTCCTGCACCCTCTCCTTGTAGCAAAATGGCAGAATGAGAGATTGTCTGCAGTGAGCTGACAAGTCATTTGGGGGAAGGGGCAGAAGCCAGCAGAGATAAGCAGAGCAGTGAATGCATTATAAACAGGGCCAATTCTAACCCTTTTGCTGCTTGAGGCAAAACTTGAAAATGCTGCCTCCCGTGCGCCCGGTGATGCTACCTCAGACGCTAGTAATCAGTCAGTGACACAGGTATTAGTGACATCTAGTACCTTACAGGTGATGATCTTCTCCATCAGGAAGAGGACCTCTTTACAATTTCTCCCGGCCATGGTTTATCTTTGCTGAATTCACAGTCAAACTTCTTCAGCTCTATGCACCACAGCACCACAAGGCGCCCCTAAAAAATACCACAGTCACTTAGAGTAAAATGGAGCATGTTCCTAATATGTATTATCTACACAGCATGACATCCAAATAATTTATAGTATGTACAGCACCCACAATTTAAGTTACCCTAATTTAGCCACCCCTTGCATACACAGCCTCCAGCCCCCCCTGTATACACAGCCTCCAGTTCCCCAGCATATACACAGCCTCCAACCCCAGCATATACACAGCCCCCAGAATATATACATACCCCCATATGTATACAGCCTCCACCCCCCATATGTATACAGCCTCCAGGCCCCCCATATGTATACAGCCTCCAGGCCCCCCATATGTATACAGCCTCCAACCCTCGTATGTATACAGCCGTCAGCCCCCAGTATATATAATGCCTCTAGCCCCGGTATATATATAGCTATGACACCCCAAGAAAATAAGAACCTTGTGTGATGACGTTATTACACGCACTGGCCTGTGTCCTGCAGAGCGGTGCACACAGGTGCGATGTGCTGCATCAATTTGCTTACCAATTACTTTGGCGCCAATGTAATTGATTTTTCAGGTAGTTCGGACTTGCCAACCATTGGCAAGTCTGTACTACCGTTGATAAAATGCTGCCTCAGAAATGGTCTGCCATCACGGCAGATGCGGCCCTGATTATAAAGCAAACAGAAGTTTTCATTTGAAAATGTTTCTTTCTTGGATTCAGGTTAAAGCAGGGAGCAAGGTAAAGTTTCACATACCATGTAATACAGACATTAGAAAAAACTTTGTCTATAACAACCTGTCCTTGGATGGAAATAGCACTCTGATGACAGGTTCTCTTTAAAACTTTTGAGTTGGTGAGGATTTTCCGTTGTATATATTTGATGGTGGGCTGCATGATACATAGATAAGTATAATTGCCTATGCTATCTATACTGCTAAAACAGATGCCAACATTCTTTTGGCTTGCCTTGGTTTAAGATCTACAGTAAGATTTCTATGTTAGGGATTTTATATATATATATATACGTGCTCAATGGTAATTATTTGACATGGTTTATGATATATTTTTTCTTTAGGAACTGTGGCAGAATTGTATTCTCTATTGAAAAGCTTAAGTCATAATGTATCAAGAATGGAAGCAGGCAAGTAGAAAGTTGATTTTGGGTGAAATCAACACTTGAAAACTAACCCATACACACTTAGTATCAATAAGGAATATGTTTATGTCAAAGTACACAGTCTGGTTGGTTTTAAAAAGGATTGATGGAATAAAAATGGAAAATTCAAGATGTGTATAGAATCACAAGTAAAAGTATTTTATGTGAAATTCTTTGTAACAACATAGAGGAAGTTTTTTGAGAATTTGTATAGGACTTTAAGAGGTCCTGTCACCCATAAATCGGGCACTAGTGCTTAAACAAACACTGTGGTGTTAGAAGGATAGCGTTACCGGAAACCTCCGGTAACGCTATATAACACTGCGGCGAAGTACAATGTAAACATCGGACCGCTCGCCAAGCGGTCCGATGTATTCCAGAGGGGGCAGGGTTGGGGCGTGGTTAGGGGAGGTGACTGCCGCATGACGCGTGGCAGTCACCGCCGGCCTATGGAGCGAGCGGTCCGGGGAAGAGGCAGCCCCTCGGACCACCCTCTCTTGAATACGTCGGACAGCTTTGCGAGCGGTCTGACGATTACATTGTACTCCACCGCAGTGTTAGATAGCGTTACCGGAGGTTTCCGGTAACGCTATCCTTCTAACACTGCGATGTTTGTTTATACCCTAGGAGCTGCTTTCTTTAGTGACATGGGTGACAGGTCCTCTTTAACCCCTTATCACCGACACTAGTTTTCCGCCCAAGGCAGGGGCAAAGCATAAGTAAAATATAGTGATTCCAGTGCAGGCTTTCACAGGGTCTAAAACAATTGTGCATCAGCAGGAATACATTCGTAAAAGTACATGGAAAGAAAGCGATTAACGCGTTTCGGCTAGCAAGCCATAGTCATGATCCATACAATAGATAAAAAATAACACAATTTATAAGACTTCTAACCCTGGTCAAGACCTATGGGGAAGGAAAATAGGAGGCGTCACAAACCTTAACCCTTGAATACAAGAGTTAACCCCTAAATACAAAGATAGCTATTTATGAACATAGTGAAACTAACGTTGCTAGTTAGGGAGCATTGAACAATCTGCCATATGTATTACAATATAAGGAACAAAGACAAATTAGATGACAGAAATGGACATAGAAAATAGGCCATATTTAGTAGACAGTAATTAAATCATGGCGATAGTTCATCCCATTAGGCTGTCTAGTATCCAAGACAAAAATTCAATAGGATTCTTTGTTCAGTAGCTATTTTTGGTGGTCACCACCCCCGATAAGTTTAGTAACCTTTTCTGTGACTGTCCACCTAAAGCTTGATTTACCTGTATTTTTTGGACTATAAGACTATATTCTTTTTAGCAAGAAAACATCTTGCATCCAGCACTGCCTGACCCTCCTGATCGCGGTAATGAAGATCAGGTGATGCCCTGATATATAGCTGTACCTGATCTCCCAGAGAGGAGCGGCTCCGTACTGCTCTCTCCCTCTGCCTACAGTTACAAGACCTGCCGTGATGTCAGAAACATGTGACTGATCACATGCTTCCTACATCACCACAGGGTCTGATACTGGGAGTATGGGGACATGCTGGGCTGGGACAGGGTAAGAAGGGGAAGAGGGGAAACGTGTGTGTGTTTGGGTGTGTGGGGGGGTTCTGTGTGTATAGCTGAGCTGTGTGTATCTGTATGAATGATGCAGAGCTTTGTGTGTATCTATATGACTGATGCAGAGCTGCATGTGTAACTGTATGGATGATGCAGAGCTGCGTGTGTAACTATGGATGATGCAGAGCTGTTTGTGTAACTGTATGGATGATGCAGAGCTGCGTGTGTAACTGTATGGATGACGCAGAGCTGTGTGTGCAACTGTATGGATGATGCATGTGTAACTGTATGGATGATGCAGAGCTGTTTGTGTAACTGTATGGATGATGCAGAGCTGCATGTGTAACTGTATGGATGATGCAGAGCTGTTTGTGTAACTGTATGGATGATGCAGAGCTGCGTGTGTAACTGTATGGATGACGCAGAGCTGTGTGTGCAACTGTATGGATGATGCAGAGCTGTGTGTGTAAGAGCTGCAGCTCTGCAGCTGTGTATGTATCTGTACGAATGATGCTGAACTGTATGTGTATTTGTATGGATAATGCAGAGCTGTGTGTGCTGTGCTTTGGTGCGACCAACAGGGATATTTTAATTGGTGTAAAAAAGATTTTTCCTTTTTTGGAAGCCTAAATCTGGGGTGCGTCCTATAGTAAGAAGTGTCTTATAGTCCGAAAAATACGGTATCCCCCTTATGGATATCTCTAAAGTGTCGCGTGAGAGAGGAGACATGGACAGAAGAGTTGGTGACATCAGAGATATGTCTTCTGATGCGAACTTTGGCCGGACAGGTAGTGCATCCTACATGTTGTACTTTGCATGTAATGCAAGATGCTAAATATACAATGTATGAGGTATTACAATTTATGTAGGACTTAATGAGATAAGTTCTTTCATGGCATACGAGGTGAAGGAATTACCTCAAACAATGTAATCACAGGCTTTGCAATGGCTATGGCCACATTTGTGACAGCCTGGAAAATCCAGCCAGGTTTGTCTTTTAATTTCAGACTTATCACTAGTAAAAAGGCTGGGAGACAATGATGTACCCAGAGTAGCACCCCTTCTAAGCCACAAATCTTACACCTTGTGCTGTCACTTTATGGAAATCTTTGTTGAGCGAAAGAATAGGTAAATGCTTTTTAATTATTTGTTTAATACTGTAAAAATTGACAGCTATACTGTGTTGTAAATGTGACTGGTCTAGGGTTTTGTGTTGTGCCTCCTGAAAAAAATTTTTTCTTTTTGTTGATCAAAAGATCCGACCTAGGTTTGCTTTTAATCCTATTGTATGCTGAAGTGATAAGATGTTTGTTGTATCTGTCATCTTTTATGTGGCACGGTGTCAAATGCCTTTGAAAAGTCCAGATATACAACATCCACAGCGTCCCCCAGATCCAGTATTGAACTTACCTCCTCGTAGAAACCAATCAGATTAGTCTGACAGGACCGATCTCTCATAAACCCAAGAAACCAATCAGATTAGTCTGACAGGACCGATCTCTCATAAACCCATGCTGACTCTGGGTTATAAGGTTGTGCACAGTGAGATACTCGAGGACAGCATCTCTAACAAACCCCTCAGATATTTTCCCCACCATCAGAAGGAAATGGACAACATGTTAGTTAAATGTAAATGTGACTGGTCTAGGGTTTTGTGTTGTGCCTCCTGAAAAAAAAATTTTCTTTTTGTTGATCAAAAGATCCGACCTAGGTTTGCTTTTAATCCTATTGTATGCTGAAGTGATAAGATGTTTGTTGTATCTGTCATCTTTTATGTGGCACGGTGTCAAATGCCTTTGAAAAGTCCAGATATACAACATCCACAGCGTCCCCCAGATCCAGTATTGAACTTACCTCCTCGTAGAAACCAATCAGATTAGTCTGACAGGACCGATCTCTCATAAACCCATGCTAACGCTGGGTTATAAGGTTGTGCACAGTGAGATACTCGAGGACAGCATCTCTAACATGGGTTATAAGGTTGTGCACAGTGAGATACTCCAGGATAGCATCTCTAACAAACCCCTCAAATATTTTCCCCACCACAGCAGTTAGACTCACGGGTCTGTAGTTTCCAGGATCCTTTTTTGTATATTGGTACCACATTTGCTATGCGCCAGTCTTGTGGAACATAACCAGTCCTCAGTGAATCTTCAAATATTAAAAATAACGGTCTGTCTATCACCGTACATAGTTCATGCAGAACCCAGGGGTGTATGCCATGATTTATCTGACGCCTGCCATGCTATTACAGTGTGCGTCGTTAAGGGGTTAAATATCTGATTTTACTGCACCATTTGCATGATATCATCTTAAAAGAACAATTCAGCATGCCAACTTACTAGTGATGCTGTTTAACTGAGTACAACCCCATAATTAACCTGTAGATTTGTTGCTTTGATTCATTAAACAATGATGGCGTAGGAGGTATTTTTTGTACCACACACATAGTTTAATCTCTTCTTGGAATAATTTTATAGATCTTTATTAAATTGCACTTTTCATTTAATGGTGTTCTCTGATACTTCCTTTAATAAACATGAAATGAATGAGATTATTGCAGTGAATATTATACCATACAGAATTTGGCCAGAGTCCCAGACGCAGGTCATAAAGTCCATCTATGTCTTTGTCCAAGTTTTTGTGTCTTCATTTGACTTTGACTTATTCAGTACTTACTATATGAGCATTAATCAGACCGTAACATACATGATTCACGTATACATTGAGGCAGATGTATCTTTTTATTTGTGTTTTGTCTTTCTTTCCTTTTTGCATTTTTTTTGCATTTGTTCAATTTTTTTTATTTCTCTAAAGCTTGTGGCACACTAGTTTTCCTGCTTTATGCCTAATTCATCTTTGGATTGCACATGCTGGCAGATGTGATTACTGATTTGTGCCTAAAAAGTCACAAAAATGTGCAAATACACTCTAGGATATCACAAGGGCAGAGACAGAAGGGCTCAGGCAGCATAGAATAAAAAAACACACTCCCTCCTCCTCTTGGCTGGTGGGGGGAGGAAGCGCGCAGAGCGCTGCAGGGGCTGCTATTCAGAATAAAATTAATAAACCCCACTACCCCTAATCTCCACCAGGTGGCGATCTCCTGTAATGAAGTTGCTCTGCAGCGCATGATAAACTATGACTTTGACTATGAATTGTCACCAGCAGCTTTTGTTAAAGCATACATCTGAACCTGATACTCATCAGAGGAACAGTAATTTAGTTAAGTCCCTGAAGCAGAGAGAAGGACCAAAATTACATTTGTAACACAGTTATGGAGCATATCATGGATCAAGGAGAGAGGCTTGTGTGGATTAAATGATCCAGTTCAGAGCATATCAAAAGTGTAGCGGTCTCTCCTCAGATATGCGAATATGAGAGCAGATATGTGAATATGCGAAGTACTGAGGAAGGACCACAATCGGGAGTCATGATAGGACCAGTCCCGGATTGGATTCTCTGAGAGTAACCAAGGAAGGGAGAACAGCAGTTGGCAAAGACGAGACCAAGTATTTTGGTGCCAGCACAAAAATAAAGGACTCCCTGTTGGAAAGTGAAAGTTATGATAGAGGAGAGCCATGGAGTCAAAGAGTCAACATAGGCATTTCTTGCGCCACATATTAACAGTTGTACGAGTCAACGGAGTCATAGAGAAGATTGTCAATAGCATGTCCAGACCATGGGATTGAACGTAAATCAATAGTAGAAAGGTCAGCCTTGAGCATAACCCATTGCAGGAATGGAACCAGTCAACTAACTGAACCAGGATAGAGAAAATGTGATAATGTTGAATAGTTGGCAAGCTGGTACACCTTTCCATTAGATCTACAAAGGATCACAAGTTACATATGATGATGGGCTTGGCCCATCATACATTTGCTAACTGCTGAAGGGATATAGAGACCACTTGAAAAGCATACGGACATTTGGGTAAAATATCCATTTTTATAACATTTATGTGCCCAAACCAGGATATGGATCTCCTGTGGAGGACGTTCATGGAGTGAAGTTCAGGGGAAAACCACCAAAACTTTCCACATTAACGTAACGGGTAGAACCTTTGACATATGTGGCTTCATCAACTGCCGATCGAAGGGTGTGATTTATAAGGCAACGTGTAATTGTGGACTTGAGTACGTTGGAAAAATTTACAGGGAGTTCAGGAGAAGAGTTGGTGACCATCTAGGGGACATAAGGCATGACAGAGACACACCAATAGCTAGACATATGCACCAGACTCATGGGGGGGACCCTAAACAAATACAGTTTGTGGGTATTGACATAATACCATACCCTGAGAGAGGAGGGGATTGGAACAAGAGGATTCTGCAAATAGCGGCTAAGTGGATCTACAGACTAGGGACAGTGACTAAATGAACAATTACAATTTACATGTTTCCTCTAAAAATAATTCCCCACAGATCCAACTGCAGATACAATATTACATCTCCACACCTCTCTACAGTACGTAGATGGGCCACTAGCGGAATATTCTAAGTCCAGCCAAAAATTCTCTGTGACCAATTAGAACTTCCCGCAAGTAACCCTCAGTAAACAAATGAATAAATTTCCATATTTTCACTGATTCAGATACTTGTTGCTGTGCCAATCTGGTCGCTAAGCTTTACTAGCCATTTTAAACTGTGTAAATATCATCAGTAGAGAGCTGACGCTCTCACAGATGACAGCGTCATGCACTCATGACAACCACATTGGATACACCCCTGAGCGATCATGTGACCGGATCACATGACTGGTGATCACGTGATGTTATCATGTTCCGCTGGCAGCTCGTGTGGTAATCACAGAACGCAGCTGGCACCACGGACAGACATGTGTGTGATAGGATCCCCGATTGGTGAGTTATCCACAGGGGGATGTACTAAGGAGTATATATAATCCGTTACTCTATGGGGTCAGTTATCCCTACACCATCAGATAGGGATCAGCATCTGGGGCTCTACACCAGGGACCCAGTAGATGACCCTACACTTGGGTTCATCAGATCATTTGTTACACCCTAAGGGATGCTCCTTTACATTGGAGGTCCCGTGTTTTATTGATTCCACCGCAACCCCTCTGAAGAACCTACAGCAGGAAGAAACGCGTCAGGGAAGGGGAATGCAGGGTGTCTTTTTTAACTAGGGCAAGTTATTGGGACTGCCCTTGTTAGGGCGGAAGCTAATTACACCTGGAGACAGGGACAGCTGTAGTCTTGTTACAGTTCCTGACATTATGGTTCCAACATATACAGGCATGTCCTTTACCATCTTTATGCTCCCGTCAATGCACATACTTTGGAAACAACACAGCTGACAATTGAACACAACTGCAGACCATTACCAGTTGTGGTAAGAACCATCCTTTATTTCCTTTTTGCAAGGTGTTAATTTGATGGTATGGTGCATGGCACCTTGACTTACAGGTACGTGGTATCCCCACTGTTTGATCCACAACCGTTGGGGGTTGTGGTGATCAGTATAGTCGCCTAGGTTGGCGTCTATAGCACGGATTGTTGTTGTTGTTTTTTCCATGCTTTGAAGCCGCATCCATTTCACTTATCAGCATTTCCTCAGGTAATTCTGGTGTCAGAGGAACACGAGGAACACTGGTAACACTGCAGACATAGGAACACGGAGGAACACTGGTAATACGGCAGAAATAGGAACACAGAAGGCTTACTTTTCACAGGAATGCTTGAAGATCTGTCAGGGAATGATGGGAGCCGCCGGATTAAATGCATTCACGGAAGCGTGGAGAGGTAAATCCATGGCAGTGGGACCGGAGCAGTGGAGAGAAGCATGGTTGCACCTGCCATCCTCTGCGGTATGGATCGCGGGGGTGCCGGTGCCTGTGACAAGGTGAATTGGGCGGCGACTAAGATTTGTCAGTCTATGCCCTCAGGCTGAGGCCAGCTAGCTTGCCCACAGATCCCATGGTGCCTTGTGTTCTCTCTCAAAGTAATTTAGCTTAAAATTATTTTAGTTTCCCACAAGTAAATCAACTGAACACTGCACAATGCACATACAGGATGTATATGGTGACCAGCCTGGCGGCTTCCATCACATGGAGGAGGCTTATCTGGACAGAGCTGATACTGCCATGACAAGGTGGGGGAAGGGAGCAGTGAGAAATGCAGAGACAGATAGTAAACTTTCTGTAGAATCACAGACTGGGATGGAGGGACTGAAAGGGAACAGGGAGATCTTTTACCTCACTATTCTGTGCAGTAAACATCAGCATACACTTCTAGCTCTGCTACATTCACTGATACATGACGCCCTTCCAATGAGCAGTGAGCAAAAGGAAACTACTGCATTCAGGTAACAAAGATAATAGGCAAAGTTGTTTTACATCCCAAGAGCTATTGATTTGTGAAAAATAAAAAAACCTTTACAGTTACTAATATGTTGTATTTGCACCAGGTATAACCAATTCTATTTTGAATATTTAGTTCTCAAACTGGAAGGAAGGATCCAAGTGGTTGGAGACAAAATGATGGCGACCAGTGGAAAAGAAGTAGACTTTGTAACATCCAAGTCTGCATGTAAAGCTGTTGGCGGAATAATTGCTACTCCAAGGAATGAAGCAGAGAACATAGCTGTTTTGGCATTTGTAAAGAAATATAAAAGATATGCATACCTGGGAAAAGAGGGATCAGTACCGGGCAACTTCAAATACTTAAATAGAGTCCCAGCAGTTTACACACGTTGGAGAAAGGGTGAACCTAGAGAGCAAGCACAGGAAACATGCATTGAAATGTACACTGATGGGCAGTGGAACACTAAAGCATGTAACCAAAAGCGTCTGACTGTCTGTGAATTGTAGTCCAAAACTATACCCCAGAGAAGAAATCTGGCAAATAGCAAACTAGTTGTATCATTTCATTCAGTTGTACCCCATCCATCTCACTTTGACATTCATATGTTCCAGGAAGACTCATGCATTGGCTACTCTTTGTTCAGTGAGCTCTTTATTCTTTGGTCAAGAAAAAGCTATTAAGGAGGGTTTCTCTTGAATAAACATTGATACTCTCTGCAGAAGTGAATTTAACCCATAGATTAATACAAAGAGCCAACTACTTCTGAATCCGTGTTTTGTGTTTGTCAGGTCAACAGCTCATGCTTGCAGGAGATGGCTGTTGTTCTCCTTCCCTACAAACAGAAATTATTGATAGTGTTTATTCCTGGGAAACCCCTTTTGCTAGGTTTTATTTAGCTGGGAAGGTTCAGAATGATAAATTTATTAATCGTTCTGGATTTATAAATTCTGTGCTAAAGTTACCAACTCTTGACAAAGAACAGTGAGCGTATTTATCTGATGCAGACGTAGATCCTTATTTCTTTTTGTTAATTATTGTATACATTGCCTAATTTTATAGATGTCCATCATGTGCTGTAATAGCACAACACTGAAATACATTATGTCAACAGGGGATGATAATATTTGCTGTCCAAAACAAATAAAAGTATCTTAAGAGCATCATGATTCTGTGCATTATAGTTTTTGCTTTTTATAGCATATTTGAAATAGTTTAACATCTATATATCCATAAACTCAGTTCATTAGATGACCAGGATTTATAAAGATTATAAAGATGTTGTAACGTCCGTGCCTTAATGTCGCTCTATCCGCAGTTGGCCAAGATAGATGGCGTTAATTTGTGTGTGAACTATAGCTTAGTGTTTGTGTTTTGATTAACTGAGCCACACCCTGCTCCTTGCATTTCAGTCCTGCCCATCAAGGGGTACTAGCCTGATGGACAGTTTCCCCAGTGTGCTGCTGGAGGTGTGTCTGGGAACTTCCTTATATACCTGCCTACTCCCATCAGACATTGCTAGTCAATTCAAGTCTTACCTGTGTATCTAGTGCTCTTGCTATCTTGTTTGGTATTCTGTGTTTTGTATCTGATTCTGTACCTTTGCAGCCATCTTGGTTTTTACCTGGTTTGTTTGTCTCCGCTTGTTTGCCTGTATCTGTACCTGACCTGTATATTACGTTGTTTGTCCTCAGTATTGTTTACCTCCTAGTGTTATCCCGCTTTCCCTGTCTCTGAACTAAAAAAGTGTGTGGGCACTTCCAAGAAATGGCCTTGACTTTGTTTGCAGTTAGACCAAAGTTATTTTTATTATTTGCATATATGTTTAACCCCTTAACGTAGAGCTACGGCGCAGAGGTATAGGGAATGTATGAAGAGGGCTCACGGCTGAGTCCTCTTCATACAGAGGTGGGGGTTGTTGCATATTGCAGCAAACCCCCACCGCTAATAACCGCGGTAGGTGCTTGCACTGATGACGGCTATTTACCCTTTCGTTGCCGCCGGCAAAGTCGTCGGCTGCATTTAAAGACAGCTGCGCGCGGGCGCCGCCATCTTTATTACTATCGCCGTGCCCCCTAACGTCATCGGGGGGCGGCGATCGGTTGCCATGGTAGCCTCGGGTCTTCGTTTGACCCGAGGCTATCTGGCATCTGCAGATTCGTTACAATGAGCCAGTGGCTCATTGTAATGAATGAGCTGCAAAAATGCCATATATTGCAATACAGAAGTATTGCAGTATATGGTAGGAGCGATCTGACCATCTAGGGTTAATGTACCCTAGATGGTCTAAGAAATAGTGGGAAAAAACAGAAAAAAAAAAGTTTAAAAAAAAATAATAAAATATTAAAATTTCAAATCACTCCCTTTCGCTACAACTGATATAAAACATAATAAACAGTAAAAATCACAGACACATTAGGTATCGCCGCGTCCCAAAATGCCCGATCTATCAAAATATAAAAACGGTTACGGCCAGCGGTGACCTCCGAGACGGAAATGGCACCCAAATGTCCGAAATGCGACTTTTATGCCTTTTTACATCACATAAAAAAAGAAATAAAAAATGATCAAAATGTCACACAGACCTAAAAATAGTAGCAGTGTAAAGGTCGGCTTATTTTGCAAAAAATAACACCTCACACAGCTCCGTGCGCCAAAGTATGAAAAAGTTATTAGCTTCAGAAGATGGCAAAAAAATTTTTTTCTTTTTTTGTACACATTCGTTTAATTTTTGAAAATGTATTAAAACACAATAAAACCTATATAAATTTGGTATCACCGCGATCGCACCGAACCAAAGAATAAAGCTGAGGTGTTATTTTGAGTGGATAGTCAAAGTCGTAAAAATTGAGCCCACAAGAACGTGCGTTTTTTTTTCAATTTTTCCACATTTGGAATTTTTTTTCAGCTTCGCGTTACATGGCATGTTAAAATAAATAACATTACAGGAAAGTAAAATTTGTTACGCACAAAATAAGCCCTCACACAGGTCTGTATACGTAAAAATGAAAAAGTTAGGGATTTTTGAAAGTGGAGAGCGAGAAATGAGCGAAAAAACCCTGCGTCCCTAAGGGGTTAAAAAGATAAATATAGTGATATTCTAGCACATGATAACCATCAAGGATACCAATGGTAGGTTTAGACCCAGGATTGACCTGGAGATGATCCCAGATTACAGTTAAATGATACTTTTACATTAAGATTACATGCATTTATAAACATCGGTATATACAGAGTTTTCCCTGTCTCTGACCTGTGTTAGTATTCTGTGCACCAGTGTGAACACTGGTCTATTCCTGTATTCCGGTTACCTGTCCGCTCCACCATCCAGCAGCTGCCAGACGAAGTAAGCCTTCCCTGTCATCTTGTAGGGTTGCTCAGGGACAGTCAGTTAAGTTCCTGATAGTGGGTTCGCCCTTATCAGGACGGTTTATCTGCTTTAGGCAGGGCCTTAGCCCGCACGTTGCAGGGTACGTTCGCCACCACTTACCTAGTCTGGCAGCTAGCGCCAAGCCTGGTTGTGGTTGCGCGGTTGCTTAACAGGTGCTGACAGAAGTAGAAAGAAGATATCCATAAACATTTGGTGAATGTCAATTGGACCCAATAACCATCTATTGTATAGGGTGGTTCTAGGCTCCATCCCGGTAGTAGATTTTGGAAAAATAAGGGTTGGACATGTAAAATGTACATTCTGGGTGAATGTACACACCATCTATGTGGTGCTATCTGGAATGGAAAACTTTTAATAAACATGCATATGAAAGAATTAGGAATGATGCCAAAAGTTTTTCACAACAGGATTTGAGGCTCTCCCTTGCAGCTCCTCTTCCATTCTCTCAGGTTGGATGGTGAACGTTGGTGGACGACATTTTCAATTCTCTCCAGAGATGCTCAATAGGGTTTAGGTCAAGGTTCTGGCTGGGCTTGTCAAGAATGGTCACATAGTCGTTGTGAAGCCTCTGCTTTGTTATTTTAGCTGTCTGCTTAGGAAGGTGGAAGGTGGAAAGTGAACCTTTAGCTCAGTCTGTGCTCCAGAGCAATCTGGAGAAGGTTTTTTATCCAGGATGTCTTTGTGCCGCCTGTGCATCTACGATTATCGTACAGACTTGAATATACCTTTGAAAGAAAATAAGCACAGCCCGATCATCAGTGATTCATATGACTTACCGATATTTATTCTTGTCACCATGAAGACAATAGGCGAATACTAATGACGTAGCGCCACACACTCTCTCGGACCAATCGTAGAGGTGGACCAGAAAGGCGGCTCAACAGCTGTGATGCCAGCATGACGTATTTGCAGCCTATTGGCTGCCTTCCGACACACCCCCATTTCATGACATCATCACCCAAAGTTATAAAGCAGATGGGAGCACCAAATTCACAACATTCCCCTACTTGCCAAAAAGAAAAAATCAATTTCTTTTCCCACCATTCCTATTTTTAATATTTTTTGTTTGTTTCTACACATTGGAAAATATTCCTTATGGTTTAAAATAAATGATCAATAAAAGTTAAATTTTAATAAAATCGTTTTCACTTAGGTCGAAGGACCTTTCTGTTTGCAGAAATTCAAAGTATGTAAATAAATAGTAACACTATAGGTCCAGACCACACATGTAGCCCTAAGTGTGTCTAACCCTATTATTTGTATATATAGCAGTTGGGGCATAAGTATCATTTTTGTCAAATTCACTCTACCAATTACCGAGAGCGGGAGTTTGCACCATGCTGTAATATTGGCAGTAAATCATGCAATGAGAGGGGTCAGATTAAGGTGTAAGTAATCTTTGACTCTAGCCGACACCTGCACTCCAGGATATTTGAAGGTGCTAACTAGTTGGATGGGTGTATCAGCTACCACAGAGCCTTATAAGTACTGATTTATTCCAATTTATTCGTAACCAAGAGAAATCCCCAAATTGTTCTATCACTGCGATGGCATTTTCTAATGATAATCCTGTGTCTCCCAGAAAAAGTACCAAGTCATCCGCATATAGAGCTATTTTCTCCATATGCTGATTATATTTAAGACCTGTGATCAGTGGGCTCTCCCTTAACAGTTGTGCCAAAGGCCCCTCCCTTGTTCCCCTTGACAAATTAAAAGGCTGAGACAGTATCCCATTGGCCCTGACCCTTGCTCTAGGGCCCGGATATAGTAGCCTTACCCATTTCCTAAAGTTCGGGCCCAGCCCTGCTTTTTCCAGTACCGCTCACAGGTACTTCACAGCATCGAGTGAGAGCACCACCCGGTTCCCCACATTATCTGACTGCGACTGAATATTAAGAAATAGCCTCAAAATTAATCGCCGTAGAGCGGTTAGGCATAAATCCCGACTGGTCTCTATGTACCAATCCTATACCAATGTACCAATATCTACCGTCAGAAATGAAATGGGCCTGTAAGATTCTGTTAGTTGTGTATCCTTCCCCGGTTTGGGTGTAACCACTATTATCGCCTCCCTCATGGATTCTGGCAAACTCCCATTCTCGAAGGCTGCTTGGTACACTTCTAATAGCTTTGGAAGAAGCATCTCTCTTAAATCTTTAAAAGTTTCCGCCAGCAGGCCATCTAACCCTGGTGCTTTATTATTTTGGAAGGAGTCTAGCACCTCCTCCAATTCTTCTATCAATATTGTCTGATCCAATGCCTCCCTTTGTTCTATTGTTATTGTGGCAAGTTAATCCCATCCAAATATGCCTTTATTTCTAGCCAATCTAGTGGTATACAAGTTGCTGTAAAATTGCTGGAATTCTGATACTATTCCCATTGAGTCCACCAGGTGTGAGACACTGAAGGGGTTAACTGTGGATGGGCGGTATGTTTCCCCTAGGTTTTGCTACTATGCAAGGCCTTAGTGTTGAGGTTGTGTTGTCCAGCACCTTGGACACAGGCACAAGAACGTGCGTTTTTTTTTCAATTTTTCCACATTTGGAATTTTTTTTCAGCTTCGCGTTACATGGCATGTTAAAATAAATAACATTACAGGAAAGTAAAATTTGTTACGCACAAAATAAGCCCTCACACAGGTCTGTATACGTAAAAATGAAAAAGTTAGGGATTTTTGAAAGTGGAGAGCGAGAAATGAGCGAAAAAACCCTGCGTCCCTAAGGGGTTAAAAAGATAAATATAGTGATATTCTAGCACATGATAACCATCAAGGATACCAATGGTAGGTTTAGACCCAGGATTGACCTGGAGATGATCCCAGATTACAGTTAAATGATACTTTTACATTAAGATTACATGCATTTATAAACATCGGTATATACAGAGTTTTCCCTGTCTCTGACCTGTGTTAGTATTCTGTGCACCAGTGTGAACACTGGTCTATTCCTGTATTTCGGTTACCTGTCCGCTCCACCATCCAGCAGCTGCCAGACGAAGTAAGCCTTCCCTGTCATCTTGTAGGGTTGCTCAGGGACAGTCAGTTAAGTTCCTGATAGTGGGTTCGCCCTTATCAGGACGGTTTATCTGCTTTAGGCAGGGCCTTAGCCCGCACGTCGCAGGGTACGTTCGCCACCACTTACCTAGTCTGGCAGCTAGCGCCAAGCCTGGTTGTGGTTGCGCGGTTGCTTAACAGGTGCTGACAGAAGTAGAAAGAAGATATCCATAAACATTTGGTGAATGTCAATTGGACCCAATAACCATCTATTGTATAGGGTGGTTCTAGGCTCCATCCCGGTAGTAGATTTTTGAAAAATAAGGGTTGGACATGTAAAATGTACATTCTGGGTGAATGTACACACCATCTATGTGGTGCTATCTGGAATGGAAAACTTTTAATAAACATGCATATGAAAGAATTAGGAATGATGCCAAAAGTTTTTCACAACAGGATTTGAGGCTCTCCCTTGCAGCTCCTCTTCCATTCTCTCAGGTTGGATGGTGAACGTTGGTGGACGACATTTTCAATTCTCTCCAGAGATGCTCAATAGGGTTTAGGTCAAGGTTCTGGCTGGGCTTGTCAAGAATGGTCACATAGTCGTTGTGAAGCCTCTGCTTTGTTATTTTAGCTGTCTGCTTAGGAAGGTGGAAGGTGGAAAGTGAACCTCTAGCTCAGTCTGTGCTCCAGAGCAATCTGGAGAAGGTTTTTTATCCAGGATGTCTTTGTGCCGCCTGTGCATCTACGATTATCGTACAGACTTGAATATACCTTTGAAAGAAAATAAGCACAGCCCGATCATCAGTGATTCATATGACTTACCGATATTTATTCTTGTCACCATGAAGACAATAGGCGAATACTAATGACGTAGCGCCACACACTCTCTCGGACCAATCGTAGAGGTGGACCAGAAAGGCGGCTCAACAGCTGTGATGCCAGCATGACGTATTTGCAGCCTATTGGCTGCCTTCCGACACACCCCCATTTCATGACATCATCACCCAAAGTTATAAAGCAGATGGGAGCACCAAATTCACAACATTCCCCTACTTGCCAAAAAGAAAAAATCAATTTCTTTTCCCACCATTCCTATTTTTAATATTTTTTGTTTGTTTCTACACATTGGAAAATATTCCTTATGGTTTAAAATAAATGATCAATAAAAGTTAAATTTTAATAAAATCGTTTTCACTTAGGTCGAAGGACCTTTCTGTTTGCAGAAATTCAAAGTATGTAAATAAATAGTAACACTATAGGTCCAGACCACACATGTAGCCCTAAGTGTGTCTAACCCTATTATTTGTATATATAGCAGTTGGGGCATAAGTATCATTTTTGTCAAATTCACTCTACCAATTACCGAGAGCGGGAGTTTGCACCATGCTGTAATATTGGCAGTAAATCATGCAATGAGAGGGGTCAGATTAAGGTGTAAGTAATCTTTGACTCTAGCCGACACCTGCACTCCAGGATATTTGAAGGTGCTAACTAGTTGGATGGGTGTATCAGCTACCACAGAGCCTTATAAGTACTGATTTATTCCAATTTATTCATAACCAAGAGAAATCCCCAAATTGTTCTATCACTGCGATGGCATTTTCTAATGATAATCCTGTGTCTCCCAGAAAAAGTACCAAGTCATCCGCATATAGAGCTATTTTCTCCATATGCTGATTATATTTAAGACCTGTGATCAGTGGGCTCTCCCTTAACAGTTGTGCCAAAGGCCCCTCCCTTGTTCCCCTTGACAAATTAAAAGGCTGAGACAGTATCCCATTGGCCCTGACCCTTGCTCTAGGGCCCGGATATAGTAGCCTTACCCATTTCCTAAAGTTCGGGCCCAGCCCTGCTTTTTCCAGTACCGCTCACAGGTACTTCACAGCATCGAGTGAGAGCACCACCCGGTTCCCCACATTATCTGACTGCGACTGAATATTAAGAAATAGCCTCAAAATTAATCGCCGTAGAGCAGTTAGGCATAAATCCTGACTGGTCTCTATGTACCAATCCTATACCAATGTACCAATATCTACCGTCAGAAATGAAATGGGCCTGTAAGATTCTGTTAGTTGTGTATCCTTCCCCGGTTTGGGTGTAACCACTATTATCGCCTCCCTCATGGATTCTGGCAAACTCCCATTCTCGAAGGCTGCCTGGTACACTTCTAATAGCTTTGGAAGAAGCATCTCTCTTAAATCTTTAAAAGTTTCCGCCAGCAGGCCATCTAACCCTGGTGCTTTATTATTTTGGAAGGAGTCTAGCACCTCCTCCAATTCTTCTATCAATATTGTCTGATCCAATGCCTCCCTTTGTTCTATCGTTATTGTGGCAAGTTAATCCCATCCAAATATGCCTTTATTTCTAGCCAATCTAGTGGTATACAAGTTGCTGTAAAATCGCTGGAATTCTGATACTATTCCCATTGAGTCCACCAGGTGTGAGACACTGAAGGGGTTAACTGTGGATGGGCGGTATGTTTCCCCTAGGTTTTGCTACTATGCAAGGCCTTAGTGTTGAGGTTGTGTTGTCCAGCACCTTGGACACAGGCTGGAGAGCACACAGCCCTGCCCTCTGTGCCTGGAGCAGCGACATCTTTTATGTTCTAGTGGTGAGTTAGAATAACTCTGTTTAGTTAGCACCCTGACGGGTAGGATTTTGTTTGTTTGATGCCTGAATGTGAAGGCTGTTTTATTTTGTACCTGCTCCTGGAATAAACGCAGGTGAGACCTGTTTTGGACTAAAACTTTGGTGTCACTGTCTTGGGCTGCATCACGTATCACCGCTACCACGGTCTCTACTGGGCCAAATCTCCCACATATGGTGCTTCGGATTGCGGGCAGTTCAAAAGACACACACCTGAAAGGCTCGCTACATCCTGCAACATTGCATGGCCTGGGTGAAAGCAGCAGGCAAATTGCATGATAAAGCCAAGATGGAGGACTTTATTAAGGCCATGCTCCAGCAGCAGGAGGAGAGGTTCCGCCAGCAGCAAGCCATGCTCCAGCAACAGGAAGAGAGGTCCCGCCAGCAGCAGGCCATGCTCCAGCAACAGCAGGAAGAGTCCAGAGCTAATCGGCAGCTGCAGCAGGCCATGCTTCAGCAACAGGAGGAGAGGTCCTGTCAGCAGCAAGCCATGTTCCAGCTGATGATGGAAAAGTTTTCTGGCATTATGGCAGCATCGTCCAGCGTTCCGCACGGGCTGCAGTGCAGACGGCTGCAGTGGACCCGTGGCGGCGTATCTCACTGTGTTCGAGCGAGTAGCTGAGCGAGAGGAGTTACCAGCAGAGCAGTGGGCAGATGTCCTGCACCGTTCTGAACCGTTCCGAATCGCAGAAGGCCTACTATTACCTGAGTGAAACGGAGGCCAGTGAGTACTCCCAGCTAAAGGCGGAGATTCTGGCTCGTCTTGGGGTCACCATACAAGTTCGTTCCAGCCGGGTCCACCAGTGGGCATACTCAGAAAAACTACCCCCACGCTCCCAAATGCATGACCTGGTCCATCTTGTCCGGAAGTGGCTTTAACCATTGGACTGCACCCCAGCACAGATGGTCGAGAGAGGGGTTTTTGACAAGTTCACCCGTTCTTTGCCCTCTCGGCTCCAGCGATGGGTTGGACAGGCCGGTCCGACAAATGCTGAGGAAATCGTATCCCTAGTAGAGAGATATCAGGCTACAGAGGATCTTCTACCTACCGCTCCCGCACGAAGCAGTGCCAGTGACAAGACCACTAGACCATCTGGTAAGACTGCTGCTGCAGAAAAAAGGAGACAGGTCAGTTTGGGGATGGGGGGTTCAGTGGGGGGCTCGGATACACAGACACCCAACGAAGCTTGTGACAGAGGTCACAGCTGTATCCAGTGCTGGCGATGCTGTGAAATGGGCCATATCGCTGCCAACTGTCCTTTGCCCGGCCGGTTATAGCAGCCGAGTCAGTCATGGATGCAGAGCCCCAAGTGTGTATGGTCACAATTGTTGGTCACACGGTGGAAGCCTTGCTAGACTCGGGGAGCCTGGTCACCTTGGTGCGGGGAACTTTGGTTGATCCTGAACTATACAGTGGGCGTAACGTGGGAGTGTTATGTATACATGGGGACACTCGCGAATATCCCACTGCCGTCATCAACCTACAAACACCATGAAGTGGGGGTGGTGGGGACCCTGTTTCATGAGGGTATTATCGGCAGAGACTTACCGGTATTCTGGGACCTCTGGAGACGAAGACCCACCTTAGGTGCTATTACAGATAATGGACATGGTGTAAGTCCGGCCTTGGCCTCCGAACCCTTTGAGGCCAAAGTACCCACACCAGCAGTAGGGGTGACCCTAAGTGATGAATTCTCTCCCATAGAGGTCCTAGCTGGTGAGGCCGTTGGTCAAGATTAGGTGGCCGATATGCCGGAATTTGAGATTTCCCGTGTAAATTTTGGGGCGGCACAGCTCCAGGACCCTACCTTGTTTAAAGCACGGGAAAATGTTAAAGTCATAAACTGTGTGCTCCAAATACCAGGAGCTGACAAAATGTACCCCCGAATGGTGATTGGTCGAGCAGCTGGTAGTACCCCAATCTCACCGTAGGCTGGTGCTAGATTTGGCACATAAACATGTGCTGGGAGGTCACTTAGGTGCTGAGAAGACCCGGGAGAGGATCCTGCAGAGATTTTTCTGGCCTGGGGTGTGGGAGGAGGTAAACCGGTATTGTAGCTCCTGCCCTGAGTGTCAACTTACTGCCCCGGTGTCCCACTTCAGGAGTCCGCTGGTCCTGTTACCAATCATAGAGGTGCCGTTTGAACTGATTGCAATGGATTTGGTTGGCCTTATAGTAAAATCCACAAGGGGGCACCAGTACATCCTGGTTATCCTGGACTATGCTACGCGGTATCCAGAGGCGATTCCGTTAAGAAACACCTCCTCCAAAAACATTGCTAGGGAGCTGTTCCAGGTATTCTCCCGCACAGGCCTCCCCAAGGAAATCTTGACTGACCAGGGGACCCCGTTCATGTCTAGAGTAATGAAGGAGATGTGTAAATTACTGCAGGTTAAACAGCTCCGCACCTCTGTATATCATCCTCAGACAAATGGCCTGGTCGAGAGGTTCAACAAGACCTTGAAGGGGATACTAAAGAGGGTGGTCAGCAAAGACAGAAAAGGACCCCCCACCGTAGTGTGATCGAACATGTCTCCCTTATGCAGGACCGCATAAAGGACCCTTGTAAAGGAGCACATGACAAAAGCGCAAGAGGCCCAGTGTAGGGTCTACAATAGATCAGCCAGACTCAGGACCTTTAACCCAGGCGACAGAGTGTTAGTTCTTGTGCCCACTGTGGAGAGCAAGTTCTTGGTAAAATGGCAAGGTCCATATGAGGTCATGGAGAGAGTGGGGGAGGTTAACTAGAAGGTATATCAGCCGGGGAGGAGGAAACCCGAACAGATCTACCACGTGAACCTCCTAAAGCCGTGGAAGGAAAGAGATTCCCTGATAGCTGTGGGTGTAGAAAAAGTGTCTGTCCCCAAGAATGTAGCTCAGGAGGTAGGTGTACCCGATGCCAAGGTGCCTGAAGTACGGATCTCGGAGTCCCTCTCCAGGGCCCAGATACAGGAAGCGAAGGAGTTTGTGCTCCGAAATGTCGATGTGTTCTCCAAGTTACCAGGTCGTACTTCAGTCATCAAGCATGATATTATAACCGAACCCCACATCCGGGTACACCAAAAACCCTACCGGGAAATGCGCCGGAAGGCCATATCCGAAGAAGTCAGGCAGATGTTAGACCTAG
The DNA here is from genome assembly GCA_019512145.1 of Engystomops pustulosus. Classification (NCBI taxonomy): domain Eukaryota; kingdom Metazoa; phylum Chordata; class Amphibia; order Anura; family Leptodactylidae; genus Engystomops; species Engystomops pustulosus. The sequence goes on from CM033651.1 coordinate 28,723,917, forward strand.
GGGTTATCGAGGAGTCTAAAAGTGACTCGTCGAGTCCTATTGTATTGATTCCCAAGCCTGATGGTTCCCTACGGTTCTGCAACGACTTTAGTTGAACGAGGTATCTAAATTTGATTCTTACCCTATGCCTAGAGTTGACGAGTTGATAGAACGACTTGGACAGGCTAGGTTCTTCTCCACCCTTGACCTAACGAAAGGGTATTGGCAGGTACCCCTCACTGACAGGGCTAAAGAGAAGACGGCTTTTATTACTCCTGATGGGCTATTTCAGTATGTGGTACTCCCCTTTGGGCTAGATGGGGCTCCCGCCACATTCCAGAGGTTAATGGATCTTGTGCTAAAACCTCACCGGAGATATGCCTCGGCCTACCTGGATGACATCATAGTCTATAGTAATGATTGGGAGAGTCATCTAGCCAAGGTACAGGCAAAAATGTGCACTTGGTCTGGAAGAGGCCCGTTGGATACCGTATTGGGCGAGGTGTCATCAAACCCCAAGTAAATAAAGTGGAGGCGATACAGCAGTGGCCACGACCTGTGAGCAAGAAGCAAGTGAGGGCTTTCCTAGGCATAGAGGGCTATTGACGCCTATTTATTCCTGATTTTGCAACAATAACGGCACCCTGACTGACCTGACGAAGGGTAACCAGCCGGTGATGGTAAAGTGGAGTGAAGAGGCTGAGGGGGCGTTTCAGCGACTTAAAACTGTTTTGTGTGAGGGTCCGGTACTGATCACCCCTAACTTCACCAAGACCTTCATTGTGCAGACTGACGCTTCTGAAGTGGGCTTAGGGGCTGTCCTGTCCCAAGTAGTGGAGGGTGAGGAACATCCCGTGACATTCCTGAGCCGCAAGCTCACACCCCCTGAGAAGAACTATAGCATAGTTGAGAGGGAGTGTTTGGCAATCAAATGGGCTCTGGAATCCCTGAGATATTACCTAATAGGGCGACAGTTTACACTAGTAACCGATCTCTCCCCCTCACCTGGATGAGTCAGGCTAAAGAGAGGAACGCCAAGGTCACAAGGTGGTTCCTAATGTTACAAAATTTTAAGTTCACAGTAGAACATCGAGCAGGAAAGCTGCATGGGAATGCTGATGCCCTGTCTCGTACCCACAAATGTGTTCGCCCCCACAGGGTCAAACAGAGGGGGAGGGTATGTGAGACACTGAAGGGGTTAACTGTGGATGTGCGCAGAGGTCGCATTAACCCCTCTAGAAGCGTCATAGGCGCTCCTAAATGCAGTATTACTCCTTGAAAACTGCCCCATGCGTCTAAACACGCACTGACTTTTCACCTTATTTGGGACGAGTGAGGACGGCAGGGCATAGCAGAATGGCTGCTGCATCCCCTGACTTACACAGTGGCTGAGAGGAGATGGATGAGCTGTTGTATGTGTGTGATCCTGAGCCGTGCAGCACCTGGACACACCCCCTCCCTAACCTGATGCTGTTTCTCTTTGGCCGGGTCAAAGTGGGCGGGGCTACCAGAAGCCACGCCCACCCTACGTGCCGATGTCACTGCACCATCGTTGTTGCACATATCAAAGGCTGGAGCTGACCCAGAGGAAAATGTGGCCACAGGTCAACCAGGGAACTGGAGGCTTGTGACCAAGGGCTGAAATGTGAGTGAGTGAGTAGTCACATCAGTGCAAGACCAGCCAGCTGCCCAGGTTATATATGGAAGTGTTATATCATGTATATAAAGTACAGAAAAGAGCAACACTTGTAGCAGAAGGACTTTGGTGCAAATTCCAGAACCTTGACAAGGTAAAAAAATGGCAGCACTCCAAGATTCAAGGTGAAAAATGTGTTTATTCCAATGTGTAGCTTTTCAGCTGCTCATAGACCTTGAATCTTGAGTAGTGCCATTTTTAAATTTTAGGCCCCTTGAACACGAACATCGTGGGGACATATATCCAGTTGCAAAATTTGTGGGTGGATATCTGTCCCCAAAGACTCCAATGGCACATATGTGCCACTTGACCATGGTGTGCATGGGAAAAAGATACCGTAATTACAGCCCGGCATCCCTATGGACAGGGGAGGGGTGAGCACCACACTTAACTACGCTTCTTCAGCAGCTGGTTCTGACATGGGTGTAGCACAAATTCATGTGAAAGTAGCCTTAAGTTGTATTTACATGGTGCGTTGTACTTGAATATGAATTGCAAATGCTTCAAGCAAAACACATGTGCATTGTTACAGGAGTGACCACGTTTTTATATGTTAAGGATTATCATTGAATTAAAGGGGTTGTCCGAGTTTATTTAAAAACATACCTTTTCCTGCACTACCGTTCCGCCACTGCCGTCCGTCCGTCCATCAGTGCCGTGCCTGTTTGTTTACAGAGGCAGGCACGCTCCAATCCGGCATCTTCCGCCCGCCTGGAATGTCCACCCATCCCCTGTCCAAGCACCTGATACAGCATTAACATCAATGTGCATCAGCTACTGGGACAGGTGGGCATGCTAGGCAGGTGAAAGTTCCCCGATCACAGCGTGCCTGCCTCTGTAAACAAACGGCACAGCACTGAAGGACAGCGGCATAGGACAAAGAATAATTTTAAAGAACTAGGTTCAAAGCTTAAGGAAAGGACCTCCAAGGTAGTATTCTCCGGGATCCTACCTGTGCCATGCGCTACACAGAGCAGACAGCGGGAGCTTAGGGAGTTAAATGCATGGCTCAGATCCTGGTGTAGAGCAGAGGGATTTGGGTTCCTAGAGCATTGGGCTGACTTTTCACTGGGGTACAAGCTGTTTTCTGCAGATAACTTGCACCTAAGTGGAAGGGGGGCTGCTGTGCTGGGGGAGAAGATCCTAGCAGGGGTGGCGGAGTATTTAAACTAGGATCGGGGCAGGAGGAAAAGGAAGACACTGAAGGGGTAGACAGGTCAGAGAGGGGGCAGGTTATGTTGGTGGGTGGTGAGGTAGGCGGTGTATGTGGGACCAAGGCGGTGGATAAGGAGATCCACAAGTTGCAGAACAGTGGTGAGGATATATGTGCCAGTAAAATTACTTTAAATCAGATAAATAACTGTGGAAAATTAAATTGTATGTTCACAAATGCCAGAAGTGTCACAGGCAAAATGGGCGAGCTTGAGGCTCTGATATTAGAAGGACAGTTAGATGTTGTTGGTGTAGTAGAGACATGGCTTGATGCATCGCATGATTGGGTTGTTAATATTCAAGGTTTTACACTCTTTCGGAAAGACAGGACAAATAGGAGGGGAGGTGGTGTATGTCTGTATGTCAGAAGAGACTTAAAAGCGATTGTGAATGAGTCAATGGTCTCAGAAGAGTGTGAGGAGGCTGAAACTTTGTGGGTTGAAATTCAAAGCCAAGAGAGCTTTGAAAAAATTATTTTTGGTGTAATTTATAGACCCCCTAACATCTCTGAGGAAATAGAGGGTCACCTATATAAACAGATGGCGCGGGCTGCACAGGAGGGGACCGTAGTGATAATGGGAGATTTTAACTTTCCAAATATAAATTGGGGTCAGGGCTCGTCTTCATCTATGAAGGGGAGACATTTTATGAACATTCTTCAGGATAATTTTATGTTGCAGCTTGTAGAAGATCCCACAAGAGGTGACGCATTGTTGGACCTTGTGATTTCTAACAATGAGGAGATTGTCCAAAATGTCAGTATCAGGGAACCCCTTGGGAACAGCGATCATAATATAATTATTTTCCTCTTAAACTTTAAAAAGCAGAAACAGGTGGGAAAATCGAAAACTTTGAATTTTAAGAGGGCTAATTTCCAAAAATTCAGGGCTGCAATACAGGATATAGACTGGGATCAGATTCTGTCAAATGATGATACTAATGTTAAATGGGAGAAATTCAAATCTATCCTGGGTTTTTATACTTCTAAATTTATTCCAATAGGTAACAAGTATAGACGGGCGAGATTACACCCCGCGTGGCTTACAGCTACAGTTAAAAGGGCAATTAATGAGAAAAAGAGGGCATTTAAAAAATATAAATCTGACGGGTCACCAGAGGCTTTCAATACTTACAAAAAACTTACCAAAATCTGTAAAAAAGAAATCAAATCAGCCAAAATACAAAATGAAAGACAGGTGGCTAAAAATAGCAAAACAAATCCCAAGAAATTGGGCGGCACAGCTCCAGGACCCTACCTTGTTTAAAGCACGGGAAAATGTTAAAGTCATAAACTGTGTGCTCCAAATACCAGGAGCTGACAAAATGTACCCCCGAATGGTGATTGGTCGAGCAGCTGGTAGTACCCCAATCTCACCGTAGGCTGGTGCTAGATTTGGCACATAAACATGTGCTGGGAGGTCACTTAGGTGCTGAGAAGACCCGGGAGAGGATCCTGCAGAGATTTTTCTGGCCTGGGGTGTGGGAGGAGGTAAACCGGTATTGTAGCTCCTGCCCTGAGTGTCAACTTACTGCCCCGGTGTCCCACTTCAGGAGTCCGCTGGTCCTGTTACCAATCATAGAGGTGCCGTTTGAACTGATTGCAATGGATTTGGTTGGCCTTATAGTAAAATCCACAAGGGGGCACCAGTACATCCTGGTTATCCTGGACTATGCTACGCGGTATCCAGAGGCGATTCTGTTAAGAAACACCTCCTCCAAAAACATTGATATGGAGCTGTTCCAGGTATTCTCCCGCACAGGCCTCCCCAAGGAAATCTTGACTGACCAGGGGACCCCGTTCATGTCTAGAGTAATATCCGGCATCTTCTGCCCGCCTGGAATGTCCACCCATCCCCTGTCCAAGCACCTGATACAGCATTAACATCAAAGTGCATCAGCTACTGGGACAGGTGGGCATGCTAGGCAGGTGAAAGTTGCCCGATCACAGCGTGCTTGCCTCTGTAAACAAACGGCACAGCATTGAAGGACAGCGGCAGGACAACTGGTCTGCAGGAAGTTTTTTTTTTTTTTTACAGCACCCTGCAGGCTACCAGAAGATTTTTTAATAAACTCAGACAACCCCTTTAAAGTTTTTTTTACTAAGCACATGCATATTATGAGAATTCACAAGCGTTTTGTCATCCTTTAGGCACTATGTGTTTGCAATATATTACCAAATGGAAGCTAACCACCCCATGTAAAAGCAGCTCTAGGTCAGGAGACACATGGGGCGCTTAACCGCAGCATAGCCGCATAGTAATTGTCTAATCTACAGCGACTTCCAGTGGCAGCAAGGTGGATAGAACGAGCAAAGTGCACTGGACAGTAGTCCTTGCATCATAGAGAAATATGATGCTAGGACTCCCTGTCTGTCAGCCAAACAGCAACGCCGCTGTTATAATAGGAGTCCAGTGCACTCCCCATATTACTACAAATTCCATACTCTTCCTTGACTAAAAATACTCCTCAGAAATGCCAAGAGAAGTATTTTTACTCTGCCAAAAAAAAGTTAGTGCGTCCTCTGGATGTGCGGTATGTTTCCCCTGGGTTTTGCTACTATGCAAGGCCTTAGTGCTGAGGTTGTGTTGTCCAGCACCTTGGACACAGGTGGTGGGAGCAGCCTAATCAGCCTGCATAAAGCTGCTGAGCAGAGCTGAGAGCGTTGGCTCTGAAAGGAGGCTGGAGAGCACACAGCCCTGTCCTCTGGGCCTGGAGCAGTGACATCTTTTATGTTCTAGTGGTGAGTTAGAATAACTCTGTTTAGTTAGCACCCTGACAGGTAGGATTTTGTTTGTTGATGCCTGAATGTGAAGGCTGTTTTATTTTGTACCTGCTCCATGAATAGACGCAGACGAGACCTGTTTTGGACTAAAACTTTGGTGTCACTGTCTTGGAATGCATCGCGTATCACCGCTACCATGGTCTCTACTGGGCCAAATCTCCCACATATGGTGCTTCAGATTGCGGGCAGTTCAAAAGACACACACCTGAAAGGCTCGCTACATCCTGCAACATGGCATGGCCTGGGCGAAAGCAGCAGGCAAATTGCATGATAAAGCCAAGATGGAGGACTTTATTAAGGCCATGCTCCAGCAGCAAGAGGAGAGGTTCCGCCAGCAGCAAGCCATGCTCCAGCAACAGAAGGAGAGGTCCCGCCAGCAGCAGGCCAAATCTCCCACATATGGTGCTTCGGTATCACCGCTACCACGGTCTCTACTGAGCCAAATCTGGATGTGCGGTATGTTTCCCCTGGGTTTTGCTAACATGCAAGGCCTAAGTGCTGAGGTTGTGTTGTCCAGCACCTTGGACACAGGTGGTGGGAGCAGCCTAATCAGCCTGCATAAAGCTGCTGAGCAGAGCTCAGCCAGAGCAGAGCTCAGCCAGAGCAGAGCACAGGGTACAGTGTCGGACTGGGGTGCCTAGGGCCCACCAGTGAAATTGATTATGGGGGCCCACCTACTGCTTCATGGAAATATTACATATCTATTTTATGCCTCTCAATATGGATGTGTTGATTATAGCACATCTTACACTGCAGTACATAAAAGTGAACTTTTTTTTAATTTAACAATGTAAATATGGGATCCGGTTGAGAAATGTTAAAAGGGGTTGTCTGGGGGCTGCAAGACATGGCTGATTTCTTTCAAAAACAGCACCACATCGGACCATGGGCTGTATCTGGTACTGCAACCAAGCTCCATTCATTTCTAGATCTGCAATACCTGTATATGTACAGTCATGGCCAGAAGTTTTGAGAATGATACAAAAGTTAAATTTTACAAAGTCTACTGCATCAGGTTTTATCATTGCAATTTGCATATACTCCAGAATGTTATAAAGAGTGATTAGCTTAATAGCAATTAATTGCAAAGTCAATATTTGCCTAGAAAAAGAACTTATTCCCCAAAAACACATTTCAACTTCATTGCAGGCCTGCCTTAAAAGGAGCAGCTAACAGCGTTTCAGTGACACTTTCGGACATTTCTTAAATACCTGTGCAAGTAGTTTGCAATAGAAAAAACATGCAAAGTCCAACAGAAAACTGGCACACGGCTCTTAAATGTGCCCCCATGAGTATAAGGAGTTAAAGCAGACAAGCGAGGTGAATCAGCTAACAACCTTAATTCTGGGAACAGGAGTTTATGCATCATAAGGATATATAGTCATAAGGAGTCCCTGCTTTCCTGGAGTAAAACAGCGCAGATTCACTTGCGACACTAGCATTTAGGTTGAGGCCCACATGTAAACCCAACACTAACGCCACATATGAACGTGCATTAAGGCTCCAATACCACAAACTAATGCTATGCCCGGGCAGGACTCGGGAATAACATACGTTCAGCTGGAGAGGTGAGTGCTGATAACCCTTCCCCTCCCACCCTGCCATAAGTACAGGAAAAGATAGAGCATGATGTCGACAGTACGGGCATTCATATGAACATGTCCTTTGAAATGAATGTGATTCTATGCTACGTGTACCAAAACGGTATGGTACGGGTTGCATACATCCAAAATTTTCCGTCCGTGTCCATGGGGTTACTGTTGTGTAAATTCTGAAGAAGCACCTTGGAAAAATCACCTACCCCTATCACTGTCTATGCTACCAAGCGGCAAGTAGAAGTATCCAACCACAGACCACCAATGCAGTACGTTTAACTTTACAAAAGAAGCTTTATGGTATCCTGCATAAAAGAATGCCCAATTCTATCATTTCATTCATTGCAGATTGGTCAATATTTAATAATTGGATTCAATTCAATAAATTCTGTCCCGAGTGTAGAACTACTGATAAATGCTGCACATTGTCCCAGATTTATGTGCAGTTTGCATCACCAATGTGCAGGGTGCACCAGATTATTGAATGCACTCATCTGGAAGTGTGCACCATCTTTTCTTTGTTGCACCTTTAACATAGAGGGTCCAACACAATTCTGTTGAGTCCGCATTGATAAAGGTTCTGCACCGTTTGAGTCTGCTATAGAACGTCCGTTTAGGTCCAAACACTTTATAAATACATGTGCAAGTAGTTTCCACGTTCTTTTTTTAGTGCAAAGTCAGACAGAAAACTGGCGTAAAAACTTTAATAAATGTGGCTCCTAGCATGTGGCTAGAAGCACAAGACCCTGGTCGGACCCTGGGTGCTGGCAGAATATCACAGATCAAACACAGAGCTGTTTGCTTTTGAAGCCACTGTTCCACAGGGGCTCCTTGCATCAATATCACTATGAAACATAGATTCCCATCCTCTGCACATTGTTAGATCTATAATTCTGGCCAGTGCACTGTTCAAGAGAGGCCTGGATGCCTTTCTGGAGAGAAAAAATATCACGGGTTATGGGGATAAAACATTTATTTAATTCTTAAAGGTTGGACTTGATGTACTTGCGTCTCCTTCCAGCCTTATATACTATGATACTATGATACTGTATGGGATACAAGGATTTATCACACTCATATGTTCGTGGGCTAAGGGTGGTTTAACATTGGTGTGGGTAAAACCCATATGTTGCATTTTGTTTCTGTTTAAACACCGTACTACACGTGTGCTGCACCGTAACGCTCTGTGCGCCATTGCCTGACTATGGGGGATGTATATACGACCTCAAGCTTGCAACTGTATATACATCTCCAAATAATCGTGTGAATGCAACCTAAGGCATCCAAGAAAATCACTGAACCATGGATGTGAATAACATCTATCTTTTTTATTGTGGATGTTAAATTGACATTTGCATTGCTGTGGAAGTCTGTAGGAATGTGAAAACTATGGACACTACACATTCAACACAATCAAATGATTCTTCAAGAGGTTAGGAACAGTTAGTGGCATCATTAGCCCACCTGACGTTTTTTGTGGATCCGCTAAATCAGATGACCCACGGATCACACACAGAAACAGATTACACACTGATGACATAGGTGGCAAAGACCCTGCAGGTAGCTGAGTTATCCTGCACTTCTATCAGTGTATTTTAGTCTGTGTCATGTACAGAGAAGGAAGCAGTAAAAAATTTCAGATGCGGTAGAATTAGCAAAATAAAATACAGTTTCGCCATTTTCATTCACTATGCGCTCTAATAACATTTCCCTGTTATTCTATTGGTCAGGACGGTCATGGAGATAATAAAAAATAATTTTATGTTTTAATAACTTTCAGAACAATAAAAAAACTTTTTTTATATCATCATTTTCTAACACGTTTCCTTTTTTATACTTCTGTGTCATTTTTGCAGAACAAGCCAACGTTTGCATTGATAATATTTTGGGGCTTATTTACTAGAAATTTTCAGGATCTGCGCCTCTGTGACAGGTATTAGACTGGGAATTGTGTCGCACGCGATCAGATTTTGGCGGCATGCGCTGCTTTCATGTGACACAAATCGGGGGAGGGCATCGGACGATCCGACGGATTTTGAATGAGTGCGGGATTTAAGATTCTAACTGTGTCGCAAACCAAGCACTTACATACACCAGGATGAAGAATGTGAACTACGGGGACCTGAGAGAGGAAGCGACACATGCAGGATATGGGGCGCATTATCGCAGCAGGACCGGCTAAGTAAAAGTGCCCTATGTGTAATGTACAACCTTTTGATTGGTTTTTATTTAAATATTTTTTCAAATGATGGAAAATTTACATTTTCAACAAGCTGCAGAGGAGGGCGGTATACATGGCAGAGGGGGTTAAAGTAAAGCTATTGGAAATTAGAGTGAGCTGAAGAACTACAACTTTCAGCAGCTCCTTCAACTGCTGGGAATTGTAGTTCTCAGATGGAAAGTTACTCATGTGAAGTGTAGGGCACTTATTTCAGTAAATACCTATTTCTCTGTGTAGGAAGCCATCATACAGCATTGAGAGGGAGCAGCAGCCTTCTCTTATCACTGAGCTCCCACCACCGGCACACATAAGAGTCTTATGAAGAGCAGGCTGTGCTGAGGGGTCAGCAGTGTGACCTGCAGCTTTTCATTGGTGGCCCCAGATGCCTGTCAGGAGCAGGAGGTGGGCCCACATCCCCAGGTCTTGTGTGGTTGGCTGCTGATGAGCACTATGCGTTGCTGGAGATACTTTCTCCCTGGTCCCCAGTGCAGCAGCGGCCGAACCATTAACCCCATGTTTAGCTGCTGGCTTGTGCAGAAAATGAGGAGTCTCTCATCTGTCCCTGCACTCGGGCAGTGAGGAACATACAGTTTTTCTCACTTGCATTGGGGGAAGGTGAGAAACCACCGCGACTACCAGCAGGATCACTCTGTAGTTGCTATTGTAGATGCAGGAGGCCATACATCAGTATTAGACATATTATAATGAGGGGGCAGAGCCAAGACGAGTCAGGGCCCATCGGGGGTTTCGCCGGCATCCCGGCAGGTCAGTCCGAGCCTGCCAGGGTACCACCCGTAGAGGTCCTCAAGGAAGAGACATGTGACAACCGCATCTGCAATGTGTTCTTTACACACATATATAGTGTTCTTCACATGGTATTTTGTTCGCACTGTTCCTTGCGTATCTCCCGACAAGTAAGCAGATGTGCCGAACATCTGTAATCTATTCTTCACTGTGTTCTTCACTGCGTTTTTCACTTAAATGATACTGTGTTCACTGTTTTTATTCTATTCTTCACTGTTCTTCACTGTGTTTTTTTAATTAAATGCTCGATCTCGAGCAGGGGAATTATTCATGTCACCTAGCAACCCATCCGTTTAAAACGCATTGCACTCGCATTGCACTTGCAATGCTTGCGAGTGCAATGCATTTTTGATGTGTCTCCATAGACTTGAATGGGGCGGGAAAAACGTGCGTGAAACGCAAAAGTAGGGCATGCTGCGATTTTGACGCGAGTCAAAACAAACGCAAGCACGCGTGTGAAAAACAACGCAAATGAGGAAAGACCCATTGGAAACAATGGGACAGAGTGCAATGCAAGTTCTGCGCGTCAAAAGCACGCGCAGAACTCACGCGTGAAAAACGCTAGTGTGGAAGGGGCCTAACAGTTCTTGGTATGCAAACAATGGTCCCATGTGTTGCTTGTCATCGGGATGCAAGTACATAATAATAGCCTGAACTGCAAACATGGTTAGGACCTGCTCTGTCATTTGCAGCTCAGGCACAGGCTCACAGCCATGTGCAGGAGCCCATAGAAGTAAATGAGGACGTGTACAACAATCCTGCAGAAAACAAGCCTCACGCCGTGGTCACGCATAACCTAGGCTCCGTTCAATAACGCGGATGCTAGCGCAGAGGGGGGCGTCCTCAGCCGAACCACATGCGTTTTAACAGAGAAACGCATGCGTCGGCTTTATCAATCGCATGCATTTCCTTTGAAAAGCACATGCGTTTGGCCTAGGACCTCCCCTGTGCGCTAGCGTCGCGTTATGAACGGACGCCTACAGTAAGTGTGTCCACGGCCTCAGGCCCCATGCACACTTTTTGTTTTTGAGAGTTTTAACTGCATTGGAAACCGCAAAGGGAGGGCTTTGCCAGAACAATATGTCTTCTCCTGAAACACTTTTGTTCTGGATGAGCCCCTCCCTGTTTTATTTTAATTAAACATATCAGAACTGCAACTGTGTAAATGGGGCCTGAGGCTTGTTATCTGCCGTATAGGCCTAACGTTCTTTGGGAAAACCCCTTTAAGACATTTTTTTTGTACCAAAGATTTTCATTTTTATATAAAACTGATAAAACTTTATGATTTGTGTCCTCGTGATCACACTTACCCAAGGAATTAAGTGGAGGTATGTTTGGGGTCGCACATGAAAGCCCGTACATACGTAGCCCACAAAAATGGCAGAAGTACGGTTTTTAGGCAATTTTACATCATTGGGATTTTTTTCCCGCTTTCCAGTACCGGCAAGAATATTAAATCCCACACTAGGAAGGACATTTGTTATGCAGAAAACAAGCCCCTACAGCTCTGTACATTGAAATAACCAGTTATGATTATAAAGACGGAGGTAAAAATGGAAATGAAAGTGAAAATGTCTGGCTTTTACCTTTAAGTGTGATATTCCGTGCAGTGCACTAGGATGCTGGAAAAATTCCAAATGTGGTATAAATGACAAAAAAGTTGCATTATTTTATTACAGGCCAGTTTTAACACTTTCACACCCTCTACTTTTGAAACTTTGATTACGGAGCTGGAGAGCTGACATTTTTAGTGATATCAGTTTGGTGAAGAAAGTTTTTTCATCACTTTTTACTTCAATGTTTGTGCATGAATGGGTTGAGAATCTGCAATTTGGACACCATGACGGGTTGGGGGTAATACTGAGGCTGCGGTCACAGGTACGCCGGGTTTATGGGGAATACTGAGGCTGCAGTCACACTTAACGGGGTATGCTGGTAATACGAGCTGCGGTCAAACGTACACGGGTATGCTGTAATACTGAGGCTGCGGTCACACGTAACACAGGGTATGTGGTAATACTGAGGCGCTGTCACATGTAACGCGGGTGTGCTGGTAATCTGAGGCTGCGGTCACATAACGCGGGTATGCTGGTAATACTAAGCTGCGGTCACAGTACGCAGTTATGCTGGTAATCCTGAGGCTGCGGTCACACGTAACCAGGGTATGCTGGTAATACTGAGGCTGCGGTCCATGTAACGCGGGTATGCGGGAAATACTGAGGCTGCAGGGTCACATTAACGCGGGTGTAGCTGTAATACTGAGGCGCGGTCCACGTAACGCAGGTATGTGTAATACGAGGCTGCGTCACACGTAACGCGGGTATGTGGTAACTGAGGCTGCAGTCACACGTAACGCGGACGTATGCTGTAATACTGAGGCTGTGACACACGACACGCAGGATATGCTGGTAATAGAGGCTGCGGTCACATGTAAACGCAGGGTATCCTGGTGAATACTGAGGCCTGCGGTCAACACGTAACGCGGGGTATGCTGTAATACTGACGGCTGCGGTCACAAGGAACCGTGTTTGCTGTAAACTGAGGCTGCGTCAATGTAACGCGTGATGCTGGTCAATACTGAGGCTGCGTCACATGTCACCCATTTGATACAGCTGTCACTCTCTCAGCCCTGCATTTGGACCAATACAAGACACGGGGTGGGTTATCCATCGCAGCGTTTACATAGAGCCCACCTGCCCCCGTGCGCTTTGATTCCATTCTAAAGACAGGTCAGCGCGTTTACATGTGACATCAATCCTTATTCAGCAAACACTTAATACAGTCAATCAAAGTACTACAACTTTCAGCATCTCATTCAACTGCTCGGAGTTTGTAGTTCTTGACCCACGTTATTCTATATGTATGTACACATTGCAGGATGTCATGAGGTGCATGTGTGTGTGTAAATGTGAAGCACTTTTATTTTTATTTCCCATCCTTCCTGAGCTCCCGCAAACATGGGGCAGCCTGTGCTGTACCCGGGGAGGACACTCCAGCAGCAGCTCCTCATCCATCCTGAGCTCCTGCACATGAGGGCAGCCGGTGCTGTGCCAGGGGGAGGACACTCCAGCAGCAGCTGCTAGCTGATTGGTTGGCCACGTTCTCTGTCTGTAATTAGTGACAGCTCACTGTCTGCTCCTCCAGTGAATCAGGGCCATGTTCTCTGCAGTGACTCAGGGACTGAGGTGCTCAGTGCAGGGAGGAGGAAATGTCTTACTCACTGCCCCAGCGCTGCTGTAGAAGAGCAGAAACCTGTCTCTCCCTCTGTAGACGTCATAGTCCCCCTGCTGCCCCCCTCCTCCAGCCTCAGCTGAATGTGCCTGCTAGCAGACACAGGGCAGGAAATGGTGATATGATAGGGCCCACCGGGGCTTTGACCGTATCCCGGCAGGCCAGTCCCCTATGTTCCAAGGATCTAACTACTATAATACTTTCCCTTAGATACAATATAATCTCTATAAACTGCCATCTGTGACAAGAATAAACTACATAATACTGCCATTGTGTACAAGAATATAACTTCTATAATACTGCCATCTGTGTACAAGAATATACTTCTATAATACTGCCATCTGCTGTACAAGAATTATAACTACTATAGTAATACAATATGTAATACACAAATATCTGCACACCACTGCCGGGTGGTGTTAATATATTGCATTACACAAGGACTACTGCAACCTGTAGCCCTGTATATACAAAGTTCTGCCATGCGTACTAGAATCAACAATGTTTACACATGAGCGCTTCACCATAGAGGGGTGGCAGCAGTTCTGTCAAGAAAACATAGGAGGTCAGGCTGTAGCAGACCATGTAAAATATGGACCTATGGGGTGCAGTAGACTTCCACAGGACTTATGCGCTACCTGTGTGAAGCAGAAAGTGACATTAAGCGACTAACAGTGATGATCTGCTCCATCGTATGGAGTGCATAAAGATTCTCCAGGCCATCACTTGTCAGAAGAATTCACGCTCGGCTGTAGTCGGCTCCTTGCATCACTCCTCTGTGATCCTAAACACATTAGAGTCACTTACACTGTGCTCCGAAAAGATATAGATATATACCCCTCTAACCACAACTGACCACACTGTGCCTAGGGGTTGTATAAATTAATAATGATATTTCACTTACCCCTTTTAATTTACTATAATACATTCAGCCCTATTTGAATGCAGGTCTTTTTGCCATTCAGCAGACAAACTTTAAGTTTCTGCAACAAAAAAAACGTAATGTGTGAACGCAGCCTCAGGCTTTCTGCACACTACACTTTTACAGTTCTTGGTATGCAAACAATGGTCCCATGGGTTGCTTGTCATCGGGATGCAAGTACATAATAATAGCCTGAACCGCAAACATGGTTAGGACCTGCTCTGTCATTTGCAGCTCAGGCATAATCACAGCCATGTGCAGGAGCCCATAGAAGTAAATGAGGACGTGTACAACAATCCTGCAGAAAACAAGCCTCACGCCGTGGTCACACATACTGCTAGGCGTCCGTTCATAACGCGATGCTAGCGCAGAGGGGGCGGTCCTCAGCCCGAACGCTAGCGTTATGAACGGACGCCTAGCAGTACGTGTGACCACGGCCTCAGGCCCCATGCACACTTTTTGTTTTTTGTTGGGTTTTAACTGCATTGGAAACCGCAAAAGGGAAGGGCTTTGTCAGAACACATATGTCTTTCTACTGAAACACATTTGTTATGGAATGAGCCCCTCCCTGTTTTATTTTTAATTAAAACAGATCAAGAACTGCAACGTGTGAATGGGGCCTGAGGCTTGTTATCTGCCCGTGGATAGGGCCTAACTTGTCTTTGTGGAAAAACCCCTTTAAGACATTTTTTTTTGTACCAAATATTTTCATTTTTTATATAAAAACTGAATAAAAAGCTTTATGAATTTGGTGTCCTCGTGATCACACTTACCCAAGGTATGATTTGGGGCGCACAGTGAAAGCCGTACATACGTAGCCCACAAGAAAATGGCAGAAGTACGTTTTTTTGGCAATTTTACATCATTGGGATTTTTTCTTTCTCTAGGAAGTACAATTTGTTATGCAGAAAGCAAGCCTCATACAGCTCTGTACATGGAAATAACACAGTTATGGATTTATAAAGACGGAAAAATGGAAAATCAAAGCTGAAAATAGTCTGGCCTTTAACCCTTTAAGGGTTAATATTCCGTGCAGTGCACTAGGAAGCTGGAGAAAAATTCCAAATGTGGTAAAAATGACAAAAAAAGATGCATTATTTTTATTACAGGCTCGGTTTTACAACTTTCACACACCTCTTACTTTTTGAAACTTTGATGTACGGAGCTGGAGAAGCTGACGTTTTTAGTGATATCAGTTTGTGAAGTGAAGAAGTTTTTTCATCACTTTTTATTCAAATGTTTGTGCATTGAAATGGTGATGAATCTGCAATTTGGACATCATGACGGGTGGTGGGTTAATACTGAGGCTCGTCCCACACTCCGCTGGGTAGGCTGGTGAATCCGATGCTGCGTGGTCACCGTAACGCAGGGTTATGCTGGTAATACTGAGGCTTGCGTTCCAGTAACCGGGGTATGCTGTACTACTGAGCGCTGGTCACATAACGCGGGGTATGCTGGTAACCTGAGCTGGGTCACCTAACCAGGTATGCTGGTAATACTGCTGCGGTCACACTACGCGTATGCTGGTAATATATGCGGCTGCTCACACGAAACGCAGGGTTTGCTGTGTATACTGAGGCTGCTTCACAGTGTAACAGCGGGTATGCTGGTAAAACTGAGGCTGCGGTCACATGTAACACGGGTATTGCTGTTATACTGAGGCTCTCTTCACATGTAACGAGCTGGAATGCTGTAATACTGAGGCTGCAGTCACACGTTAACCCGGATATGCTGGTAATACTGACTGCAGTCACAGTAACGCGGGGTCTGCTGGTAATACAGGCTGCTTCACATTACCGGGTATGCTGGTAATACTGAGGCTGCGGTCACACGTACCGCGGGGTATGCTGGTAATACGACGGCGCTGTCACAGGAACGCGGTAGGCTGGTAAATCTTATGCTCGTCACACGTAACGGGGGTATCCTGGGTAACTACGAGGCTGCAGTCACATGTACACGCCGCGTCATCTGTATCTGAGGCGTCGTATCACGTGTCGCGTGTATGGCTGGGTAATACTGATGTGCGGTCCACACGTAACGCAGGGTATGCTGGTAATACTGAGGCTGCGGTCACATGTAACGCAGAGTATGCTGGTAATACTGAGGCTGCGGTCACATGTAACGCTTCCTCCAGCCCCTGCATTTGGACAATACAAGACACCGGGTGCGGGTTATCCATCGCATGCGTTTACATAGAAGCCCATCCTGCCCCCGTGCGCTTTGATTCCAATTCTAAAGACAGTCAGCGCGTTACATGTGACATCAATCCTTATTCAGCAACACTTAATACAGTCAATCAAAGTACTACAACTTTCAGCATCTCATTCAACTGCTGGGAGTTGTAGTTCTTGAACCCACTGTTATTCTATATGTATGTACACATTGCAGGGATGTCATGAGGTGCACTGTGTGTGTGTAAATGTGATGCACTTTTATTTTTATTTCCTCATCCTTCCTGAGCTCCCGCACACATGAGGGCAGCCTGTGCTGTACCCGGGGGAGGACACTCCAGCAGCAGCTCCTCATCCATCCTGAGCTCCTGCACATGAGGGCAGCCTGTGCTGTGCCAGGGGGAGGACACTCCAGCAGCAGCTGCTAGCTGATTGGTGGCACGTTCTCTGGTCTGTAATTAGTGACAGCTCACTGTCTGCTCCTCCAGTGAATCAGGGGCCATGTTCTCCTGCAGTGACTCAGGGACTGAGGTGCTCAGTGCAGGGAGGAGGAAATGTCTTACTCACTGCCCCAGCGCTGCTGTAGGAAGAGCAGAGAACCTGTCTCTCCCTCCTGTAGGACGTCATAGTCCCCCCTGCTGCCCCCCTCCTCCAGCCTCAGCTGAATGTGCCTGCTAGCAGACACAGGCAGGAAATGGTGACTTATGATAAGGGCCCACCGGGGCTTTGACCGGTATCCCGGCAGGCCAGTCCCCTATGTACAAGGATATAACTACTATAATACTTTCCCCTAGATACAAGAATATAACTTCTATAATACTGCCATCTGTGTACAAGAATATAACTACTATAATACTGCCATCTGTGTACAAGAATATAACTTCTATAATACTGCCATCTGTGTACAAGAATATAACTTCTATAATACTGCCATCTGTGTACAAGAATATAACTACTATAGTAATACAATATGTATAACACAAATATCTGCACCACCACTGCCGGAGTGGTGTGTAATATATTGCATTACACAAAGGACTACTGCAACCTGTAGCCCTGTATATTACAAAGTTCTGCCATGCGTACTAGAATACAACAATGTTACACATGAGCGCTTCACATAGAGGGAGTGGCAGCAGTTCTGTCCAAGAAAACATAGGAGGTCAGGCTGTAGCAGACCATTGTAAAATATGGACCTATGGGGTGCAGTAGACCTTCCACAGGACTTATGCTGCTACCTTGTGTGAAGCAGAAAGTGACATTAAGCGACTTACAGGTGATGATCTGCTCCATCAGGTATGGAAGTGCATAAAGATTCTCCAGGCCATCACTTGTCAATGAAGAATTCACGCTCGGCTGTAGTCGGCTCCTTGCATCACCTCTGTGATCCTAAACACATTAGAGTCACTTACACTGTGCTCCGAAAAGATATAATATATACCCCTCTAACCACAACTGACCACACTGTGCCCTAGTATGTGTGTACTAAATTAATAATGATATTTACATTACCCCTTTTAATTTACTATAATACATTCAGCCCCCCACTACATTAAAATAAGTACAATCTACATAAAATAAATGTTAAATACTGTGAATACAGTATTCTGTTATATTTCCAGTGGGCCATTGTAATAGATTATGTGTTAAAACCACATACACTGCCATGCTGTAGTATGGCAGTGTATTGTAGGATCAATCAGACAACCCTGGCGAGTGAAAAATAGTAAAAAAAAAATGTTATTAAAAAAACAACTAAAAATTTAAATCAGAAATCCTCTAGAACTGATATAAAAATAAAACCCGTAAAAATCATAAACATGTTAGGTTTCCCAGAATCTCAAAATGTCTGATCTATCAAAATATAATAATGTTTGAAAAGTCCAGCAGCACCAAAATTGCCAAGTAATTTTGTGGGTGCAAACCCCAATATCCTGGTCTTGACACACCAGACAAATATATCCAAGAAAAAAATGAGACTGCACTCCAAGGTAAAATGTGGAAAAAACGGATGGGAGCTTTATTAGCCCAAGTGCAACGTTTCAGACCCTGTTCAGGATCCTTTTTCAAGCCTATATAATAATGGTTATTCTCGGCATTGAAATAGTGCCCAACTGTTCAAAAGCCACTTTTTTGCCATTTTGCAACATAAAAAAATGTAATAACAAGTGATCAGAAGGTCATACAGTACCCAAAATGTTAGCAAAGAAAACATCAGCTCATCCCACAATATTTCACCTCTCACATATCTCCATATACCAAAGTATGAAAATTGTATTCGGGACCCGATAATTAATGTCTGCGCCGGCAGACATTGTCAACTGGTGGGGGCCCCCTGGGGGGCAAGATGGTGGGGGCCCCGGGGCTCGAGCCCCTGGAGCCCAGCCTGGATCCCTGGATCCCGAATCCGGCCCTGGTGACACCAGCCAATTCCCCTTATTTGTCTCCGATGGCGTCTTTACATATTCCATTTCGGTGTCATCCACCCTTTTAGTTAGAGTATTTGTAAGGTTGGCGCTACGTTTCTTTACCCTTGAAATACGCTTAAAGAACACACCTCTAAGATGTGACTTTGCCGCGTCCCAAATGCTGGCATTTCTACCATCCAATGCATTATTCTCATAAAAATCTCCCATTTCAGCTATAATTTCTGGGACATTGTTTAATATAGGGAGCCAATACGGATTTAATTTCCACATTGCCCTTTGACGGTGATCGGGGATCCCCAGATTAAGGCTAAGTTGGAGTGGGGCATGGTCTGACAGAGTACAAGTGCCATAATTTATCTGAGTGACTAGTCGCAGCAATTTATCATTTCCTACGGCCAGATCTATTTGGGAGAGTGACATTTAAGAGGCCCAGTAGCATGAATACATCCTTTCCTCAGGATTACAGACCCTCCAAATTTCCATCAATTGGACCTCTCCCAGTAAGCGTGCCGTAGGAGGGCTATTTGTGGGTATGGTGCCCGTCTGGAATTTGGATAGCACCTTTTTAATAATTCCCGCATTATATGGAACATATATTGCTGCATCATATAAGGAACATACACTCACCGGCCACTTTATTAGGTACACCATGCTAGTAACGGGTTGGACCCCCTTTTGCCTTCAGAACTGCCTCAATTCTTCGTGGCATAGATTCAACAAGGTGCTGGAAGCATTCCTCAGAGATTTTGGTCCATATTGACATGATGGCATCACACAGTTGCCGCAGATTTGTCGGCTGCACATCCATGATGCGAATCTCCCGTTCCACCACATCCCAAAGATGCTCTATTGGATTGAGATCTGGTGACTGTGGAGGCCATTTGAGTACAGTGAACTCATTGTCATGTTCAAGAAACCAGTCTGAGATGATTCCAGCTTTATGACATGGCGCATTATCCTGCTGAAAGTAGCCATCAGATGTTGGGTACATTGTGGTCATAAAGGGATGGACATGGTCAGCAACAATACTCAGGTAGGCTGTGGCGTTGCAACGATGCTCAATTGGTACCAAGGGGCCCAAAGAGTGCCAAGAAAATATTCCCCACACCATGACACCACCACCACCAGCCTGAACCGTTGATACAAGGCAGGATGGATCCATGCTTTCATGTTGTTGATGCCAAATTCTGACCCTACCATCCGAATGTCGCAGCAGAAATCGAGACTCATCAGACCAGGCAACATTTTTCCAATCTTCTACTGTCCAATTTCGATGAGCTTGTGCAAATTGTAGCCTCAGTTTCCTGTTCTTAGCTGAAAGGAGTGGCACCCGGTGTGGTCTTCTGCTGCTGTAGCCCATCTGCCTCAAAGTTCGACGTACTGTGCGTTCAGAGATGCTCTTCTGCCTACCTTGGTTGTAACGGGTGGCGATTTGATCACTGTTGCCTTTCTATCACTCGAACCAGTCTGTCCTTCTCCTCTGCATCAAGAAGACATTCCCCCCCAGAACTGCCGCCTCACTGGATGTTTTTCTTTTTTCGGACCATTCCTGTAAACCCTAGAGATGTTTGTGCGTGAAATCCCAGTAGATCAGCAGTTTCTGAAATACTCAGACCAGCCCTTTCTGGCACCAACAACCATGCCACGTTCAAAGGCACTCAAATCACCTTTCTCCCATACTGATGCTTGTTTAACTGCAGGAGATTGTCTTGGACCATGTCTACATGTCCCAAATGCACTGAGTTGCCGCCATGTGATTGGCTGATTAGAAACTAAGTGTTAACAGGACAGGTGTACCTAATAAAGTGGCCGGTGAGTGTATATTGCTGCTATACAAATATTGGTCTGATAAATTGTACCCGCCAAACATACAAAGCGCCCCTCCGAGTCAATTAGGGTTCTGGAACACCAAAATGAAACACTTTTATGAAAGAGCACACTCACTCCCCTGGAGTTAGCTGTGAAATGGGAGTGATAAGCCAACCCAATCCATGAACTATAGAGCAGGTGTAGTTTGTCAGGGGTCTCTTGAAGGCATATGATAGAATTCGTTATATTTTTTAGGGTTCTGATAACTGAATACCTCTTATTCGCTTCTCCCAATCCCCTTACATTCCACGAGTAGACATTAAGTAACTTTGCCATAAGGACAAAAGATAGAAGTATCTACACAGCATATCCCTCTAATAAGAGTAGTCATAATTGTAAGGCCCCTTCCACACTAGCGAGTGTGATGCGAGTTCATCGCTAGTGTGGAAGGGGCCTAATAGTGTAAGCGGCTGCAATGAGATAAATAGTTCTATTAGGCCATAAATCAGGGGGAGTCCCACCCAGAACATCATTTTCCCCAACCCTCCCAACTTTATGCAAATCCCTGGGGTATAAACCCACAAACACCTGAACGCTGAGTAGTATCAGGGCAGAAACACAGCAATGGATCATAAAGCTTATTATAGAGCAATAAAACTCTCTCCCTTACTCCTGCAATATAGAGCATAACCACCCATACCATGTTACATTACACTATCATTAGTATGGAACGAAAAACTAGCATAGAATAAAACCTGTAACATTTAAGTGTCATTAATAATCTTATCTGTTAATGTCCGCAGTCCAGACCAGTCCCAGTAGGATACTGTTTGTTTTTCACCATTATGGTGATTGGGCTCTTCTACCGCGGAGCTCTCTCGTGGATATCCAGCCACGCTGTTGCATCCGCCGCTGTTTCAAAAAAGTGAGTAGTGTCCATGGCCACCACTCAGAACCTGGCTGGATAGAACATAGCATAGGATAAGTCCAGTTCCCGGAGTTTTCGTTTCACATTCTGGAACTGTGCTCTTTTTCTCTGGACCTCAATGGAGAAAGCTGCGGCTTTTCTCTTGCCAATCATAAGATCCGATCTCTATTTTTAAAATGGAGATGCTTAACTAAAACTGGTCTTGGGGAGCCCCCTGGTGGCAGAGGGCAAGTGGGAACTCTGTGGGCTCTCTCTACTGCAAATAAAGGCGTGAGGGCCTCTTTACCAAATGTTTCCAGTAGCCACGTATCAAAAAAGTCGTCTGGATTTCTGCCTTCCACTCTTTCGGGCACACCAACAATACGTACATTATTGCGACATAGTCTATTCTCAAGATCGTCTGCTTTCGCCATTAAGGTTGCCACTTGCCCAGCTGTCTTTTTGACTTCTCTGTTAGTCGGGGGTATAAGGTCCTCCACCGCCCCCACTCTTTCTTCTGCTGCTGACACCCTCTCTCTCACCATCTGCAGATCATGCCTGATAATAGATATGTCCGATTTTACATAGCCCATATGGTCAGTCAGTATAGTCAAGGCTCCGTTGCACTGCATAACTGCTTTAAAGACATCCGACAGTGTGGGTTCCTCCTCCTCAGCTTCACTTTCAGCCTGAGGTGTCTCTTGCGGATTGTTTGTTACTGGCTCACCTCGTGTACTCTCAGGGGGATTCCCCTCTTCACTTGAGCCGACGCCATCTTGGTCTCTCGGGCTTATCAATTCCCCGGTCTGCAGGCCGTCTCCCTCCTTCCGAGCAGCGGTGGAATTTGGTGAGTGTGAGGTGCGGGCAAATTTCTCCAGTTGAGCCACCACATCCAGTACTTTCGAAGCATGGCGCGGAGGTTTCGTCAAGGCGGCAGTAGATGAAGCGCGCTGCCCGCCTGTCTCCACTTTACCTCCAGCCTTATTTTTCCCCCCTTTATCGGTTTTGCTGACCATCGTAGCTGGATTAAATATAGTCTATCCCCTTTCCGGACTCTCTTTTCACCTTTCCTGACACAAATCAGGCTGAAAATCGGGTGGGTACAGGATATTTTCAGGATTAAGTGCAGGAGCTCAGTCTACGTGCGACGGTTCACATGCTCAGCTCGGCCACGCCCCCCGTTCTCTCCATGTTGTTTTTCTCAAGGTCCTCCAGTTACCTCCAACGCTCCAAAACATACTGGTAGGATGATTACATTGTGTGCCCCATAGGGACTGATTTGGAAAGCTCTGTGTAGCACTGCGTAATATGTGTGCACTATATAAATAAAGAATTATTATTTTATTATGGAGCCTGGAGCCCTCAGGCTTATTAACACGCAGTCCCTTATCCTGGTGGTAGATGCCCTTTAAAGTTTGCCATGCAGTGTTGCAAATGTTGGTGCTTGGCAGACTATAGATACATATGCTATATTTAAATCTAGAACATGCACAGCAACGCAAAACCTCAAAAAACTAAGTTTGTAGGTTTTTTTCTCAGTATGCTGAAAAATTAAATGAAAATGAACAAAATAACTATAAAATTCTTGGAAAACAGAATCAAATTAAAGAACACTTAAATGATTTTTTATGCTGCTTTTATCCTCAAGGGGAAATACATTTCTTTAAAAATTATCCTTCAGTTTAAAATATTTGCCCCACAATTTTATTTAGGACATGTCACATGCGTGCTATGTGAACACGAGATAACCACCGTCTTGGAATATAATATTTTTTACATATAAAATTCTGGGGGCAATATAATTTGATAGGTGGAAAGATTAAAAAAATAAAAAATAAGGGGCACATCAGGGAACTTTATTCATCTTTCCTGACTTGTCCCAAATTCTGGCGTACAGTTAAGACCAACTAAAAGTAGGTCTAAAGTAGGAACCGACAGTTTTATACTGCACCAGAATTCATAATCACAGTGATAAATCTGGCGCAGCAAAAGACTAGTGTTTTCCAGCTAGAAACTGCCGGAACCTGAGACACATTGTTAAATCATCCCCACTGTTTTTGGTGCAAAACCACCAGAATTGTGGCGCAAGTGCGTTAATGAATACCCCCCATGTGTTACTGATTACAGGCAGCAAAGCTGTTTATTTTTGGCCAGTATTTGGCGAGTATGTCTTTTTATATACATTTGTTTAACTGTAGAGGAAGGCTGTCAGAATCCTCTGAATGGACTCTGGAAACAGAGTTCAGAGCTTAAGAGCCACACCCAGGGCTTCCTTATCTATACCCTGGAAACCAGTGTGTTTTCATTCTGAAACTCTGGGGAGATTTATTAAGGCACTTGTGCCCTATTTCTGGTTGTCAAAAAAGGGGGGGAGGGGATGAAAAGTAATTTGATGTTCACATCCAAAGTAGATAACCATACAATAAGAGAAGAGAGCGGATGTGTAAACAAAATAAGTACATTTAATTTTATTGAATATTGGATAAAAACATTTAAAAAGCCAAAAAAAGGGAATAAGAACAGAAAAGTCTCCCCACAGTAGATAATGCTGAGTATGCAAAAGTATAAAACAAATACCGAGGCTACAACCTATTAATGCACAAACAAAAGAACACAGTATATACATAAGTATGTTTGAATAAAGTGCATTATGCAAATTGAAGGCTAATGAATAAATATAGTTGAATATTAAATATACACTCACCGGCCACTTTATTAGGTACACATGTCCAACTGCTCGTTAACACTTAATTTCTAATCAGCCAATCACATGGCGGCAACTCAGTGCATTTAGGCATGTAGACATGGTCAGAAGACAATCTCCTGCATTCAAACTGAGCATCAGTATGGGAGATAAGGTGATTTTGAGTGCTTTGGAACGTGGCATGGTGTTGGGCCAAAGGGCTGGTTGAGTATTTCCAGCAACTGCTGATTCTAGCGGGGATTTTCAACGCACAACCATCTCTAAGGGTTTACAGAGAATGGTCCAAGAACAAAAAAAACAAATTCCAGTGAGCGCAGTTCTTGTCGGGGAAATGTCGTTCTTGAGCCAGAGGTCAGAGTGACATGGCGCTGGTTCGAGCTGATAGAAAGGCAACAGTGACTCAATCGCCACCCGTTACAACCAGGAGGCAGAAGAGCATCTCTGAAACGCACAGTACGCAACTTGAAGGAGACGCAGCAGACACACGGGCATTCTTTCAGCTAAGAACAGAAACTGAGGTCTACAATTTGCAACGCTACTCGAATTGGACAGTAGATAATGGAAAAACATTGCCTTGTCTGATAGTTCGATTTCTCTGCGACATTCGAATGGTAGGGTCGGAATTTGCTGTCAACAACATATAGAAGCATGGATCCACCTGCCTTGTCTCAACAGTTTCAGGCTGTGGTGGTGGTTGTACATGGTGTGGGGAATATTTTCTTGGCACTCTTTGGGTCCCCTTGGTACCAATGAGCATAGTTGCAAAGGCACAGCCTACACTGGTTTGTTGCTGACCATGTCCATCCCTTTATGACCACAATGTACCTAACATCTGATGGCTACTTTCAGCAGGATAATGCGCCATGTCATAAAGCTGAATCCTCTCAGGACTGGTTTCTTGAATGACAATGAGTTCACTGTACTCAAATGGCGCACAGTCACCAGATCTCAATCCATAAAGATTCGCATCATGGATGGCAGCCGACAATCTGCGGCACTGTGTGATGCCATCATGTCATATGGACCAAAATCTCTGAGGATGCTTCCAGCACCTGTGATCTATGCCCGAGAATTGAGGCAGTTCTGAAGGCAAAAGGGGGTCCAACCCGTTACTAGCATGGTGTACCTAATAAAGTGGCCGGTGAGTGTAAGTAAATAAACAGTAGACCTACAAATAATTAATACACATTCAGCACTACAGTATATATATATAAAAAAGTGCAAAGGATATTACAAAATTAGGGGAAGCTAAGTCCCGATATGATGTCAAGGTAAAGTGCAAGGTGCAATGGTGTAGCCAACTAGTAACACAATCCATGAAAATAGCTAAGCATTAGAGATTAGTAATACATCATATTACCCAGAGTGATCAAGTCCCAGTATCAGGGGGGAGACCAAGAATGCCCCACGTGTATCGCCCGACTAGTTCACAATCCGCTCTTTCTTTTTATGTAAGTATTTTGGTGGTTTTGCGCCAAAAACAGTGTCTAAAATGCCTTGGACCACAGTTAATGAAGGCTTTTAGACAGTTTTTTGGCAGTTTCTCGACTGTCTGGTTAAGGCAGCTTGTCCAGTGGGCGTGGCCGTGGACCCAAAAAAGAGGTCTAAGAGGTACTGACAGTCTTATCCTGCATCAGAATTCATTATTATGATAAATCTGGCACAGGGAAATACCAGTGATTTCCAGCTAGAAACTGGAGGAACCTGAGACACATGAAAATAGCTAAGCATTAGAGATTAGTAATACATCATATTACCCAGAGTGATCAAGTCCCAGTATCAGGGGGGAGACCAAGAATGCCCCACGCGTATCGCCCGACTAGTTTACACATCCGCTCTCTTCTTTTTATGTAATGATATTTCTGGTGGTTTTGCGCCAAAAACAGTGTCTAAAATGCCTTGTACCACAGTTATGAAGGCTTTTAGACAGTTTTTTGGCAGTTTCTCGACTTGTCTGGTTAAGGCAGCATTGTCAAGATGGGCGTGGCCGTGGACCCAACTAAAAGTAGGTCTAAAGTAGGTACTGACAGTCTTATCCTGCATCAGAATTCATTATTATGATAAATCTGGCACAGGGAAATACCAGTGATTTCCAGCTAGAAACTGGAGGAACCTGAGACACATTGGGGCTCACTTACTTATGCGGCCTCTGGAGTTCACAGAAAGCGCATTGTCCCACCATAATGCACTGTGCAGCGATTCACTAAGATTGTGTGCCCTATATCACGCACTGAGGTCTGACAGAGTTCATCTTTTTTTTTGTGGTGCATGTAACTGTATTAGCTTGCAACACAATTTGAAAGTTAAATCCTGCACTTAGTCTGAATCAGTCAGATCATCCGACGGCAATTCCCCATTTTGTGTCACATGGAAGCCAGGGCAGCCGCACCAAAAAAAGAACTTGCATGATGCAATCCCAGCGCAGACACCTGTATTTACCTGTCCAAGCTTTTCAATCCGCAAAAAGGGCGAACAGTCTGACGAAAGTGCCATCAGCGACCCTTAGTAAATGAGCCTGTGATAAATATGGCCAAGGGGAGGGAGGCCTTATACTACTAAAATCCACCACCTCCCTCTAGCCTCATCCCAATTAGATAACACTTTAGCTAGCTTGTTTTGTCTAGTGTGCCCTTAATGCAATTAAATATAAAATCTAATCTGTGTTGCTCTTTTATCTCTATCCACAAACCCAAACATCCCTGTCTCGCTCATATACATGCTACCAGGTTGGTTCCTCACCCTATATAATCCTGTTATGGACCAAGCTTATATTAAAGGAGAACTGGTGGCAGCTTATTTAGTTTGATGGTTTCAGTTTCAGAGGCTAGTGAAAGGGGTTTTCTAGCCATTCATGGTGGTGATTTTTTGTTGTGTCATATCCAGAAGTTGTGTAGACAGCTTTAAATCACTTCCTGCACCTCTCAGAACCCATGCGTTCTGGGAGTATCTATAATGACCTTGCGTACCCTTCAGCGGTCCGAAACGCCATGGTTTCCTTCACAGAGCCCCATTGTTAAATCCACCGCTCTGTATTAGACTTAGCAATGGATTAAATGATGATGGGGCTAGCCATTCAGCTTCTGGGCCAGCACCCAGGGGCTGGAAAAATTCACAGGGATTCACTAGACTTTCCAGCCTGAACCTGTACCTGTTATCTGCCCTGACAAAATAAATATTTTTCTGAAAACCTCAGAAAGATAAGGCAGAATGTACTTACATATGTACTGACATATGCCAAGGTATGACTCTTTAAGGGTACATGTAGAAAGAATTTAAAAATGAAATAAGTCTTATTATTAACTTTTAAACTTTGAAGAACGTAATGATCTATACATAAAATTTTACCTTAAAGACAAAATGTATATGCACAACTTTTTCACATGTTTTAATTACAACCATGGGGGATATATCATGGTGCACCAGCGCTAGATAAAGAACTTAGACAGAAGGGGTGGTTTAGAAAACCAAAAGAGGGCTGGAACAGCGCTATTCGGACAAGGGTCTTCAAGAGGGTTAAAATGCTTTATTCCATAGTAGACGCGTTTCGGGCTAATTAACCCCTTCTTCAAGTACAATTGGATAAAATAGGATGTGATTGTCAGCGGCAGCTTAATCCGCCAAACCATTTATTGGTTTGGCGGATTAAGGTGCCGTTGACAATCACCTCCTATTTCCATGGCGTCCCCCATGACGGCCCCAACTGGAGGATGGCCCTTGACCTCTGTAGGGACAGGAAGCAGAGAGGTTAAATGCCCCTCCCCCGCACCCACACTCCAGTGGCTTCCTGTCCCTACACAGGGCAGGGAGTAGAGAGAAGTTTCTCTCCTCGCTTCCCATTAGTTGGGACAGTGAGGGGG
This sequence comes from Engystomops pustulosus, assembly GCA_019512145.1. NCBI lineage: Eukaryota > Metazoa > Chordata > Amphibia > Anura > Leptodactylidae > Engystomops > Engystomops pustulosus. The sequence continues at coordinate 28,752,236 of CM033651.1, forward strand.
GACACCATGGCGCGGGACCTATCCCTTACCCAGCACAGTTCCGGGCCTCGATCGGGTTGCGGCCCTTTCCTCTGCCCGCGGGGAACTGCGTTTTCTTCCGGCTCTGCCCGCAGCTCCTGGAGCCTACGACACCCGGAACGTGTGATCCTGGCGCTCCCACGCACTTCCGGTCGACCCCGGCGTCAACTTCCGGTGGAGTGACGAAACCGGAAGTGACGTCAAAGCCGCGCGACCCGGAAGCAGGATCGCGGGGCGGTAAGTTTAAATTGCTCTAGCGTGGTAATCGCGTTGATCTGAGGTCTAATCTTCATTCCGGAGCACACCTCTAACCTGCGGCTTACGAGTTAAAGGTTCCCTTTGGCGTTTTTCAGGTCAGGTCTTTGGCTTCAAACACCCTGATATGTACACCTGTGTATTATACTGGCACATACTGGGGCACATTTACTTACCCGGTCCAGTCGCGATCCAGCGGCGCGTTCTCTGCTCTGCATTCGGGTCCGGCCGGGATTTATGAATGTAGTTCTTCCGCCGTCCACCAGGTGGCGCTGCTGCGCTGAAAGTCATCTCATCGCGCCGGAATGCACCACCTCGGACCAGGTGAAGGTAAGCGCTCCCCAAGCGACACTTTTTCGGTTTTTAAATGCGGCGGTTTTTCCGAATACGTCGGGTTTTCGCTCGGCCACGCCCCCCGATTTTCCGTCGCGCGCATGCCGGCGCCGATGCGCCACAATCCGATCGCGTGCGCCACAATCCCGGGGCAATTCAGGTACAATCGGCGCAAATCGGAAATATTTGGGTAACACGTCGGGAAAACGCCAATCGGGCCTTTAGTAAATGACCCCCATTATGTTTTTATTGCACTATATTCTGACATGGGCCACGTTTACCTTATAGACCCTGGTGGATATCTCCTGGCTTACCGGTACCAGGTAAAATCCTACCCTTTAACCATTGCAGTGCTGATTTACAAGCCTTCAATTGTTATTATTACATTCTAGGCTGGCTGGTTACTGTAGTTCCTCTAGGAGCATGGAACCCTGCAATTTGGAGGCCTCAGGTCTGGACCTCATATTCCCACCTCCTGTGAGTAGGGGTTAAAGGGATTGGGTGGTGGGTCACCCGCACGTCCCGTTTATAGCAGTTCCTTATCTGGGCTCTCCTTTCCTTGATAGGATCCCAAGGAAAAGGAAAAAGGCCGTGCTAAGGAGCAATCCTCCTCTGAGAGGAAGAAAACGGCTCATAAAAAGTGCAACATGTGCTTTGAAAAATTACCTAGTGCATATAAAAAACCCGTGTGCAAAAAATGCCTGGATAATTTGATTCGTGAGGAAAGGACCTCATTCATGAATGAGATGCGCAGCTTTATCCAGGAGGAAGTCAGATCATCTGTGTCTTCATCCTTGGCTGCCTTTGCCCCCCAGGAACCACCTCAAAAGCGCCAGAAAATAGTGGATTCATCTTCTGACCCCGCTTCAGACTCTGAAGGTGCTACGGTCAAGGATTCTTTGGAGCCTGATACGTTCCCTTCCACCTCTGCAAATAGGATGGAATCAAGATATCTGCTGGCCTCTGAAGACCTGGAGCCCCTCTTAAAGGCGGTGCGAGATACCCTGAAGATAGAGGAGGTAGAAGAGACGCAGTCCATTCAGGATGAACTCTTTGGTCTGCTCAAAGTCAAGAAGCGGCGCGTGTTCCCAGTCAATAATCCAGGTCACTAAAATGACCAAGAAGACCACACTTTTTCGGTTTTTAAATGCGGCGGTTTTTCCGAATACGTCGGGTTTTCGCTCGGCCACGCCCCCCGATTTTCCGTCGCGCGCATGCCGGCGCCGATGCGCCACAATCCGATCGCGTGCGCCACAATCCCGGGGCAATTCAGGTACAATCGGCGCAAATCGGAAATATTTGGGTAACACGTCGGGAAAACGCCAATCGGGCCTTTAGTAAATGACCCCCATTATGTTTTTATTGCACTATATTCTGACACGGGCCACGTTTACCTTATAGACCCTGGTGGATATCTCCTGGCTTACCGGTACCAGGTAAAATCCTACCCTTTAACCATTGCAGTGCTAATTTACAAGCCTTCAATTGTTATTATTACATTCTAGGCTGGCTGGTTACTGTAGTTCCTCTAGGAGCATGGAACCCTGCAATTTGGAGGCCTCAGGTCTGGACCTCATATTCCCACCTCCTGTGAGTAGGGGTTAAAGGGATAGGGTGGTGGGTCACCCGCACGTCCCGTTTATAGCTGTTCCTTATCTGGGCTCTCCTTTCCTTGATAGGATCCCAAGGAAATGGAAAAAGGCCGTGCTAAGGAGCAATCCTCCTCTGAGAGGAAGAAAACGGCTCATAAAAAGTGCAACATGTGCTTTGAAAAATTACCTAGTGCATATAAAAAACCCGTGTGCAAAAAATGCTTGGATAATTTGATTCGTGAGGAAAGGACCTCATTCATGGATGAGATGCGCAGCTTTATCCAGGAGGAAGTCAGATCATCTGTGTCTTCATCCTTGGCTGCCTTTGCCCCCCAGGAACCACCTCAAAAGCGCCAGAGAATAGTGGAATCATCTTCTGACCCCGCTTCAGACTCTGAAGGTGCTACGGTCAAGGATTCTTTGGAGCCTGATACGTTCCCTTCCACCTCTGCAAACAGGATGGAATCAAGATATCTGCTGGCCTCTGAAGACCTGGAGCCCCTCTTAAAGGCGGTGCGAGATGCCCTGAAGATAGAGGAGGTAGAAGAAACGCAGTCCATTCAGGATGAACTCTTTGGTCTGCTCAAAGTCAAGAAGCGGCGCGTGTTCCCAGTCAATAATCCAGGTCACTAAAATGACCAAGAAGACCGACTTACCTTTTGAGGATGCTACCCAGTTGAAAGATCCGCTGGATAGAAAGGCAGACAGCTTATTAAAAAAGAGCTGGGAATGTTCCATGCTGAACCTTAAGCGGAAGGAGTGAGGATCAGTGCTAAAGAAGGGGCTCTTTCCAAATCAGTAAGAAGATCCCTTTGGTTGCGCCAGTGGAGCGTAGACTTCAGGTCGAAGTCTAAATTGTGCGGCATCCCGTTCGAGGGGGAGTATGTGTTTGGGCCCGAATTGGACACCATCCTGGAGAGGGCGTCGGATAAGAAAAAGGGCTTTCCAGAATCCAGGACCAGTCTGAGGAAACCATCCTTCCGTGACCCCAAAGACAGGAGACTATCCTTTAGGGGCAAGGGTAAACAAGGAAGGTGGAGCTACCCTAAAGGTGGAAGAGGCAGGGGGTTTCTACTCAACCCTAGTAACTCCGCTACGAGTTTCAGGAAGCAATGACGCCAAGGTGGGAGGAAGACTGTTGAATTTTCATCAGCAATGGATTCTGTCCATCCTCCAGGACAGCTACAAGATAGAATTGACCGCTCTTCCTCCCACAAATTTCGTCCTTTAGACTCCACACAACAGATGTCTTTTCTCCCACCAACAAAGAGAGAAAATTTAATTCTCCAGGTAAACACGTTCAAGAAAAAGAAGTGCTGCTCCATAAGAGAAGCAATGAGGATCCTTGGGCTCATGACTGCATGCATCCAGTGCGTGCAATGGAGCCAAAGTCATACAAGGACACTACAGAACTGGGTGCTGTCCTCTTGGGACAAAGATCCTCGTCACCTAAACCAAAAGGTGGAAATTCCCCTCTGTCTTACGATCCATAGACTGGTGGACAGATCCAGCAAACCTGGAAAAAGGAGTACCCTGGCATCCTTGGCCAGTGACACCTATACAGACGGACGCAAGTCAGTCGGGTTGGGGAGCGATTGTCGCAGGTCATCCTGTCCAGCACACAAATGCTGAGAGGAAAGCATGACAGGATTTTTTCGGACAACGTCACTACGGTGGCCTACCTACGTCACCAAGGGGGAACCAAAAACCCGAGTCTCCTGGCACTCTCAAACAAAATCTTCGCCTGGGCAGAAGACAACCTTCAATCCCTCTCCTCCATCCACCTCAAGGGGGAAGAAAATCAGGCAGCAGACTTCCTCAGTCGGAGGAAGATAGATCAAAACGAGTGGTGTCTTCACGAAGATGTCTTCCTTCAGTTAACAAGGAGGTGGGGACATCCGTCAATAGACCTGTTTGCCTCCAGCAAGAACGCGAAGCTCCCGCGTTTCTTTTCCCTGGAACCTACAGTTCCCTTCAACCAAAGGGACGCATTCAGCCAGTCCTGGGGGGGGGCTGTTACTGTATGCCTTTCCTCCGATACCTCTCGTGTCCCGGGTCATACAAAAGATCAGGGAAGACCAGGCGGAAGTTATACTCGTAGTGCCTTGGTGGCCAAAAAGGAACTGGTTTCCTTGGCTGAAAAAGATGGCAATGGCGGATCCATTCCTGTTACCACCTCGTCCAGATCTCCTGTTCCAGGGTCCAGTCCTTCATCCCAATCCGCAGGCTCTCCAGCTCGCTGCATGGATCCTGAAAGGAAGATACTGACAGCCCAGGGGCTATCCGACAAAGTGATCTCCACGATGAAGGCTAGTCGTAAGGTGGTCACCCACAGAATTTACTCCAGAATATGGAAGAAATTTGTGTCTTTCTGTGGCTCAGTCCCTCCTAACCAGTTGTCTCCCAACATCTCACAGATATTGGATTTCCTGCAAGCAGGTTTTGATAAAGGGCTGAAGACGAGTACACTCAAGGTCCAGGTATCAGCCCTTAGTGCCTTCTTTGATACTTCCTTGGCGGAGCACAAGTGGATCCAGAGGTTCGTAAAAGCTACCTCCAGATTGAGACCTCACTTAAAACAAAATATCCCAAACTGGGATTTGTCTCTGGTGTTGAATCACCTGACAGGTCCTCCATTTGAGCCCTTAGAGACTACGGACCTTAGAAGCCTAACCCTCAAGCTGACCTTCCTTATAGCCATAACCTCAGCTAGACGGTTAGGAGAAATCCAGGCTCTCTCCCTTAGATCTACTATGGAATAAAGCATTTTAACCCTCTTGAAGACCCTTGTCAGAATAGCGCCGTTCCAGCCCTCTTTTGGTTTTCTAAACCACCCCTTCTGTCTATTGGATCACTGGTTAAACTTGGGTTAAACACCAGCACGCTGAAGGACAGCTTACGGATACTTTAAAAGCGCATTAACTTTGTAATAAGGTGAGCACACCTCTAGGGGGGGTCACTTCCTACATATCCCCATCCCCCTATTTTCTGCGTGGTTCCATTGGATACCATACGTACCTCTTTCTCCTTATCCTCACAGTATCATATGAGGCGCCGTCCTCTTGTTTGCCTTTGGTTTTTTTTCCCCTACTTTTACATAAAGAACTTGACCGTTCCTCTGCACCAGATATTTCTAGAGGCTCTGGCCTCCCTAAATATACCCATTGGACAGACAAGCAGCTGGGCAATCCTACTCCAGTTTGTGCCTGCCGTTTAATTGCACATGACTTGTTATTTATCATTGCCTGCTATATATGATTCTTATAGATACAGGCATCTTGGTATGATATGTCTTCAGCTATAGACAAACAGGTTCTCCTGCCAGGCATATCCTTTGTTCGGTGGCGCGTTCGGTTTTACCATGTAGCCCTCGGTTTCTTCTCTTTTGACACAGGCTACCATGGTTATGTACTTATTGTGCAGGTTCGGTTACCAAATGAGAGGTGGCTCTTGTAAATGTAAGACCCCTGCAAAAACGCCATATAATTTGCAATAATACTGTATATGCAGTATATGTAGGAGCGCTCTTATCATTTTCTGGGTTATTTGTACCCAGATGGTCCTAACGAAAAATAGTGAAAAAAAAATAAAAAAAAAGTTTTAAAAAACTAAAAAGAAATTAATAAATATTAAAAGTTTCAAATCCAAATCAACCCACGCCCACCACCCCCGCCTTTTTGTTCTCCGTTTTTTTTATTAGTTCCATCAGTTCGTTTCGTTCCCGTTCCGATCCCTCGGGCACTGACATATCGCAAACACCATAAACAACAGTAACAAATCCAACATATTAGGTAATCCTCGCCGCCGTCCCCAACATGGATACAAATGTGATGGTGATCCCAAAAATGCCCCCGGATCCCTATCAAAATATAAAAAAACTGTTTTACGGGCGGGCCGCGTGACCTTCGAGGGTGCGGGAAAGTCCCCCGCCCCAAATTTGTTCCGAAATATTAAAAAAATTGCGACTTTTAGCCCAAACTTTACTACCAACCTTACATAATTAACCCCCACACCTAACCACACACCACCCACTTTTTACCACGTTAATACACCCATACCCCCAAAACCATACCTTACAAACACACATCTTTTTTAATAACATAAAAATGAAAAATAAAAAATGATCAAAAATTCGCAAGCGCACCTAAGAATTGTAGCAATAAAATCTCCGTGCCCCTTCATTTCGCAAAAAATGACCCCTCACACATTTTCCGTTGCGCCCCAAAGTATGAAAAGTTATTAGCGTCAGAAGAGGATGGCATAAAAAATGTTTTTTCCCCTTTTTTTTTGTCCCATTCGTTTAAAATAATAAATAACTAAAAAAATTTTGAAACTGTATTAAAACCACACACCATAAAACCTATATACTTTTGGTAATCACACCCGGCGAATCCCCCGCAACAACCGAACCAAAGAAATAAAGTAGGCCGTTTTAATTTTTGGAGTGAATAGTGAAATAGTTCGTAAAAACTGAGCCACGAATAACTTGAACGCCACGTCGTTTTTTTTTTTTTTTTTTTTTTGTTTTTTTTTTTTTTTTCTTTTTTTTTTTTTTTTTTCTTGTTTTTTTTTGTTTTTTTTTTCCAATTTTTTTCACCACATTTGGAATTTTTTTTTTTTTTTTTTTTTAGCCTTCGCAGTACACGGCCAAATGTTTTAAAAAAATAAATAACATACGGGAAGTAAAATTTGTTTAACGCACAAAATAACCCTCACAAACTTCCATGCGGTTTTTGAGCCCAGGTTCCGTCTACAACGTAAAAATTAAAAAGTTATATGGTTTTTGAAGTTGGAATAGCGAGAATGAAACCCTGAAAAAAAAAACACACCCTCCCGTCCCCTTAAGGGGTTTCGGGCTAAAAAAGGGGTCACCAAAAAGCAAAAACAAAAAAATGCACCAACCACAAACCACAAAAAAACTCAATAAAATAATGACAAGTCAGTCCCCAAATATCAGAGTGACATCAGAAATTAAGGCAAAAATTGCAACTCAAATACCCCAGCCGTAAACAAGAAAAAAAAAGAAAAGGCTCTGGGGGGGCACCTTAGTGCGCATGTCTGGTACGCCGCTGCAGCTCCGTCCGTGGCGGGGGGGCGTGTCCGGTCTTCAGCTCCGCCTCCTGTGACGTCACGGGCCCAGCCCTGCTGCTGACGTGACTCCATGTGTCCAAACATGCGCCTGTTACACAGGTGTTTACCACATGACACTTATTGCTCCAGTGCGTCGGGGGCTGAACACCAGGTACTGTGGTCCACGGGATCTCCCTTTCACAGATTTTTATCCTTGTTTGGGTCCGATACTTTTTTCAAATAACTGCATGTTTATTTGTAGTATTCATTTGCTTAACTTCTGTTGTCTGGGTATGAGTTTTGTATGTTGTAATTGCCAGTACCACATTACTGCCGTTAGGAGCTGCGCTCCCTTTGCACTACTCCATTTACAGCTCTGTACCCTTATCTGGGTTGTTCATGCATTGTCTCTCCTGGAACTTTTTAGTACATTTTAAAGAATTTGTTATCAGTAAAGTTTCTCTATTTTATAAGATTATTATTGCCATGGATTTCCGTTTTTTCGTCTATTTTTTTGGTATTTAAACAGGTGCCGTATGGGTTCAAACTCAGCAGTATAGGGAAAAAGAGGATTACTGGGAAAGAAAGGAAGAGAATGTCATTAGTTACGGACCATCAGTGTTACAAATGTGTTTTTTTTTGCCTTTTTTGTGAGATTGAGCCCCCAGCATTTTGTAGTTAATATTTTGGGGAATTAAACAATAGGATGATGGACAGATATGCCTAGCTTAGAGGTAGGGGCTCTTTCACATTGGTGTTTTTCACTTCCATGGTTTAGTGATTTGCATGGATTCCTCACTGAGCCATTGAATTCTATGGGTGATTTCACACTGGCTATTAGCTATTGGCTATTCAATGATTCATTGTCTATGAAAAAAAAAACCCCCAGATCTCTTACAAATCATCACACGGCACAGAGACCGATCTGTGCTGGCCCGCTGAACCTGAAGCCAGCATTGTTGTGTGTGACAAAGGGCGTAACCTGTGGCGGCTCTGCCTCTCGGCATAGCTGACCATTTGCCATGCCTGGCCCATGTGTTAAATTCTCATAGTTTAGCGTTCCGAAGCATACCCCATCTTGTCATGATTTGGTCACGAAGATCAAACCGCATCTGTTCGCATTTCCAGGAAAGTCCAGCCACCGATGGCTCTCCACACTCTCAGGTCAGCTCAATGCCGCCGGCAACTGCCTCCGCTCACGACTGTTTGCGACCCTTTTGGGCCCACGAGGTGGATTCACATTAACCATGTTATCCAGAATTACCAGCACGTAGATCAATTGGAGACTGCCACATGCAACTTCCAATCCACCAGACCTGGGTAGTCATGTCAGTCTCTTCCGCAAGTCTACAATGAGGAGTGGACGTGGATTTCTGATATCTGTCAGGTGGCTGAGTAACGGGGAAGAAGATTCCCCTGTTGATTAGGCCAAAGCCACACCCTTAGTCTGTTTCTCAGCGCATATCTGAGGATGTGGAGGAGGAGTTAGGATGAGAAATGGTTTTGGCGAGACAGAAGAATGGACCATGTTCAAGCTTCCTGTCCCCCCCCACTGTTTCACGCGGGTATGGCAGAAAAGAGGAAGTTGGAGAGTTGGAGGAGGAGAATGGGCAGTCAGCCAGTGAGGGGAGTGAATTCTTGCGCGTGGGACTCTGGCTCAATATGGCAGATGTCATGCTAGGCTTCTATCCCGTGACCCCGCATCAACAAGACTTATTCCAGCATCCAGCACCGCTCATTCTGGGTATTCACTCTCCTGGACCCACGTACAAAGCAAATCTTTCCACTCTCATCCCTGGAGAGGAAGATGTGAGAATGCATGAATACCAGCAGGGTGCCCTGTTGCACAAGCTGAAACGTATTTCCTTCGACAGTGATATCGGCAGAGGGCGTACTTCTGCTGGTGACAAGAAGCGAGGGAAGGAGGGCTATCATGTGCACTTTTCCAAGCACTGTCAGGGTACGCTTTACAAAGGCCTTTGCCAGTTTATGGCACCCCACACGACAACTGTCCCCTGTCCCCCAGTCGCGCAGAGTGGGCTGATCTTAACAGAAAGATGGTGAGGGAGTACGTAGCCTGACCATACCATCGTCCCAAATGATCACGACGCTCCCTACAAACTACTGTTTTCAAAGCTGGACATGTGGCAACGACGGCGCGGTACGCCTTGGAGGTTCGTTGCCTTCCCTGCCGCTAGCCCGTGTTTGTCCGGCGGTTTTCAGTGCAGCTGGTGGCATCATCACCGATCATTGCCTGTTTTTTGACTGGACGGCGCTACAGGCCTGGCGGCTTATAAAGATGAATATAAGCCCTGGTTTCTCCGTCTTTTCATTCTCCACCAGTGAAAGAAGCTCAACCTGATAATGTAATGGCCTCCTCCTCCTCATTTCTCCTTCTCCTCTCTTTGTACACTAAATCAGAGGAAAACTGTCTATTTTTTTGCCAGGGCCAACTGGCTCTACTCATAGTAACTCTATGTATTTTAATTTGAGAGTGCCACATACAGGCACTCAATCTATTTAATTTTTCTGGAGGACACCCACCTGCTCCTCTGTTTGCGAAAAAACTTTTGTGGGCTGCCACATCAGTTACTCAATTTAGTTAATTTTTCTGGAGGAACCACCCTACCTGCCCTCTGTTATGAAAACTTTTTTGGTTGGACTGCCACATAACGGCACTATCCATATTAAAGTGTCTCCATAGCAGCCTCCACATTCTTCTTTTAGCTGCTCCCACACTTTTCTCCATGGCGACTCCACCCGTCATCCGCATACGCTGCCTCCAAAAGTCGTCCAATATAATCGCCTCCCATACGGTCCCCTTATCAAACGCTGTGTGAGGCAGATTTTGGTGTTGTTGTCATGGCTCCACATCAACTTGTTAAACCTGTGAATCCACAAAAACATATACTGGCAAACTTTTTATCCTTTATACCGATATTATTTCGCAGCGGCTTCTTGCGCATCTGTTTCATTCCCTCACCCTCCCCTCACCCGCCATAAAGACCCAACTTATAAGAACCTACTAACAAACTTGATCTTATACAAAAGGTTTCTTAGAATTGCTCTTTTGGGGAGTAGTCCTAGAACGGGCTTGGATTGGCGACAGCCCCTCCCTGGGCCCTGAGCGCCAGCTCCGATCTCCAGATCCAACTAACATAGTTTTAAACGGCAGCACCTTTACAAAATCTACTACTATTTCACTCCTCGCTACATCGTCCCCCCTTAGTCAAGAGCGGAGCTTTGTCAGGCAGAATGTTTCAGGTTTTTTCATCACCAGATACATAGTTGAACTCGCCCTCGTCGCCGCCATGCTGGAACCTGAAGTTGCAATCATAGCAGCGCAAATGGATGCCCCAGACTGTCGCTCTTAATCATGGAACCATTTCGTAAAAAATTAAAAATAGAACCACTAATGCTATTCCATTATTCCTAGGTGAAATTGTCAAACGACTCGGCGCCTGCTTTGAAATTATAATTTTTTCAAAGTACGTTCTTCTGGCCCCATGCCCATTTTGGGTGGGAGGAACGAGATACGGGCTTGGACGCGAAGAGCCCTCGCCTGGCAGTGGACCTCACACGCTCCATCCCAAGATTAGGCAGCCTAAGGCAATCCATGCAGCTGCACCGCTGCTTCCTGTCCATTTGCCTCCCGATCCTCCACAGCTTCCACCAATGTCTCCTTTGCAACTCTCTATAACCCCCAGACGCTGGCATGAAGTATATGCAGCACATGCATCCCCTTATCAAACGGCTGTGTCAGGCATAATTTTCAGGTGTTTCACCCGATACATTGGAAAACTCGGTCTAAATCTGTCGCCGCCAGTGCTGGAGACCTGAGTTGGCAAATCATACAGCGTCAATTGATGCCCCCATACGTCGCTCTTAACATGGAAGTTCCGTCTCCATGGCTGCCTCCACATGTCGTCCCCTTATCAAAAGGGGCATGTCTCATTTTTTGGGTGTTTCAGCAGATACGTTATGGAACTGGTCACTATGTCCGCCACCATTCTGTGGTATCGACTTAATATACCCGGCAAACCTTTTTGTTCAACATAGAATCATTTCAGCTTCTTGCTCACCTCCTTTGGTGAAGCCTGAGTCCAGTTAGGTTGTCTTCCTGACACTCTCTAGCCGGCCGCTGCTGCCGCTTGCCTCTGCATGCCGTCCCCTATAGTTCAGTCATTATTGCTTTTTAGATGCGTATCTAGCCTCATTCGGTCTACTCTTCTGTCATAGCCATGCTTTGCCGCCCTAATTTTTTTGCATAAGGTGCTATTAAGTCAGCCTCAGAGGCATCCATGCATCCTGCCCCTGCTGTTTCCTTACCATTTCCGGGTGTTTCCCATCCGTTTCTGAGGTTCCCAGGTGGGTGGCAATCTTCCCTGTGCAGAGATCCTTGGTCCCCTTGAAAAATGCTCGAGCCTCCCATTGACTTCAATGGGGCTCGTTATGTCGCGTCGTGGTAGCACTCGAGCATCGGGAACAAGTTCGTCTCGATAAACGAGTACCTCCCGAGGATTTTTAGGTGCCCGCGTCATCTCTAATAAGGTTGATAAAGTTGCCACATCCAGTTGTATCATTTGACTAAGAAAACAATGCAGCCAGAATAGGTATGAACAATAGTATATGGATGTAATTACATTACCCTAGAAATATCCCTGGCAAGGGAGACAGATGCCCAGTGTTAAGATCAAAACATGTTCAATTTTTTTTTTTTTTTTTTGTTTTATTTTTTTTTTTATTAGCTATTGGCTATTCAATGATTCATTGTCTATGAAAAAAAAAATTGAAACCTGTTGATTTTAAAAACTGGGCATCTGTTCTCCCTTGCCAGGACTATTTCTAGGGTAATGTAATTACATCCATCTACTATTGTTCATACCTATTTCTGGGCTGCATTGTTTTCTTAGTCAAATGATAAAATCTTTATAGTGGCACTTATCAATCCTTATTAGAGATGAGCGGGCACTAAAATGCTCGGGTACTCGTTATTCGAGACGAACTTTTCCCGATGCTCGAGTGCTCGTCTCGAATAACGAGCCCCATTGAAGTCAATGGGAGACTCGAGCATTTTTCAAGGGGACCAATTAAATGTGTCATTTTATTGAGAAACTCCAACTCCTCTTCTTCTGCCCATACACGCTGAACAGTGAAGGACTGAGCAATGCTCCCCTCTTCTGTCTCACCAACATTCTCCTCCTCATCCTCCTCCACCACCTCCGATATGCGCTGAGAAACAGACCTGAGGGTGCTTTGGCTATCAACAAGGGAATCTTCTTCCCCCGTCTCTTGTGACGAGCGCAAAGCTTCCGACTTCATGCTGACCAGAGAGTTTTTCAACAGGCCAAGCAGCGGGATGGTGAGGCTGATGATGGCGGCATCGCCACTGACCATCTGTGTTGACTCCTCAAAGTTACTCAGCACCTGACAGATATCAGACATCCACGTCCACTCCTCATTGTAGACTTGAAGCTGACTGACCTGACTACCAGTTCTGGTGAAGGTTGACATCTGGCAGTCTACAATCGCTCTGCGCTGCTGGTAAACTCTGGATAACATGGTTAATGTTGAATTCCACCTCGTGGGCACGTCGCCCGGTGAGCGGGCAGTTGGAGGCGGCGCTGCGCTGCCCTGAGAGTGGCAGCATCTGTGCTGGACTTCCTGAAATGCGCACAGATGCGGTGCACCTTCGTGAGCAAATCAGACAGATTGGGGTTTGTCTTGAGGAACCGCTGAACTATGAGATTTAACACATGGGCCAGGCATGGCACATGTGTCAGTCTGCCGTGTTGCAGAGCTGCCACCAGGTTACGCCCGTTGTCACACACAACCATGCCTGGCTTCAGGTTCAGCGGTGCCAGCCACAGATCAGTCTGCACTGTGATGCCCTGTAATAGCTCTTGGGCGGTGTGCCTTTCATCGCCTAGGCTCAGCAGCTTGAGCACCGCCTGCTGTCGCTTAGCGACAGCACTGCTGCTGTGCTTAGAGCTACCGACTGATGGCGCCAGGCCGACGGATGGTAATTCGGAGGAGGAGGTGGAGGAGGGGTGGGAGGAAGAGGAGGCATAGTAGGCCTGAGAGACCTGGACCGAGATAGGCCCCGCAATCCTCGGCGTCGGCAGTATATGAGCAGCCCCAGGGTCAGACTCGGTCCCAGCCTCCACCAAGTTAACCCAATGTGCCGTCAGCGATATATAGTGGCCCTGCCCGGCAGCACTCGTCCACGTGTCCATGGTCAGGTGGACCTTGTCAGAAACGGCATTGGTCAGGGCACGGATTATGTTATCTGACACGTGCTGGTGCAGGGCTGGGACGGCACATCAGGAAAAGTAGTGGCGGCCGCCGCCATTAGGTTGCGAAAGGCCTCGGTCTCTACCAGCCTATAGGGCAGCATCTCCAGGCTAAGTAATTTGGAGATGTGGACGTTGAGGGCTTGGGCGTGTGGGTGGGTTGCACTGTACTCCCTCTTGCGTTCCAGCGTCTGGGGTATGGAGAGTGCTGTGCATGGAGACATTGGTGGATGCTGTGGAGGATCGTGGAAGCGAAGGTGCGGTTTTCGCACGGGAGGTGTTTGGGCCGGGGTCCTGGGCAGGGGGCTGACTAGCAGAGGCAGCAGATGACACAGGGGAAGGAGCAGTGGTGTGAACGGCCTTGGTTCCATTGAGTGGGGTGTTTAGCATTCATATGCCTGCGCATACTGGTGGTGGTTAAACTGGTAGTGGTGGAACCCCTGCTGATCCTGGTGGGTGACTGTGGGAAGGGTCCAGAAAACAGTTCCTCAGAGTATGCCGGTTCAAATGCCAAATTTTGCTGAGAGGGGGCAGACTGGAGGGAAGGAGGCTGAGGTGGAGGAGCTGGAGGAGTGCCGATTTCGGCGACATGGGTGGAAGACTGACTGGTGGACAAATGGCTAGAAGCATTGTCCGCAATCCACGACATCACTTCTTCGCACTGTTCTAGCCTCAACAGTGCTCTATCACGAGTCCCAGTAACTTGAGACATGATGAACTTAGGGAGTGTAGCTCTGCGGCGTTCCCCTGCTCCCTCATCAGCAGGTGGTGTCTCACCCCACCCAGGACCACGGCCTCTGACCCCTGCAGTAGTTGGATGCCCACAGCCACGCCCTCGTCCTCTACCCCTCGGGTTAAACATTTTCCAAATTAAAGTGTAAACTTTAATCCTATCCTAAACTGCTATCCTATTGCTATGGCTAGTTTCTAACCTACACTGACAGCACACAACTGGATTTTGTGCTGTGCCTGATGACTTTGAGCTATAAAATGAAATAAAGGTAAAAAAAAAATAAATCAGCAGACTGTGCCTATTTCAAATAAAACCCCTAATAAATTGTCCCACTTCAGTGTTTAAGGTGGATATGTGTGTAACCAAGAGCTAAACACAACGGTAGCAAGTCTCCCAGCAAATTCCTCACAATATGGTACTAGCTGCACTACTAATGGCAGCAAGCCCAGCCACAGGCAAACCAAAAAAAAGTAAAATAAAACGTTATTGTAGCCCTAAGAAGGGCTGTTGGTTCTTGTAGAATCACGCCTGCCTAACACTATTCTAATAGAACACCCTAACGCACTACACGACAGAACACACTGGGATTGTGTGCTGTGCTTGAGACTTGAGTTTTAAAAGAAATAAAGGTAAAAAAAATAAATCAGCAGACTCTGCCTACTTCAATCAAACCATAATAAATGTCCACTTCGGTGTTTAAGGTTGGATATGGGTGTCACTAAGAGCTAAACAAACGGGTTAGCAGAGGGCTCTCCCAGCAAAATTCTCACATTATGCACGTCTGCAAATACTAATGCAGCATAAGCCCAGCACAAGCAAACAACAAAAAGGAACAATATAACGCTATGTTGTAGAGCCTAAGTAAGTGTTGGAGGTTTCCGTCCTTACCTGAGAGCTATAGAAGTGTTCCTTAGGTCACCTATATGCCTAGACTGAAAGCACAACTCGCTTGCTTGCAGTTAGATGACTTTGAGCTTCTAAAATAGAAATAAAATTGGTACAAAAATAATTAAATCAGCAGACTGCTGGCCTAATATTGTAATCAAAACCCCTAATAAATTGCTTGCCACATGTCGTGTGTTTAAGGGGGATAGTATGCGTGTCCCTAAGAGCTAAACAACGGATCGAAGTGGCTCCCAGTATCAATATTCCTTACAATATGGATACTAGTGCCTACTAATGCCAGCAAGCCCAAGCCACAGCCAACAAAAACAAAGGAAATATAACGACCTATTGTAGGCCTAAGAATAAGCGCGTTCGGCGCTATCCTCCTATGGTATATTTTCTAGCCTACATAGAAAGCACACTGCTTTGCAGAGATGAATTTGAGCCTATAAAATGAACTAAAGGTAAAAAAAAAATAAACATCAGGAGACCTAACCTTCTAATCAAACCCCTAATAAATTGTCCCACTTCGGTGTTTAAGGTGGATATGTGTGTCACTAAGAGCTAAACACAACGGTAGCAAGTCTCCCTGCAAATTACTCAGAATATGGTACTAGCTGCACTACTAATGGCAGCAAGCCCAGCCACAGGCAAACCAAAAAAAAGTAAAATAAAACGTTATTGTAGCCCTAAGAAGGGCTGTTGGGTTCTTGTAGAATCACTCCTGCCTAACACTATTCTAATAGAACACCCTAACGCTTTCCCTGACCAGCAGCAGCTCTCTCCCTAGCGGCATCCAGACAGAGAATGATCCAAGCAGCGCGGGCAGGGGCTAGTCTATTCCAGGGTCACCTGATCTGGCCAGCCAACCACTGCTATCGACGTCTAAGGGTACCACGTCATCAGGGCCAGATTAAGGGTCCCAGTGGTATGGAGCACCTCATTTAGGATGGGGCCCCCCCAGCTCTGCAGCCAATGTGGGGCCCCCTCCCACAACGATATAAGTAAAAAGGTACCACATATTTAGACTGTTTAAAAGCTCTAGAGATAGTAGAAACCAAAAAATACTCCCGCCATACTATTTTAAAATGATACCACAATACTGTAACCAATTAAAACTACCATAAGACCAATATTGCAAACAATAGCGCATCTATTTATAAATGATTCCTCCAAAATGCAGCACACAGCATCACCACAACATAAAGATAATACCAACATCCTGATAATGAGTACAAGACTCTATACACAGACCAGTATTACCAATAACTTACCACATATAAACTCCATTTATTGATGATCTTTACCGCCATATTGTTATTATACAAACACCACGAGCACAGGACAATATCACTAATGACACCTCTGTACAAGGCCAAATAATATCATTGCATCATGATTATCACCACTACATAATAACCGAATAATACTGCAATAATATATAATAACCTACACACAGACCAGTACGTACCACCATATAGTGACCATATAGTAGTATATACCAGTCCTGCACAGAGGCCGCAGTGTCATCCAATCACTTACAGGTGACGTCCCTCATATTGTCTCTTCCCTTCTTTCTGATCTTCCTGTAGACTTCTTCCATCCATGACTCATCTGTGCAGGTTTATAAAACAAACATAGTTGACATCATGCTATATACACCTCACACCTGACGCTCACACCACAACTGACCACATTGTGCCACCACATTTATCATATATACCCCTCATACCACAACTGACCACACTGTACCCCCACATATATCATATATACCCCTCATACCACAACTGACCACACTGTACCCCACATATATCATATATACTCCTCATACCACAACTGACCACACTGTACCCCACATATATCATATATACTCCTCACACACCACAACTGACCACACTGTACCCCTTACATATATACTGCTCACACCACAACTGACCACACTGTGCACCCATAATGCTAGACAAAGGGTTCCCCATAGAGCTTCATTAGGTAGGCCTCTCCCTTAGAAATTTATTAGCCAGGGCTCTCCTTTAATAAATCATTAGGTAAGCCCCCCTTAGGAATTTATTAGGCACAGGGTTAATACACACACAGTGATGTCACAGCACAGGGGGTTAATACACACACACAGTGATGTCACAGCACATGGGGTTAATACACACACACAGTGATGTCACAACACATGGGGTTAATACACACACACAGTGATGTCACAGCACAGTGGGCTGATACACTAACACAGTTATGTCACAACACAGAGGGTAAACACACACAGTGGTGTCACAGAACAGGGGGAAAATACACAAAGTGATGTCACAGCACCAACGTTATCAATAAGAGAAAGCATAACAATTACGGATGACAACAACCCCACACCCCATTGCTGGCTCATTATGGACACTATGAATATATCAGGACATGTACAGTACAAGCTGAGAGCTGTCTCACACTAGAAGGTTAATCTGTGAGTACAATACTGCAGAAGTGGCTCCTAGTACCTCACAGGTGACATGTCTCCTCCTTCAGGGCCAGAATCAACATAACTTTTGGCTGAAGAATTTTGCAGGAGATGTCTTCAGCTTCCGGCAGCACATGCCCCACACTGTGCACCAAAAAATACCACAGTTACTCACAGTATAATGTCACCTGGATAACAGAAAAATGCCCCCCCCCCCCCAAATATACCCCATAATAAAACCACTCTGCATATATCAAAGAACACACTGCGACCCCCAATATATTACTATACTACAGCCCTTGAATAAATAATACTGTACCCCTAATTATATATGTTGCCCCCCAATTGATGACTTAATTTATAAGGCCCCCTTTAATTAATTAATTTACCTATTTATAGCCCTCTCAAATATACTGGGGTCATAACAAAAAACGGGGCAAATCATCAATACTAAAGAAAGTCAATACATCTATATAAGTCAATAAACAAATGGGAGAGAAAAGCAGATGTGTATACAGGCAGTCCCCGGGTTACATACAAGATAGGGTCTGGAGGTTTGTTCTTAAGTTGAATTTGTATGTAAGTCGAAACTGTATATTTTATAATGGAAGTTTTAGACAATTTTTTTTCTTTTGCCCCAGTGACAATTGGAGTTTCAATATTTTTGGTGTAATTGGACCAAGAATTATCAATAAAGCTTCATTACAGACATCTTACAGCTGATGATTGCAGTCTGGGACTATAGTAAAGCATCCAGAGAGCTTCACCAGAGGTCACATGGGGCAGAGGGGTCCGTCTGTAACTATGGGTTGTCTGTAAGTCGGGTGTCCTTAAGTAGGGGACCGCCTGTATAGGAAAAGTTCTTTATTAAACAAAAAAGGGCATAGGTAAAAACATTTAAAAACCCAAAAAAACTGGGTGTACAGTCACAAAAACTCCCCAAGAAGCGGTGGTACGTTAATACAAAGGAATGATAGAAAAAATGAGATGGGTAAAGAATAAGTGTACAATATCAGTGTAATAAAGGCTATAAGCGATAACAAGCCACAATCTCATATAGGTAACAAGACTACATTACCGTTGGTAAAGACCAGGGGAGGATAGGAGACCCCACGCGTATCGCCCGTCTGGCGGGCTTCGTCAGGGGATAATGGTGTAATGGTTTGTGTGCCCTTAAATAACCCCAGAGAGTACCCTGATGCGACTCAGCCGCGGGTCCGGAACGCCAGTATGGCGCGACGTCACTTCCGGTTTCAACCGGAAGTGCGTCAGTATGCACATGACTAATGCGGTCCATTCGGCAGGCGGAGCATGCGTGTCACACGCAGCACACCCCGTCCAGCACGGACCAATGTGAAGGGAGAGGAGGTGTCAAGAATCCATGGCAACGTAAGTAATACTGCAGGGAACTAGAAGCAATGTCTATGTGTACAAACGGCGCAAAAAAAGGATGAATACAACAAGCTGGCGGCGCATGGGAGGATAAAAGGAGTAGTTTGTGACCAAACCAATTAAAGATTAATCATAGCGTGAGCTTAGATCATACCAATATGAGGAAAGAAAAAAAAACAAAAACACTAAGATATCACAACAAATGTACCGTCTATATCTCTAAGTTACATTATAAAGAGCAATCAGGCTCATGTAGAAAAAAGGAAGAGGAAGAATTATCATTATACAAATAGCGACGCAATTAAAGTGCTAAAGTGCTGACTGATATCAAGAGCTATAGAGTATATACAAAATACTATAAAAGCATGTATATTAATTATTAGCGTACCTAAGTTAAGTGAATCATATAGAATACTAATTAGAGATGAGCGAACATACTCGTCCGAGCTTGATGCTCGTTCGAGCATTAGCGTACTCGAAACTGCTCGCTGCTCGGACGAATACTTTGCCCGCTCAAGAAAATGGCAGCTCCCGCCGTTTTGCTTTTTGGCGGCCAGAAACAGAGCCAATCACAAGCCAGGAGACTCTGCACTCCACCCAGCATGACGTGGTACCCTTACACGTCGATAGCAGTGGTTGGCTGGCCAGATCAGGTGACCCTGGGATAGACTAGCCGCTGTCATGCTGGGTGGAGTGCAGAGTCTCCTGGCTTGTGATTGGCTCTGTTTCTGGCCGCCAAAAATCACAACGGCGGGAGATGCCATTTTCTCGAGCGGACGAAGTATTCGTCCGAGCAACGAGCAGTTTCGAGTACGCTAATGCTCGAACGAGCATCAAGCTTGGACGAGTATGTTCGCTCATCTCTAATCCTTATCTTTCCAGTCCAATGTGTTGCCACAAAAACCTTCAAACCATAGAAGGAAAGATACTATAAACAAGAGATTATAAATAGATTGTGGGCACTATATAGGATCTGTCATTAATTATCAAAATTCATTAATTATCTTAATAACAATAAAACATAGAGCAATACATATAGTAGCCAAAGAGATAAATCGTATTCAATATGGTATACAGAATGATAGTATTTTTGTAAATAGTCTATAACAAGGATGGATTCCCTGCTAAGGCTTATTTACCAAAAACTTGAATATCGCAATAATTGTCTTTTGGACAAAAAATTAATTAAAAAAATTTAAAAAAGCAGTTCATATGTATGTAAAAAAACTATATGATAAAAAATAGGTTTTTTTCTTAAAAAATATAAAAATAGAGTTCATATCATATGTAACCAATGCATAAGACTGTACATACTCTTTAGAAAAATAGGATATGCATAAAGTCTCTGACTAATTGGTAGGATAAATATGCAGGAGACTTAAGCTAACAGTCTATAGGGCCCTATGCCTGTAGATTTAGTATTATATAATGTAACTGAACAGCTTTAGTAATGTGAGATATTGTATACAGTCCATCACTCAATTTGTTGGCTTATAACTAACAAATAATATTAATATCTTTGGGGAAGGAAATGAGAAATTTTACTTATATTCCTAAGTAGTTGGACACAAAAATGAGCATGGCCACAGCATGAGGGTATAGTAATTAAAGGAAAAACCAATTAGTAGTGGATTATAGGAGTCAAGATGGGAATGAATCAGAGCAAAAATGAGGTTGTGCTGTTTCCATGACGAGGAATGGGTAGATTCTGGGGATTTATTCAAGGACAGGTTATATGAGTGTGTAGGTAATTACATAAATCGAAGGCAATAAAGTTAAATATAACCTAATGATTGTGTGTCCCTTGCACCAATATAGACCTTTACCCCACCCTCAGTAATAGCTTGTGGCAACATGGTCGGCCACAGAGTGGCACAATGATAGAGTGTGGAGGTGGCATCAGCAGCAGCAACAGGAGGCCACAAAGTGGCACAATGATATAGTGTGGAGGTGGCATCAGTAGCAGCAGGAGCCTGCAGGGTGGCACAATTATATAGTGTGAAGCTGGCATCAGTAGCAGCAGGAGCCCGCAGGGTGGCACAATTATATAGTGTGAAGCTGGCAGCAGGAGCCCGCAGGGTGGCACAATGATATAGTGTAAAGGTTGCATCAGTAGCAGCAGATGCCCGCACGGTGGCACAATGATATAGTGTGGAGGCGGCATCAGCAGCAGCTGGAGCCCACAGAGTGGCACAATTATAAAGTGTGAAGGTGGCATCAGCAGCAGAAGCCCGCAGGTTGGCACAATTATATAGTGTGATGGTGGCATCAGCAGCAGAAGCCCCCATGGTGGCACAATGATATAGTGTGAAGGTGGCATCAGTAGAAGCAGGAGCCCACAGGATGGCACAATGATATAGTGTAGAGGGGGTGTCAGCAGCAGCAGGAGCCCACAGAGTGGCACAATGATATAGTGTGGGGGTGGCATCAGCAGCAGCAGGAGCCCGCAAAATGGCACAATGATATAGTGTGGAGGTGGCGTCAGTAGCAGTAAGAGCCCATAGAGTGGCACAATGATATAGTGTGGAGGTGGCGTCATTAGCAGCAGGAGCCCACAGGGTGGCACAATTTTATAGTGTGGAGGTGGCATAAGCAGGGTGTGATGATGAAAAAATTCGGTAAGTTTGTCGACTGTGAAGGTCGCCTTTCTTACTGTTCGTGAATGATAAATCCATGATATTCTCTAGTTTACTATTGCACACATCTAGAGAAATTAAGTGATTGGTGTGACGCGATCAGAATTCCGTTGTTTGATGTCCGAAATTGAATTCAACTGGTGGACCATCGTATGAAGATCTTCAACTCCGTGGGACTCACCCCTCCATATGGAACAGTAATGTCTCGAGTAACCGATCCAGAGAAGGATCCGGCACATCGATGCATCATCATACATAAAACGCTCCCCGTCTCCACAGCCCGCAGTAACAGTTTGGCATACTGATTATGGGCACAAGCTGCCCCCATTCTTTTCCCTTAGCTTCAGAAAGCAGGAGCCTTGATGTAAAGAAAGTTATGTCCGAGGCCAAACTCAAGTGAGTGTCAGTATAATCTCTGTTCAGATTTCTTTGTAATCAGTCATCCCTAGAAAGGTAGGAAGACTGCTTCTAGCATCCTGGTGCCTGATTGAACGTGTATAAATGATTCGACGTCAGACATGTTACAGATGTCATCCTGGTCAAGGCTGGATTCCATCTAACACGGCCGGAGGAGATCAGTGAATCCCTCTTAAGAGATGAAGATTAAATACCATGGGTTAATATTGGAATTCAATGTATTTACCGATATTATCTGTTAAATTCCTCTTCCCGCAATAATGGGGTCTTCAGCAGGGGGATTTGAGGCGTTCTTATGAATCTTTGGGAGAAGATATAGTGTGGGATGGTAAGCTCTTTCGCATAAAGGCTTCTGCGACTGATCTTGAATTATATGTTAACATCATACTTTTTCCAATTTTCAATAATTGGAGATCTGACGAAGTGTAAAGTTTAAACTCACTTTTTTGTAGCAATTCGTGTCACACAGTTTGTCCTCTGGGGCCTCCCTGCATAACATATCAATGGGCCATCAGTACAATATTGCCCCTTTATATATTCCCGCTGGCTTGATTTGAATAATCCTCCCGGGATCTCAGTCTTTTAAGGCTATGTCGGTTCCTGTGGGAAAGATTACATTTTAAACTGAACTGAGGTTAGTTCTCGAACTCTCGTGTGACTGCCTGGACAAAAACATCAAGTGTTGGCATGAATGAAAATGAAGGGAACTTCCTTGATGAATTTAGGTCTAATACTAGTCTGGACTGTTGTTGATATGAGATGCCGACTAGGCTGGTATTCCGGAGAGGAAGGGTGGTTTACCTGTAGGGGTTGAGAGGGGGTTCTGCTCTGACATGAGCCTTCTAGGGTTTGGACTGCTGCGGGCTGTCCTGTTGTGCCCTTCCAATTGCAACGGGAGATGAGTTCTCATTATATTAAGACGATTACGTTTGAAGAAAGGTTTTCGAGTGAAAAGATGCAGGTCTTTTATTGGCTGTAATAAATGGAAAGGATAGGAGGGGGCAAAAGTCAAACCTTTGATAGCACCTCTAGATCTAACATATGACGTTGGTAAGTAGAAGATTAATTACCCTTCCATCATTTTGTTGGTTCCTTTGTTCTATCACTATTTCATTCTTGGTTTGCCATGCGGACCCATGTCCTCTCTTTTGCGCTTCTGTCTGGGTTATCAGCTTGGGAAACTCCCCGAATTCACTCTTCCTTTTTGTCTCCGATTAATTGAGGAGATTGGGAGACCGGGGAGGGAGATCGTTCATACGAACTCCAAATGTATTTCCTTCCCATTTATATGTTTGATTTTGGACCGATCTTTTTGGTCTCTTTGTAATTTTACGTATTTTGAAGTCGTAAATGTCCCTCTCCATTGTTGAAAGCAGAATTCCATCTCCTCTGAACTTCGCAAAATCCTCCAGACGGAGATGAGTGTCTTCATTTGTTCTGTTTGACGTTGATCTCTTAGTCTATGTACTGATGTTATACGTACCAATACTGAATTAGGGCTCCAAGAATTATTTTTGAGCCATGTCGATGTTTGCTTCCATGTGTTGTGCTTATGATTCATACTTCTAGTCCAAAAGATTGGTAGAGAATGGGAAAACTTGAACTTAGACCTCTTGGTAATTAGATCCTTTGTCAAGTATTGGTGGTCCAGAAGATGTGCCCGATTCCACCATAGGCTTCAATCGGCGTGAGAAACATTTAAGTTGCTCTTTACTGTTTAAATAGTGTCGGCTCTTTCTCTTTGCATTAGGGCCCCATTTCATCACCCACAAGGATCCTGAAAAGCCAGTTCCAATTTATTTTCCATGATTGCTTTGCTCCCCTTGGTCCTTAAAATCCCTTGTGAAGGTATCGTGAAGAATGTCACAGTAATAATATGATTATCAAACTAATAATGTGGCTTGAAGAAGGTCATTAAAGTAGGTACAAGGTGACCAAGCACCTATGTCAAATCTGTCATTGATACGCATGAAGTTGGACTTTAATCCCCATGTATAACACTTACAAATCAAACAGCACAAAAATGGGGAACTAAATGACAGTTCCAGAACAATAAAATATAAACACAAAAAATTTATTGGTTACAATTGTGTTAGGAGATAAAAACATATTGGAACATAAAAGGAACCCTGGTTACATGAGAGAGAAGATCATACAGACCAGGTATCATGGATAAACCGAAACTATATACTGGCAGAATGCAGGACATATAGGAACATAGTCAGTGTAAAACAATTATAAGCAATAGATGTAAACCCTGCACAAAATCAGTAGTAAATTGAATCAGCATAAATGCATCATGCAATTACTAAATAAAGTCATGAAGTACTTAGCAATTGGCATAGCTGAAAGTTGCCAACAAACTGTATCCCTAATTACCTGTCTGCGGGGTATTAGCCCCAACGCGGGGGGGGGGGGTCGTGGGGGGGTTTGCGAACCCAGCGGGCGCTCGGTCTGGGTTCTCAAGGGGTGAAGGTTAGAAATGCGAGGGGGTGCCCAGAATTTTAACGGCGGGGTCTTTTCCACGAGGCAATGAGGTGCTTAATGATGAATAGCAGTCACCCTGTGGAAGCGGCGCGTGGTGTCGACATGCATCCACTTCCAAAGGGCACGGCCGGTCGGGTCTAGCGTGAACGTCATCGCGGGGGGCGGTGAGTCGCATACCGCAGGAGGGGGGTCACATGACCGGGGGAACAGCAACGGGGCGCACGCCGGGGGGGGGGGGGGTCCGAGTGGGGCGACGGGAAGTGACATGGACCAGCGTCGTCCGGGACATGCGCACTAGTGAGGATTGCAGATGCCGGGAGAATACCCCGTGGGGTCGTATTGGTACTAGGACGTCCAGAACTGGGACAAGCACCAGGATCTAGGCAGAGGTCTAGTAGGGTACTCGCCATCAAATGTCAGGGTGACATGTTGCAAATCACATGGGGGGAGCTATTCTCTAAACGTGGTGTAAACCAAATGCTGAATCTATACCTGTCCAGCAAATAATAAATAATGAATTGAAACTTTAATAGATTATTAGATATTCATTGTAAGGGTAATGATACCCCAAGAACCAGGCATGTCCTAGTGGTGTTTACCCCAGTAATTGCCTCAATTCTCTCTGTATATATACTGATATATGATATGATAAGAATACTGGAAAGTGGATAAAAGATTGATTAGAGCGTGGGGTAGCGTGAGTGTGAGGGTCTCTGGAGTGCTGTGGGGGTAGAATTAATCGAATAGATTAATTGGGATGGGTGCATCTACGAAATGGTGATATAAAGCATATGATGTCGGTATTTAGTTAGTGAAGTGTTGTCGAGTGAAGTTCGAAAATCTGTTGCTGTGGATAGTGACCTGATGAAATGATAAGTGTTTTGTGTGGAAGGAGAGATAATGGTTGGTAACGAAGCGGTCACTGGAGAGCGTTGAATGTTTTTGCCGTACTTAAGCCACATGAACCGGAGGATTGTCAATTTGGGAGAGAGAATAAAAAATTTGAATTGGGTGAATTTAGAAGTAGTAAGGATTAACAATAATTTTTGGAGTCTGTAAATACGGCAGTAGATGATATCTTTGCCCATGCGGTTGGAGCCGCAGGTGAGTGGAAATAAAACTCAGGGGGGAAGGGAGGAGTTCATTGAACAGACCTGCCAAGAACGTGTGGAAGTTGGGCAGGTGCAGTGACAAACCTGGTGAGGGGAGGGTGTAAGCGATGTGTAGACATACTTACATATGTTTCGCAAAGGAAGGAGCATGCATGATGATTGTGGTGGTGCAGTAACACTATCTCTGGATAAAAGGTCGCGTGCTTGTAAGAGACATGCACGTAACTTAGAAACAAACATTAAGCTATAGATATTCAAACTGGTGTGGAGGTAATGTCAACGCAATGTGTAATCAGCAAGCAAGCTGCTCGGCTAAGGCACGACATTGGGGTTCCGATCGCCAACGCAGGTGCTGATGGTCTCCAAACAAAATTTACAAATCCTGATTTGTTCATACCTCGAAACTTATATAAATGGAAAGTTCAAATCAATTAAAAGTTAGAATCAATGAACATCTGAATAGGGGACATGGGCCGATGCAGGAAATGCCTCTGTTTCGGAGCAAATATGTAGATACTTATCGGATGCAA
Source organism: Engystomops pustulosus (assembly GCA_019512145.1). Taxonomy (NCBI): domain Eukaryota; kingdom Metazoa; phylum Chordata; class Amphibia; order Anura; family Leptodactylidae; genus Engystomops; species Engystomops pustulosus. Next base: position 28,778,447 of record CM033651.1, read on the forward strand.
GAAGCCCCAAATTTTCATTTAGCCTGCTGGGTGCACTGTATTCAAGTCCAAATCCATTGGCTCTGTCTGTAGTAGTTCTGTTTTAAAAATGCCCCTCCCGCATGGCAAGTTGACGTGATCAATGCCCCGAATCTGCAAAAGATTTGGATTGCACCGGATGATCCTTTTTTAAATGGCAGAATCGGTTTCCGTTTTGTCCTCTGAGAGAGGTCGCATAGTTGTTGCTTTGGAGAGATCGCTTGACAATGTTCCCTGGATTTCTGACTCGCAACTCCCGAGTCGTCATTCCGATGTAATTTGAGGCATGGACAATGTTCAAAATAATCAACCCTCTTGTGCGCAGGTTATTTTTGTGCCTAATCTTATACTCGCCGTCCACTTTCAAATTCGAAATATCCGTTTGTCGTGTCCATATTGGTGCAACTATACGCTGCCCCACAGGTTTTACTGCTGGTTTGGTTTAGCTAGCCCCGATATCCGCGTTTGAGATTGAGTAGGGTCCGTACTCCTGACCAATCAGGTCTCGGAGATTCGGGCTCTTTTCGGGGCGGTCGCTGGCTTTAGGCACAATTTGTCTGAGAATTGGGGTCAATACCTCACGACAGGCCAGAATTTCTCTATAGCAGTATCATCATTTTCCCTGATCATTGTAGGGGTTTATGAACCGCGTTGGTGCTGAGCACCGTATTTTTGCTGAGATGGTTGTGAATGAATTAAGGTTGAGCGGTCCGTATGTCTTGGCCCCGTCTGTCGGCTCTTTTGATGGAACGTCTACTATACGCTCGAATACCGGAATCTGCGTTGCGGTCAAGACTTGCTGTTCGAATTGGATACCGTGACAACGCTCCTAATTCTCAGAACTGTCCAATCGTGATGGCATTCAGTACCCGCCTCGGTGTGATGATGATAATGCAGGTAGTGTTCACTGAAGTCGCCTTTCTGTAGATGTCGTAGGATAAATTCCATGATGATCTCTAGTTACTGACCATCTAAAAATTAATGCGTTGTGTTACACTCATAAGTCTTTTGATTTACGAGAATGGACATTCAAGCCTCTATGAAGATCTTCAACTCCGTGGATCACCCTCCATATGACCGTATCATCAATGTACCGGATCCAGATAGGGATCCGGCACTCGATGCATCCTCAGCGAAAAGCTCCCTCTCCCCAGCCCCAGAACAGGTTGGATATGAGGGGGCCAAGCTGCCCCCATGGCTGTTGTCCCTGCCGCTGCGAAAGAAGGAAGCCGTTGAATGTAACGAAATTAGTCCTAGGACAAACTCAAGTAGTGTCAGATAAATCTCTGTCAGATTCTGGTAATCCGTCATCCCTAGAAAGTAGGAGACTGACTTCGATGCCATCCTGGTTGTCCTGTTGACGTTAGACTGATTCGCGTCACATGTTACAAAGGATGTCATCCTGGTTCAAGCTGGAATTCCAGCTACCGCCGATGAGATCAGTGGAATCCCTTAAAGTAGGATTGAAGATTAGATACCATGGGTTTTAAATATGGAAATCAATGTATTTACAGATTTATCTGTTAAATTACCTCTTCCCGAATAATGGCTTCCGGGGGATTTGAAGGTGTTCTTAGATGAAGCTTTGGGGAGAAGATATAGTTGTGGGGGGGGGAGGATGGTAGGATCTTTCGCATAAAGTGCTTGCTGCTGCGACTGATCGAGATTCTATGTTCATCAATAGCTTTTCCAAGATGTTCATAAGTGAGATCTGAAAGGATTTAAGGGTTAAACGCAATTTTTTTGTAAAGGCCATTCGGTCACGCATGTTTCTCTGGGGCCTCCCTGCTACAATATCAGTGGGCCACAGTACAATATGGCCCCCTTTATATACCGCTGGCTTGATTTGAATATCCTCCAGGATCTCAGTCTTTAAGGCTAATTCGTTTCCTGTGGGAAAGATTTATCATTTGAAACTGGAAATGAGTATATTCTCGCACTCTCGTGGTGACTGCCTGGACAAAAACTCAAGTGTTGGGTCATGATTGAAAATGAAGGGAACTTCCTTGATTTAGGTCCTAATACTAGAGTCGGACGTGTTTGATATTAGATGCCGACGAGGTCCTGTATCCGGAGAGGAAGGTGGATTACTGTATGGGATGGGTCTTCTGCCTGACAATGAATCTCTTCTAGGTTTGGACTGCTGCTGGCGTCCTGTGTGCCTTCCCAATTGCACGGGAGATGAGTATTCACATTGGGCCCTAATGCAAAGCCGACTTTTTACACATGTAAGACGCAAACTTAAATCGCTATCTTCATCGATATGAAGTATTGTGGGAATCGGCTTTCTGGAACATACTTTACTAAAGTATAAATACCACAGAGGTCTGAGAGTTCAGGTTTGCCCATCTTTTTGAATAGAAGTGAATCCATACGCACACAATGGGAAGCCACATGCGACATGGCTTCATCAAAAAAAAATTCTTCCTTGAGGCTCCTAACAGTCGTGGTACGTAATAACCTCATACATTTAGACTCAGCGCAACATTCACAAGAACAACTGAAGACACTCATCTCCGTGGAGAGTTGTGCGAAGTTCTCAGAGGAATGGACTCTGCTTTCCAACAAATGGGAGAAGGAATTTCGACTTCAAATACGTAAATTACAAGAAGAACAAAAAGATCGTCCACCATCAAACATATAAATGCAAAGGAATACATTTGGAGTTCGTATTGACACGATCCCATCGGTCTCCTCAATCTCCTCAACTCATCCATGATCAACAGAGTGATATTTCGCGGGGCGTGCCAAGCTGATAATCCCAGACAAGAAGCGCCAGAGAGACAGGGTCCGATCTTGCACAAGAATGAATTGATAGAAACAAATGAAACAACACAATAGATTGAAGTAATGAATCTTGCTACTTACCACCTTCCATCTGTAGATCTAGAGGTGCGATCAAAGGTTTGACTTTTGCCCCTCCTTCTCCTTTCCATTTCTTCACAGCATAAAAGACCTGCATCTTTTCCTCGTCACCTTTTCTTCAAACGTACTTCCTTAATCATAATGTGATACTCACTCCCTTTGCAAATTGAATCACACTGACGCCGCACAGTCCAAACCTAAAAGCTCATTTCAGAGCAAACCTCCCATACAGTTCATACCACCTCCTCTCGGAATACCAGGCCTTCGGTCGGCATCTAATTATCAACACAGTCCCGACTAGTATTAGACCTAAATCAAGGAAGTTCCCTTCATTTTTCATCATGCCACACTTTTGATGTTTTTTGTCCAGCAGTCACACGAGAGTTCCGAAATAACCATCATTCATTTCAAATGAGAAATCTTTCCGCAATTACGAATTAGCCTTACAAGACTGAATCCCCTGGAGGATATTCAAATCAAGCCACCAGCGGATAGGTTGGCCATATTGTACTGTGGCCCACGATATTATGTCAGGAGGCCCAGAGACAACTGCGTTACACGAATTTGCTACAAAAAATTGGACGTTTAGAAAAACCCTTTAACTTCTTCTTTCAGATCTCAATTATTGAACTCTTGGAAAAAGCTTGATGAACATATAATCTCAAGATCCGTCGCAGAAGCACTTTATATTTATGCTAAAGATCCTCATCTCCACACTATATCTTCTTTCTCACCAAAATTCATAAGAACACCTCAAAATCCCCTGAAGAACCCATTATTTTCGGAAGAGGTAAGTTAAAACAGCTAATATCTTATAACACAATGATTCCATATGTACAACCCCATGGTATCTATCTTCGCTCCTCTAAGGGTTCCACTGCCTCCTCCGGCGGTTAGATGGAATCCAGCTTGACCAGGATGACATCCTTGTAACATTTGACGTCTAATCATTATACACTTCAATCAGGGCCACCAGGATGCATCGAAGCATCTCCTACTTTCTAGGGATGACTGGATTACACAGATCTGACAGAGATTTATATCCTGACCACTAGTTTGTCCTCGGACATAATTTTCTTTCCATTCAACGGCTCCTTCTTTCTGCAGCTCCAGGGGAACAGCCATGGGGGCGCTTGTGCCCCCTCATATTCCAACCTTTCCTGGGCTGTGAGGGGACTTTTTCCTGTCTGATGATGCATGATGTGCCGGAATCCCTCCTCTCTGGATCCGGTTACATGATGACATACTTTTCCTATGGAGGGGTTGATCCACGGAGTTGAAGATCTTCATAGCTTGCTTGAATGTCATTCTCGTAACATCAAACTGACTAGGAGTGTAAACCACCTCACTAATTTCTAGATGTGTCCAGTACGTGAGATCATCATGGTTTTAAAAAGTCCATACGAACCTCTATAAAGTCGACTTCAGTGAACACTTACCGCATTATCATCATCACACCCGAGGCGGGGGTCGCGATATGCATCGCCGATTGGATCAGTTTCTGAGATTAGTGAGGCTTTGGTTTTCCACGGATGCCCAATTCGAACGCAAGCTCTTGACCCGCAACCATATTCCTGGATCGAGGGGTATAGTAGACGTTCCATCCAAGAGCCTACAGACGGGCAAGACATACCGACCGCTCACCCTTACTTCATTTCACAACCATCTCAAACAAGGCAAAAAGCCGTTGCTCAGGATCCACCACGGTTCATAACCCCCTACCATGATCATTGGAAAATGATGATTAATCCCTAGAGAAATTCGGCCTGTCTTGCGTGTCTTACCCAATTCCTCATACAAATTTGGCCCTAAATCCCCACGACCGCCCCGAAAGACCCCGAATCTCCGATACCTGATGGTGCCAGGAGTTACCTGACCCCTACTAATCCAACCAACCGCGGATATTTTCAAAATTATTACATATTCCTGGGACGAAAAGGGATAGTAAAAGTGGGATAGGCCGAGAGAACTTGACAAAAGAAACAGGGTAGGGGTGCTTAGTGATACGGTATAGAAGTAAGATTGAGACATTGAGGAAGAAAAAAGCAGCAGTGAGGTAACAGGTAGTGGAGAGAAGGGACAGAAGGAGGGAAGAAATGACAAAACAGAAGAAAGAAGAAAGGAAGGACGAAAGATATGCATACAGTAAATGTGATTAGAGAAGGTAACAACAGACGAAAAACGAGAAAGTAGATATAATAAGACAGAGGAAAGAAAGATCGGAAACGAACAAAGGACCAAGAGAAGAGAGGAATAGATAAGGAAAAAAAAAAAAAGAGGAAAGTGATCAAATAGATGGATATAATATAGACTTGAGGAAAGTAAGGGGCAAAAAAGAAGAGAGACTAGATTACAAGAAGATAAAGAAGAAACAAGAAAAAGCAACGGGAAAGGAAACATAGAGAAAGTACGCAGGTAACACGGAAAGTAGTAAAAGAGAATGTAGTGCGGGAGCACGGGGAAGACTCTGTGGAGGAATACTTTCTTAAAAAAAGGAGTAGAATAAATATCGTATTGCAAAATGGAGCACCACCAGTATAGGGTTTCTCACGTCCTACCCCAACCAGCATTAACCATGTGGGCGCTGTATAGCTTGCCCCAAGATGGAACACAACGGTCCGTTCTAAGTTGAAAGGTGGACGCGAGTATACGATTAGGCACAGAACTACATCGACACAAGAGTGTGATTTATTTTGAACATTGTCCATGCCCAAATTTACATCGTCATGACACTCGGGAGTGCGAGTCCAGAATCAGTGAACATGTCAACGATATCTCCAAAGCACAACGATGGCACTCTCTCAGATGACCAAACTGAAAACATTCCTCGCCTTTCAAAATTATCTTCCTGCAATCCAAATCTTTTGCAGATTCGCATTGATCACGTCAACCTTGACCATGCGTGGATGGGCATTACAACAGAAACTACGAAACAGAGTCCAAATTGATTTGACTTGATACAGTTCACCCCAGCAGGCGTAATGAAAATTTTTGGCTTCTCTGCATTCTCTATTAAGATATCTACATTATCTGCTCGAAAAGAGCAATTTTCCTGCATGCGGCCCATTTCACCCTATTACGAATGTTCTGATCTAATTTTAATTGATTTTAACTTTTCCATTCCATTTTTATAAGTGTTCGAAGGTTCTGCACAACATATCAGGTTTTGTAAATTTTTTGTTTGGCGAGACCATCAGCCGAGGGTGCTAGCTGACCCTAACCTGACCCCAATGAGTGCCTTAGGAGAGGCTTAGCTGATTAAACATGCGTCGACCATTACTCCCAGTTTTAAATATCTAAGAATTCAAGTAACTTTACTGAGTGTCTCTCAACCGCTACCATTTATCCCAGAGATCTAGTTTACTGACCACCAACATCAAGAACCCTGCATTCTGCAACATTAAAGTATGGGTTCAATACACCTGCTCTGCAGTCAAATCACCCACACTTCCCTCACCATTTTTTCCTCTGCAACTCACCTAACACCGACTTCAACTCACCCCCAGCCTTTTGGTTCCCATGGTTGTATCACTGCACCTCCTCAAACTCCTTCACCCCGAGTTTTATTATACTCCCTGCCCTTGGCTCCAGCATTGGCACAGATATCATATATCGCCCTCCTTAAGCTCCACAAATTCTGTTTATATCCTTCACGTCCTACATTCACACTCCCCACCATTCTCATCCACATTGCAAAATCGGTTTCAATGTTGGCTTAAGTACACGGCACAATCACTCATTACTAAACACACATCGCTTGACGCGCGTCCCGCTGTCGTCCACCCTCTTAGATTCTCTTCTCCCCTCTCCTACACCATACCCTTATCATTCATGATCCTCACTATCCGACACATCGACTTCACTCGAACACCTTTTCCCTTACACTGTAAATATCCTCACATGCTTTATATCACACTTTTCGAGAATGCACGCCAATTAATCAACCTTTTCGCATTAACACCAGCACTCTGGCAGCCAACATCACAATGTAAGCAATCCATCTTTTATCCACTCTTCCGTAATTATTATCAATCTATAGATACATACTATAACCAGAGATTGAGGCCAATTCTATATGGCGAACAACCCACCGACATGCTGGTCTTTTTGGGTATCATTATACAAGAATCTAATAATCTATTTAATGTTCAGTCATTATTATATTTTGATGGAGGTAGTTAGATTCGCTTTGGGCTTTCTCAACCGCTTTTAGAGAATCGCATGCTATTGCAACATTGTCCCCCCCCCTGTACCACTCCTCTGATGAGAGTATCTAGATCCCGCTCATTATATCTGTGTTTAGTTGGAGTACTAACCAATACCAGCACGGGGGTATTTTCCTCTGCAATGCCTGCACTCCCTCCCCTAGTGCGCATGTCGCGGGCCCGTCCGCCTGTCCATGTCTTCCGTGCCTGGAGGCTGTGCTGTGCTGTGATGCGGTCATGTACCCCCTTCGATGACGTCAGCGCTCCGATCCGGCCGGTGACGTGGATGCATGTCGACAGCCATTGCGCCGCTTCCACAGGTGACTGCTATCATCATAAGCCTTCATTGGTTGGACAGCTTTTAAATTCTGGGTCCTGCATTTCAACATCACCCCTTGAGAAAGACCCGCCGGGTCTAACGCTTTGGGCTTAATTCACGACCAGGTAATTAGGGATACAGTTTTGGCAACTTTCGCCTATGCCAATTGCTAAGTCCTAATGACTATTTTAGTCATCTGATGATGCATATGCGATCCATTTTAACTACGGCATATTGTGCGTACCATCTATTGCTATATTCTTTACACTGACTATGTCTCCTTCATATGTCCTGCATTCTGCAGTATATATTTCGTCTGTATCCCTGATACCTGGTCGGTAAGATCTTCGTCTCCTGTAACCAGTGTTCCTTTTATTGTTCCATATATTTTTTTAAACCAATCAACATTGTAACCAATACCTTTTTGGTTCTTATCTTTTAATTGTTCTTGAACTTTCATTTAGTTTCCGCCCAATTTTTGTGCGTTTGATTTGTAATATACCAGGGATAAATGTGGGAGACTGGTGCCTTCTTATCTACAGAGTCACCTCTCATAACTTCAAGTCCTCATCAGAACTTAGATGTTATCAATAGTGTTTTGTTATTCCTTCTTGTTTATAACTTCTTGGGTATGCGGGAACAAAGTATAGCAACAGCGCGCAGGGATTAGTGAGGGGGCTGCCTCCTTAGTCTGAAAGAGACTGCAGGGTTGAAACTGGGTGAAAGACGGGGGACACGGCTTGAAGATGTACTAAAAAGAGGGAGCGCTGCCCTTGATAAAAGGATACATATTTGAACACTAGGGTCGACATGTTAGTACACAACTATACTGAGGATTCATTACTGAGACGATAACCCTGACGGGCCCTATACTCTCTCCTATGTCCAGCAGCTATGGCTAAGATAATTATTAGGAGCCTTATTTAGGCAGAAACTACGTCACACCCCTAGAAGCTCCTCGTCACTGGCCTCTAGTATGGCTTCTGCTCAGTAAGCGCTTCCCTCATCATTTGCCCCCCTATATGCTGCCTACAATTACCGTCCACTTTATTAGACCGCTCGCATCGATACCCAATGCTAGTAACGGGTTTGGACACCCCTTTTTGCCTTCAGAACTGCCGCCTCAATTCTCGTGGCATAGATTCATCAAAGATCTGAACATTCTAAGGGTTTGGTCCATTTGAATGATGGCACACACAGTTGCCGCAGATTTGTTCGGCTGCACATCCATGATGCGAATCTCTCCCTTCACCACATCCCAAAGATGCTCTATTGGATTGAGATCTGGTGACTGTGGAGGCCATTTGAGTCCAGTGAACTCATTGTCATGTTTAAGAAACCAGTCTGAGATGATTCCAGCTTTATGACATGGCGCATTATCCTGCTGAAAGTAGCCATCAGATACTTTCAGCAGGAATGTATTGGGTACATTGTGGTCATAAAGGGATGGACATGGTCAGCAACAATACTCAGGTAGGCTGTGGCGTTGCAACGATGCTCAATTGGTACCAAGGGGCCCAAAGAGTGCCAAGAAAATATTCCCCACACCATGACACCACCACCAACAGCATGAACCGTTGATACAAGCCCGGATGGATCCATGCTTTCATATTGTTGACGCCAAATTCTGACCCTACCATCCGAATGTCGCAGCAGAAATCGAGACTCATCAGACCAGGCAACGTTTTTCCAATCTTCTACTGTCCAATTTCGATGAGGTTGTGCAAATTGTAGCCTCAGTTTCCTGTTCTTAGCTGAAAGGAGTGGCACCCGGTGTGGTCTTCTGCTGCTGTAGCCCATCTGCCTCAAAGTTCGACGTACTGTGTGTTCAGAGATGCTCTTCTGCCTACCTTGGTTGTAACGGGTGGCGATTTGAGTCACTGTTGCCTTTCTATCAGCTCTAACCAGTCTGCCCATTCTCCTCTGACCTCTGGCATCAACAAGGCATTTCCGCCCACAGAACTGCCGCTCACTGGATGTTTTTTCTTTTTCGGACCATTCTCTGTAAACCCTAGAGATGGTTGTGCGTGAAAATCCCAGTAGATCAGCAGTTCCTGAAATACTCAGACCAGCCCTTCTGGCACCAACAACCATGCCACATTCAAAGGCACTCAAATCTCCTTTATTTCCCATGCTGATGCTCGGTTTGAACTACAGGAGATTGTCTTGACCATGTCTACATGCCTAAATGGACCGAGTTGCCGCCATGTGATTGGCTGATTAGAAATTAAGTGTTAACGAGCAGTTGGACAGGTGTACCTAATAAAGTGGCCGGTGAGTGTATAGTTTTATAATAAGGTCTAAGGAATTTGTATACTGTATGTCTCCTTATATACAGCATTGATACATCAGCATTGGTCCCAAAACTGTTTTTCTGGAGTATATTGTTCATTTTTCATTTAAGTTTAAGCCAAGCACCTTACAGATGAGAGGAAACAGGCCAGAAGCTCTGCTGATCATGTGTAACATGATAGTTTTTGTATCCTACTGCTGCCTATGTATAAAAAACTTCTGTAGTAGTTTAGGACTATCCTGATAGTATTTCACCTCTTCATGACTAGAAACCTTGGGTTTAATGTGCCCTCTTTATGATGTATTACATTGAATCCAGCCCAATTCTTTTGCTAGATTCAAAGGGGGGAGACATAAGGTAGACAGGTTGTATTTAATGATAAATGAACCAGTTAACTTTTAATATTTCAAAACTGAATATATCACTAATCTGCATTTTGAGTTTTTGTAGATGGCTTTAGAAACCAGGAATAAGGTTAATTCTACATCAGATATGCAATGGTCACACAACATGAGGTAACAAAAGCAGAACCATTCCTAACCTACCTGTCTGTACAGGAGGGGGAGGTGAATGCACTGATGGAGGAGTGTAAAGTGGCAGAGGGTAAGAATGTGACTCTTTTGGGATTCCTTGTGATTTCTGACCTGATCTAGTAAGTTCATCAACAACTATGAGACTATGAGCTAATAGAGGCCTCAGTGTTACAATAAAGGTCCATCCTAGAAGGTAAAACCTATAAAGCTATAACACATGAAGTGACCATACTGGTTACTAGAAAGCCTAGGGCAGTGGTGGCGAACCTATGGCACAGGTGCCAGAGGTGGCACTCGGAGCCCTCTCTTTGGGCACCCAGGCCATCACCCCAGCACAAAGGTCTCCATTCAGGACGCAAGACCTAAATCAAGGACGTGTGGACTGAGCTTGATTATCATTGTAGCCCCTTCTCTGGACCTGTGATTCATCCTGTTAAGGGGACTTTAAAGGGAAACTACAATAATAATACGAGTTTCTACTTCTTTCTCCTGTATTGGTGTCCTCAGGGCGCCAATTCGTTTGAAACCTGTTACTTTAAATTGGCATTTGGCCCTTTGTGAAAAATATGTGGCTTTTGCTTGTAGTTTCGGCACTCGGTCCCTAAAAGGTTCGCCATCACTGGCCTAGGGGAAAAGAGCGTGGATCAGTACAGTCCATGACCCTCGCTGGCCCAGTAGGGTTATCTATACTCCTGTCTTTATAGAAACCGGCTTCACAGGTGAGGAAGCAAGACTGGAGTAAAACTGGGACCCCATGGAGGGTGGACTATGGCAAAAAGGTGACAAAAAATGTCTGGTAAAAGGTAAAACCCTATGATGGTTCAGTGCACCCACAGGGTGAGACACCAGTCTAAGACTCTGCATGCTCCGTGGTGGATAAGAATCACTAAGATTCACTTTTGCTATTGTCCATTTATACAAGTATGTTTATTTATGCTTAGTACAATGTAGGGAGAGTAGTGAAAACCCTCATATATACACTCCGAAGCCGCTTTACCCCTTCCAGAGGTTGCAGATTGGCTAAGTACAGCTACCAAAGGTAAGTAGCTATGAACATGTGCTTGTGTGTGTGGACCTCTTTTCTGGGTAATCTGAATCCTATCCTGTAACTAAAGCAACTGTAAAGACCACAGCCAGGGATCGAGGAATATGTTAGTCCACTTATTCTAGAGACTAAAGTAAAAATCTCTATTGGGAGTAATATAGTTGATGACAGCTCTAGGGATTACCTACTGAGGTTGTTTTATATAGCCCCATGGATGAACATGTACTTCCCTAAGGTTTTCCAGAGGTGTCATAGAGAATTGGTGGGTGTCCAAAAAACTGGAGAAAGATTTTTTCTTAAGTGCATAACCAAGTATCTGTTTTAGTTCCAGAACCTGATAAAGTAGCTAGAGCACAGGACCTGCACCCAGGTGATGAGATGGTCCTGAAGTGGCTCACCTGAAGAGTCTTTTGAAGGACCATTCAAAATACCTGTGACACATCAACATGTAGAAACTACAACGAGACTGCGACAGTTGAAGAAGAGCGCAGGACCCAGAGACTGTGGAACATGAACCTGTGTATATCGATGCTGCTATGAACATTGTTACTCCTACCACTTGCAGCATCACTGGGGAAAGATTGTGATCATAATATCTTTCATGGGCTATGCAAAAGAAAGCTGTGACAGTGTGTGCGTTGTATACTATGTCTAATAGTATTCAGGGGTTGGTAGGGTGACATGTGTAAGGATATACACCAATAGGATGTAGAGATTCTGCCCTTCACAATGGATTTACATGAATTGTGTTGTGATGTGATGTTCAGGATGCTCAGGAGGGAAGCAGGTGAAGTGGTCAGATAAGTCCTGGATGTGTGACTAGCACATGTCAATGTACCATCTCAGCAGTACCTGAAATTATTCACAAAAGGGAGGAATTGTGAGTAGAGATGAGCGAACATACTCGTCCGAGCTTGATGCTCGTTGGAGCATTAGCGTACTCGAAACTGCTCGTTGCTCGGACGAGTATTTCGCCAGCTCGAGAAAATGGCATCTCCCGCCGTTTTGCTTTTTGGCGGCAGAAACAGAGCCAATCACAAGCCAGGAGACTCTGCACTCCACCCAGCATGACGTGGTACCCTTACACGTCGATAGCAGTGGTTGGCTGGCCAGATCAGGTGACCCTGGAATAGACTAGCCCCTGCCCGCGCTGCTCGGATCATTCTCTGTCTGGATGCCACTAGGGAGAGAGCTAGGGTGTTCTATTAGAATAGTGTTAGGCAGGAGTGATTCTACAAGAACCCAACAGCCTTTCTTAAGGCTACAATAACGTTTTATTTTCCTTTTTTTTGGTTTGCTTGTGGCTGGACTTGCTGCCATTAGTAGTGCAGCTAGTACCATATTGTGAGTAATTTGCAGGGAGACTTGCGACCGTTGTGTTTAGCTCTTAGTGACACACATATCCACCTCAAACACCGAAGTGGGACAATTTATTAGGGGTTTGATTTGAATTAGGCAGAGTCTGCTGATTTTTTTTTTTTTTTACGTTTATTTCTTTTTATAACTCAAAGTCATCAGGCACAGCACAAAATCCAGTTGTGTGCTGTCAGTGTACGTTAGAATCTAGCCATAGCAATAGGATAGCATCGTTTTGTTAAAAAAAAAAAAAAAATAAAGTTTACACTTTAATTTGGAAAATGTTTAACCCGAGGGCTAGGGGTAGAGGACGAGGGCGTGGACGTCCTGGGCGGGGTGAGATACCACCTGCTGATGAGGGAGCAGGGGAACGCCGCAGAGCTACACTCCCTAGGTTCATCATGTCTCAAGTTACTGGGACTCGTGGTAGAGCACTGTTGAGGCCAGAACAGTGCGGAGAGGTGATGTCGTGGATTGCGGACAATGCTCCAAGCCATTTGTCCACCAGTCAGTCTTCCACGCAGTCCACCCATGTCACCGAAATCAGCACTCCTCCAGCTCCTCCACCTCAGCCTCCTTCCCCCCAGTCTGCCCCCTCCTAGCAAAATTTGGCATTTGAACCGGCATACTCTGAGGAACTGTTTTCTGGACCCTTCCCACAGTCACAAACCACTTGTCCGGTTGCTGCTGAGCTATTTTCCGATGCCCAGGTTTACCACCGGTCACAGTCCGTGGGTGATGATGACATTATTGACGTAGTGGAAGAAGTGTGTAAAGAGGTGTCGGAAGTCACAAACCACTTGTCCGGTTGCTGCTGAGCTATTTTCCGATGCCCAGGTTTTCCACCGGTCGCAGTCCGTGGGTGATGATGACATTATTGACGTAGTGGAAGAAGTGTGTAAAGAGGTGTCGGACGATGAGGAGACACGGTTGTCAGACAGTGGTGAAGTTGTTGTGCCGTCGCTAAGCGACAGCAGGTGGTGCTCAAACTGCTGAGCCTAGGCGATAAAAGGCACACCGCCCAAGAGCTATTACAGGGCATCACGGCGCAGACTGATCTGTGGCTGGCACCGCTGAACCTGAAGCCAGGCATGATTGTGTGTGACAACGGCCGTAACCTGGTGGCGGCTCTGCAACTGGCTGACTGACACATGAGCCATACCTGGCCCATGTGTTAAATCTCATAGTTCAGCGTTTCCTCAAGACATACCCCAATCTGTCTGATTTGCTCACAAAGGTGCGCCGCATCTGTGCGCATTTCAGGAAGTCCAGCCCAGATGCTGCCACCTCCAACTGCCCGCTCACCGACTGTTGTGCGACGTGCCCACGAGGTGGAATTCAACATTAACCATGTTATCCAGCGTTTACCAGCAGCGCAGAGCGATTGTAGACTGCCAGATGTCAACTTCATTCAACCCACCCCACGCCCAAGCCCTCAATGTCACCAACTCTCCAACGCTTAGTCCTGGAGATGCTGCCCTATAGGCTGGTAGAGGACCGAGGCCTTTCAAACAACAGGCGGCGGCCGCCCCTCGGTATTGCGGTCCCAGCCCCGCCACTACTTTTCCCGATGTGCCGTTCCCAGCCCTGCACAATCACGTGTCAGACAACATCATCCGTGCCCTGACCAACGCCATTTCTGACAAGTCCACCTGACCACGGACACGTGGACGATGCTGCCGGGCAGGCCCTATATATCGCTGACAAGCACATTTGGTTACTTGGTGGAGGCTGGGACCGAGTCTGACCCTGGGGCTGGTCATATACGGCCGACGCCCCTCCTCCACCTCCTCCTCCGAAGCAGCAGTGCCATCGCTAAGCGACAGCAGGTGGTGCTCAAACTGCTGAGCCTAGGCGATAAAAGGCACACCGCCCAAGAGCTATTACAGGGCATCACGGCGCAGACTGATCTGTGGCTGGCACCGCTGACCTGAAGCAAGGCATGTTTGTGTGTGACACCGGCCTTAACCTGGTGGTGGCTCTGCAACTCGGCAGACTAACACATGTGCCATGCCTGGCCATGT